>JAHRHZ010000264.1:13357759-13380742 GCA_024137785.1 Ginglymostoma cirratum | reverse complement strand
GTTCATCCAGCCCCATGCTTGTTATGTGAATTTGACAATTGTGTTTTGCTCTTCCATACTCCAGTGTACCAAACTATGGCATTTGAAATTTTTTCTACCATTGAAGAAGAGATCAAAGAGTGGACATTCCTGCTGGCAGAAGATGATTAATGATAATATGGTGTTGGTCATTGAAGACCTGCACACTAATGATATTCATGAGGCATTCTGGGCCTGTGGACACAATGGCCCAAGTTTTCTGATAGTGATTGCTGAAACAAAGACCGGACTTGCATGTTGGCAAAGTGCAGAAGTCCTGACAGAGCTAATTCTGTGGGAATAGCCCAGAAAGTTGAAACTTCCAAAGGGCAATTACATGGCATGAAACACTCTTTAAGACAGTCCTTGACTTAGAATCGGAGAATCTGGATAGTGCCAACTGACTTCCCTGAAGAGTTAGCCAGGAAACGTTAGAAGAATAAAATCAGCTCTAACTCCAATTAAACTGACACAATCTTCTGCCTCAACACTGATTCCACAAGCCTTTAGGGACACCAACCTACTGTAACATGACACCCAACCTGCTGGGAACCAACAGCCAACCCTAAACCCAACCCATGGCCTACATCACCCAAGACCAATCATTCCCTGGACCTGACCCAAGGCCCAACACCAATTCCTGCCTCCCATTGACCATACCTACCAGAACACCACCCTCCACTCAAAATGGCATTCCCTGGAACTGGCACCCCACTCCTACTGACCTCTGAGCATCCTCCTCTGACCTGACCCAACACCATCCTTCCTGATCTATATGTCCTTCAAAGGACTTCCCAACACACCTCCAAAGACCTGACCTAATATGAGCTCTCATTCACTCACCTGGCACCTTATCCCTCACTTATGTTCTGTTGTTAAATTTTATCTGCAGTCTCTTGTGTGAATACGTTTCAATGATTAACTACCACAGGCCAACAAAAATGATGAAATGTTTGATCTATCTGGAATCTTGTTTCACAAATGCTATCAGATCTGCTGATTTTCTCCAGCACTTTCTGTTTTTATTTTAGAATAGTACTTTGCTTTTATATGATCTACCAAAACAGTTTCATTCTGCACCTGACTTTGTCCAGTATTATCATTAGCTGGGATCAACACAATGCATCAGTCAACTGTTTTAAATTTATCCGGGCAGCATATTGACTGCTAAACATCACTATAAAGAGATTATGAAGTCATATCATTTTAGTTATCATTTTAGTCTTTCATCAAGACTGAAATGTAAGTGAACCAACTTAGAAAGGAACAAATAATATATAAAGCACGAGAGGTTGGTGTTAATTGGTTGTGGTATGGTCAGAAGGAGATGCAACAGTGCATGTTCACAGTCTTAATTAACAGATTAAATTCAGACCAGGCAAAGTCAATTTGTATTAATTAGGTGGTTTCCATGGGGATGCGGGAGGAATTGGCTGTCTTCCACAGCACTTTGCTCAGTGAGAAAGGTCCAAAGTTTTATTTGGCTGCAAAGAATAGGTCCACCTGTGTGAATAAATGCAACTTTAGCATGAGCAAATAACTCACACCGCAAGGTTTATTTATAATTTGGTTTGCATTGTAATTCTTAGAACGGTCCAGATTATTTACTAAATGTTGTCCAATAGAAGCACATTTAAGGTTAGTCATTATTTCTGAGTTTTTCAAGTGCTTGAAAAGAGCTGGAAGTATAATAATGAAGACTGGAAATGAAACTAGGCAACAGATAGCATACCTGCTTAAATGGAACAAACCAGGCATCTCTTTGTCTTTTCTATTCAACTACAGAGAAAGGGCAGCATTTTAAACACCAACAAATAAATGGATGCTGGCAAGCCCAAAGGATCAATATTGTTTAAGGGATCCTTACCCACTTTAGAAGTTCTAAGATTCTAAGTTAGAACCTGACCACCCTTTAATATCATTTAAAAATAAACCAGATTACTATATTGTGTGCATGGTACAGGAAGCTAAAAGAAATCTCAAAAAACTTCATCATTAATTGTCGTTTAGAATCAGCTTTGAATTAACATTGACAGTACTTGATAGTCTGCGTCAAATTTTCATGTGATGATATAATGAGAGCTGTGTTGGGTGCCCATGAGCACAGAGGGAGTCCAGAAGTCAGCGCAACATGTTTTTTAACCCATTATTTGCATCCTAAATAACAGGATCTTGACTTATAAACTAGCTCTATAGATATCATGATAACGACAGTTGCAGCATGGAGTGGTGGGGCTGAACAGAGTCTCAGCATGCTTGGCCATAAAGGTGGGGAGATGGGGCTCCTAATCCGTTGGTGACAGAGCTGAATATCAGATAGCCACATGGCATGCAACACACACTCAGCTACTGGAATATGATAATGTTCAAGATATTCACTTAAAGATATCTACTGTGACAGATTTAAGTCATGTCATCCATCTGCTGTGGCAATCAAGTGTCCCATGGGAATGACCCAGGTAGATGACAAGGCCAACTCAGAGGCAGTCACACATTCAGAGCATTCAGTGTCACGAGACTCATGCCGATTGTCAGTCACTTTGGTGGGATCAGTGAGAAACTGGCCAGAAGTTTTGGGATGACAGAGAGCATCTCCATTGTTGCAAAAATGGTGAAAGTCAGAGGGTTAGAATAGAATTGAAATGCTGTCCCTGAGTTCAGCATCTGCCATTTCCATGGAAGCAGGAATGGAGCACATTTTGTTCTACGTTTAGTCATTTCACAGAGACGTCCACAGTTCAAATAAAAATCCATGTTGAATGGAATTCTAATTGCCATTAGCACATAGCTAATTACCATATTTAAATAGACGTCTCCCTCCAGTGCGGACCTTGCGCACAGCTTAATGTGTTGCAGTTAAGTGTGAAGTCAGCAGTTGGAGATGAAGAACTGCCTGAAGACCTGACAATTTCAAGCCACAAATCCCCTCTCTGCATGACTGAACAAGGTATCTTAGCATAGCTGTACACAGTGATGAGACCAATATCAGGTCGGGAAGTCATTAGCTCTGTCCAAGGCTCAGCTGTGGCATTAACATCTGACTTCAAGGTTTCCCAGTGTAGGAAGAGAGGGTGAGAGGGATGAACTTCAACTCTTCAAACAAAGGATTTCCCTTTGAAAGAGCATAGGGGACAGAAATAACTGAACTGCACATTGACTGCTGTGACTTCAACAAACACAGGAATAGAAAAGACCTGTGAGCACTACTCCCCAAGCCTCCTATCTGAAATTCATGCTCTGGGATCAAAGTGAGATGTTGATTGCCAATGATGGGACAATATCTGGCATGGACTGGGTTGGAAAGACAGTTATTCTGAATTTTTTATTTCTTTATTTTTCTAATTTATTCCTATGATCTGTAATGCTGGACATCTTATTTCTTTACCTTTCTAACTTACTTTTTCCTAAGAATTTGTTCTTAGGAAAGTAATCTAGTATAATGTGCCCATTGAACAAAAATGTTTGATTTGTGATATTGGTGGAAATTGGTCATCTGTTTCTTTGTACAAGATTATTTTAAAATGAGGCTTGGTTACTAGTCCTGCTATTGTGCATGTCCATCCTGCATCACCCATTGAAGATGATGATTTGTTGTTGTGAAATCACTTGCCTCTCTCCAGACATTGCATTCTCCAGTGATTTCATAGCTTAGTGGGAATACACATGTAAATACAAGTCTGTGGGAGTAACGTTGTGCAAATAAAACAGAGAACTATGAATGCTGGATATACAAAAAAAAAACAAAAGCAGAAATTGCTGGAGAAATTCAGCAGGTGTGTGAGCATCTATGCAGCCAATGGAACTGTCTTGACCATGAAATAAATGCTGAGCTTTATCTACAATCGTTCAAACAACTATTCAGTCTCTGCTCACTGCACTGACATAGTATTCTTAACTAAGGTTGTTCAAATCATGGAAGGATCTGACAAAAGGTTATCAATATGAACCATTAATTCTATTTCTCCATCTCTATAGATGCTGTTTAACCTGATGAGAAAACAGAGTTAAAGTTTCGAGTCCAGTGACCCTTCTTTAGAACTAGAAGTAGCTAAAGAAAAGCTAATATTTAAGCTAAAGACTGGGTGGGGTGTTCCAGTGAGCAAATAGTTGGAAAGGGAGCCCAGTGAGAGAAAGATAGAAGGGTAGGCGGACAATTTGTCTCCACCTATCCTCTCGCCTCTCCCCCTCACCCCATCTTCTGCTTAAATACCCTAGATAAATTTCCTAGATAAAATTGCCCAAGGCTAGTTCTTCTCATAAGCTGGGCATCCAACCTTTCCACTCAGAACACTATGCCTTTGGCATGTAGAAGATAGTGTTGGAATGTTTAGGTAGAAGCTGCAGAGATGAGTTTGCTAAGATGTGGCAAGAAGAGAAAAACTCTCTATGAAACTTGTTAAAGTTGACACTTAACCAAAAAAAAAATTAAGATTCTGCTCATCATTGATGTTAATAATCTATGTACAATAATAAGATGAAATTTTGGAAGTACTCATCAGGTTGAACAGCATCTGTAGAGATGGAGAAATAGAATTAATGGTTCATATTGATGACTTTTTGTCAGATCCTTCCATGATTTGAACAACCTTAGTCAAGTATACTGTGTCAGTGCAGTGAGCAGAGACTGCATAGTTGTTTGGACAATTGTTGATAAAGCTCAGCTTTTAGTTCATGGTCAAGAGAGTTCCATTAGCTGCATACAACTAGTAAAACAGGAGTGCCTGATTTTTAGACGCAGATTTTGTTTTTAATTACGCAGCTATTAGGTCGCAGATAAACAGGTTTCACCCGTCCTTATATAAAAAGCATGACCCAGTTTGTAGTGAATGGCAAATAGCCTAAAGCGTGTTGGTTTTCACCTTTGCACAGTGAATGCAATTCAAAAATGAGCAAGTTATACAAACTCAGCAACCGAAATCTGGAAATTCAGTCCAATTTATTGCACATAAAAAAAATTGTCTGTTATGTAAGGCCATATATAGGCAAAATTTATGCTTTGAAAAGGCTATACTCTATTTCTCTAAAAGATATGGTATTTAATGCAAAATAAAGTGTTTTTCTCTGTGGACAAGAAGGAGTTCTCCAAACAACCTTAGATCCGCTTTCGTCGTAGAATTGACTTTACAAACGCTGATTCAGAAGATTCTGCCAACTACGTGATGTATCAATCACATTCATTTAAAAATGTAGCCACCTTCTCTCAGAAGATCTTTTATTAAAGAGGCCTCTAGCACTCCATTGTCTGATTACTTATGCATCCAAATTGACAGTGGATATGGAAGGAAGACCATTTTGATTTATATGATGACTAATGTGGTGAATATGGATATTTCAAATATGGATATTTTGAACAATGCTATCAAATGTGAACAATCTAGGGAAAAGACTGTCAATCTGCAGAACTGAAGTTAAGGAGTATTTCTTTAAGACTCATGCTTTCAGTCATCCGACTACAATGGCTTAAAGTTAGGGTAATTTACTTTCTCTACTGACAGGGAGGGTGAATCCCGATAAGACAATAAAATATAGCAGCAGAAATAGGCCATTCTGCTCTGCCATTCAATGAGATCATTGCTGATCTGTTAATCTTCAATTCTACTTTTTTGCCTTTCCCTATAGCCTTTGATTCACTTCTTGATTAAAAATGCGTCTATATGAGCCTTGAATAGACTTAATGACCCACCTCAACGGCTCACTTTGGTAAGGAAATCTGCAGGTTCATTCATAAGTTAACAAGTAAGTTCCTCATCTGTTTCAAATTATTCTGAGATGATGCCATCTGCTCCTAGACTGTCCCACAAGTGGAAACAACCTCTCCTCATCTACCACATAAAGATGTCTAAGAATCTTGTATGTTTCCATAAGGTTGCCTCTCATTCTTCTAAACCCAAAGATTACAGGCGCAACCTACTCAACCCTTACTCATTAGACAATGTCTCCATACCCAGTGTCAACTCAGTGAACCTTCTCTGGGCTGTCTCCAGTGTCAGTATATACTTCCTAGGTAAGAGGAACAAAACTGTTCACAGTGTTCCAAGTATGGTCTAAATAGTGCCTCGAGTAGTTTTGGCAAGACTTCCCTATTTTACAGTCTATTTCATTTGAAATAAAGGCCAACACTCCATTTGCCTTCCCTATTAAGTGCTGAACACATATGCTAGTCTTTTTTTATGGGGTCTCCCTCCATTTAAATAATATGCAGCACCAATATTCTTCCTGCTGAAGTACATAACCTCACATTTCCCCACTTTATATTCCATCTTCCATGTTTTTGCCCACTCATTTTAACTGTGTGCCTGTGGCTCAGATGGTAATTCAGAGATTATTATCTTTGAGTAGTAGAAGTAACAAAATATGCCAAAAAATTCAGAGAAAACCATGATTATCTCCTGCAAATTAATTGCTTGTCAAAAGCTGAAACTCAACATTTAACCTAAATATAGGCTTATTACAGAAAAGTGATAATTTTGTAATCAGGAAGACATGGCCAATAGATCTGGCAATTTAGTTGCTCGTGTACACAGAACACTAAAATGTAGCAATCAGGTTCAAAAAAATTCGATGAAGAATATAAAAGGCAGAGGTTTTACAACGGCTGAAATGCTAATGGAATGCTGGTTTTTATATCTTGAGGAATACAAGGAGTAGGAGTTACATTTTAGCTGTAGAACGCCCTTGTTAGAGCATTCCTAGAGTACTCTGAGTAGTTGTAGGCATAACACTTTAGGAAGGATATATTAATCTTGCAGAAAGTTCAGCATAGATTTACTAGAACAATATATATGATCTCCATGACTTGAACTATGGTTGTATATTCTAGAATTTAGAAGGTTAAAGGTGATTTGATCGAAGTTTGATCGATAATAAGAGGAAAAGATGGGATAAATTGGCAGAGTCTAAATGCAAAATGGAAGGCAAACATAATCCAAAATCAGAGTCAAACCTTCTGGGAATGAAAGTAGGAAATATTTCTTAAAGCAAAAGATCGAGGAACTTTAGACTCTCTTCTGAAAATGTCGCTGATGATAAATTATTTGTTAATTTTAAAACAGAGGTTGATAGATTTTTATTAACCAAAGGATGACGGATATTGGCTGAATGTAGTTAGGTCATAGATAAGCCTTGATCTCATTGAATGGCAGAACAGGCTCAATGGTGTAAGTGGACCACTCCTGTTTCTATGTTTCTAGCAACATAAAGCTCTTGTTAGATCCCATATGGTGTACTGTCTGTTGCTCTGGTACTATTCTTGGAAAAGATGTGTTAGTCTTGGAAGGATATTTTGTAGATTCACAAAGTTCTCCCAGGGCTTGGAGGTTTAAATTTTGAGGAAAGATTACATAGGCTTGTATTCCCTGGGAGATTGTAAGATAAAAGATGCTCGGATTGAGGTTTTATATTTTAAAAGGAATTGATTGAGTAGATGGATAAAATGTTTCAACTGCTAGATTATCTAGGAGAAGGGAAGATACCCTTAAAATCAAAGGTAGCCATTTGATTGAAGCAAAAAATGACTTCTTCATGCAAAAGCTAAGTGAATTATGGAACATTCTTCTACAAAATGCTGTAGGTGCAATGTCAATAAATAATTTTAAAACTGAAATGGTTTTGTTTACTAACAAAAAGAAGAAATCTGGAACCTTAGTGTGTGGATGGATTTAAGATGCAGATCAATCGTGAATGCTTTGAATAGTGCAACAGGCTTGAGGGGCTGAATGGCCCACTTCTGTTTCGACATTTCTTTGTACTAGCATATAATGTTGATCACAAGTTCCTCTTAGAAGCTGATCTTCTTCTTGAAGCATTACAATGGCAAAAGTGCTCCACAGTGCCATTGAATAAAATGTTCAAGGGTATTGACATGCAGTGATGAGGGAATGGTAGTACATGTCTAAATCAGTTGCCATATTATAACAAACAAGTGTTCTGCGTATCCTCTGATCAATTCTACATTCCATGTCAATCTACTTCCTTGGGGCTCTAGCTGATGTATTGTTGTACGATGGTGGACTAGTCTTATGATCTAAACAAAATTTGAATGCTATATCTTGGGGTTCTATCACAATTATATAGAATTATACAGAATATACAGCATAGAAATAGGTCATTCATTCCAATGTGTCCATGCCTACATTCACGCTGCTCTTGAGCTCTTCCCTTCCTTCCTCATCCTAATGATTTAGCATTGCTTTAAATTTCCTTCTCTGTCGTACACATAGATAGCCTTCCTTTAAATGCAAATATTTTTTGCCTAGACAGCAGTTGTATGTTCCACATGCTTGTCATTCTTCGGTGAGAAATGTTGTTGCTAAAAAGTGACACAAAGTCAAAGCTGTTCGTTTTGCATTCATCAGATGAAAGGCTTTAGCAACGTTTAAGTTCTGTACTACCAAGTAATTATTTGTGTAGAAGTTACTTTTGAATTTCTCATTTAATTTCTTGGTGACTATCTTCTTTACATGGTTTTGGTTGGTGCTCTTCCCAATTTACATTTTCCTTTAGTCATCTGTGGGTGTAACCTGGAGAAAGTCTCACTTGATACATCACTTTGTATCCACCATAACCACTTGTCCAGCTATGGCCACTCTAGAGAGGCGAACTAACATAACTGAATAAGGGACACTGTGAGAGGGAGTATGTCACATAATTAGGAGAAGAAGAGTAAAGTTCTGGTACACTTAAGCTCACATTGTATTTTCATTTGTATGCATAGGGGAAGAATATCTTACTTGGTATCAGGCCTTCACAGCAATGTGGAGTCTTCAAGTTAGGTTCAGAGTTTTCAATGTAAACAGAAGTTTTTAATCTTCCAGAATTTATCAGTATCCAGTGGCTACATTGGGAGAGGTGAATGCTAATCCTGACAAAAGTCAGGGGTGGCAACTAAAGGTGAATTGATGACTAAATGTGTCACTCCTGCTACTAGGTCAGTTTGCATTTTTTAGACCCAACCAGAGACATTGAGAGGTGGACTGTAAAGTTTGAGCAGTGCATGTATCCATCATTTTTGCCATGCTTGAGCCCTGGAGAGGACATTCCAGTTTTGCTGCAAAGCATTATCACCACATGGGAGAGACAGTAGTCACAAGCAATAAGCCCGACTTGCTTGGTGTAGAGGTTATATAGTACCTGTTGTTGGTAGAGACCGTCATGTCTCACCTGTCAAGCACTGCCCACCTCAAGTCGGGAGACCCCTTCCTCGTAAGGCACTGACCCACCAGGGCCTGGCTGCTTGGATTTTGGAGTTTCTGCTTAACAACTGAATGGACTCCAGTGCATGGCAGAAATAAAAACAAAAAGAAAGAAGATGTCAACTCTTTAATTGGCAAGCTGTATTGCTAGGACCATGTACTTAGCACGTGAATTTGCAATTAGAATTTATTGTCATGTGTACTTTTACATGAAAAATACAATGAACAGTCTTATAAAGTCACCCTACCATGGTGCCTACATTAATGACAGAAGTCATTAGTAAATTCATAAGTAACAATAAAAAATAAATTTAAGACAAAGTTCATCACAGTCTATTTAACAGCTCCTGATTTCGGAGGAAGCCAATCAAAAGAAGAAACACACAAACAGAATCAAACCATTAATCCACGACGAGAATGCCATGCCACGACGAAACTGACACACTGGGCCACCAAACAAACTGGGCCGAAAGCTTCCCCTGAAGAAAACTGCCAACAGGATAAAAACGCTGGGCTGTCGGAATGGGGCTGAAACGTCTGCCGAATGTGGGCAATTGCTGACTAGACTAGCATTTATTGCCCTTTCCTAATTGTCCAAAGGACAGTTAAAAGTCACCCACATTGCTGTGGGTCTGGAATCACATGCAGACCAGACAGATAGTTTATTAAAAATATACAAACGAAGAATACCCTTTAAGTGGAGACCTATTTAAACAAACTAAATGTTCATGAAAACCAAAAAAAAAACTGCAGATGCCATAAATTAGAAACAAAAAGCAAGTCTGACAGCATCTCAGAAAAGTTCTGAAGAAGGGTCACTCGAATCAAAACGATTTCTCTGATTTCTCTCCACAGATGCTGCCTGAACTGTGGAGCGTTTCCAGCCATTTCTGTTTTTGTAAGTGTTCATGAAAGTCAGATAGTTTTTTGTCCATGCAAAGTTCATAAAATGAAAATTGAGCAGCTGCTTTTTTATAATGGCTACTAAACACTGAAATTAAAATTAAAATTTATTTGTATTCTTGCTTTTGATTTTGAACATAATTGGGCAATATGTGTGTTTATCTACTGAAACATAAGAAACTAGAATAAACATGATGTAATAGATTTTGTGATGTGTTTATAATATGACAAAATAATTACTGTTGTGATGGTGGTAAATATGATTCTGTTCATTTTGAAGAATCTCATCAGTTGCATTAATTTGTGATGTCCACATTAAACAGAATATATTCTACATAATTAATGGCAAACTGCAAATGCTACAGCATGTCTTTCATTAGAATAATTAGGATGGGATTGGTTTTATTTAAAACAAGTACCAATTAGATGTGAATTCTCTTAAGTTAATAGAAATAGAAATTGAACATTACATGAAAGTGGAAAGTTCTAGATACAGAATTGAACTGTCAGAAGTTTGTACCAGAAACTGCAAATGTTACATGATTATAGCAATGATTTTAAATCCGGTAAAGTGTTTTAAAGGAACATCATCAGGCAATGAGATTTCTTAGACTGGATTTTCTTGATGATTGTCTGTCTATTTTCAGTTTAATATTTGTGAGTTTGACTTCAGTGCTAAAAACACCAGGTTCATTTCAGAAGTAAATTCAATGCTGCAAAACTCAATTCTGTGGCCTGCTGGGTTTAAGTTATTGGTCTAAGTATACTATTGCATGGAGCCTTGTACCTAGAAACGGAGATGAAATGTCACTGCTGCGGCAGGCCTGATAACTTCAACAATAAGGTCCATGTCCAATAATGAGCGTTAGAGGCACTCAGGTTTTCACAGGCACTGGAAAAGGTACCTTCTGAATCTTGTATCTTTCCTGCTCATCTTCTTCTGTCCTTTAATGGGGAGTAACTTGGCAAAGGGCTTAAGGTTCACATCTTCTGTGGTTTAATAAAGACAGATGCTAGCCAGCAAGTGAACGAGCAGGTGTGAATATTCATTCCCACCTCATTCATATTCCAATGATTAAATCCGGGTTTATTGAAATCTCAAATATTCTGCATTATCACCCTCCGAAATAGCACAGCTCTGAAAAGGCTGAAGACCTGATATCATATGTATATACATTGAAAGCTGGAAATATACATTCCATATGTACAAATAAGAAGAACACATCTCTTTAGTTATTATTATGAAAAAAACAATGATGTAATATTTGTCATTTGGAATGCTATCCTTAAAATGCTAGCATCTCAGTAAGTTTCTAGCTGTATGAATGAGGTGGCTATATTCAGTTGCATGAAGGCCTTATGTTCAATTAATATGTCAATTGTAGAGCCTTATTGAACTCTCTGCAGTTTTTACAAATGTCTACTCAGTTCTCTTCCAGTATTGTCTTCCACTTCCATTCTTACTTGTACCTATCCAGTACGCACATCCTTTCAAATTTTCTCCCTTCCAATACTGCACAGTCATACCTGCCATACCTCAGACTCCATCATCAAATTCCTCCTGTTCCTTATTAACATATTGCATCAGCAACATAATCTTGAAACAAGGGCTCAGGTTCCTCTGGTACATTGATGATATTTATGGGCAAGTTTTCACAGGCTATAGGAAGTGTACTTGGGCATATGAGGAACTAAATTCCCTCAACATGGCTTTGGATTGGTATCACCCTGTCACTTTCTGGGTTTTATTCAGGTGGGTTTGAAGGCAAATGGAGGTTGTGTGGTCTTCTCTTACAAGAAGAGAAGGCAGAAAATTATTGGGTTAAAATGGTTTGTATGGATAGGATGGGAAAAGCAACATTTATGGACAATATTGAGGCGTGGGTGTAATAGAGGGTGGTAGGATAAAGATGAGTTTGAGTGTTGACTGATCAGATAGGGATGATAGAAAGTACCCAGAGAGAGGGAGCAATGTGGGTAGCTATAATGTAGTAATTATAACAAGGTCATCCAGATGGATCTCTTAGAATATGAGTTCCCTGATGGGGGCTGCTAATCTGGTCCAATCAGGGAGTGTTGATTGACAGATATGAACAGAAGTGTCGGAGGTTCTGTTCACTCCAGGATCTGGCTCTAAGGAAGCCAGACCTGTGTTGAGTACTATGTAAATGTAAATAAAGGGTGACTTAGTGACGGGAAACTGACCTCAATGGAGTTATTTCAATGAAGTGTGTTGTGCTGAGGGGTACTGTGCTGGGAATTATTTGGAAAGTCAGAGCATGGGCAACTGAAATTGCCATGCCATTTCCATTTCCCACCCTTCTGAATCCTTTTGGTACACTCGAGGGATGACACTCCTGATGCTGACTCAGTCAGCCAGTTCTAAGCATACCTGTTGGAGAGATCGGAGATATCTGTGATGCTGGGGATAAAAAAATACCTGCTTGGTTGGAGAGCTTGGCCTGATCCTCGTGTCATTGGGGATGAGCCCCACTCTGTAGTCTCTCAGATTCCTCAAAACGACCCCCAGGTGGAAGTGAGAGAAATGAAAAGGAGCCTTTCCAGGTGCACTCTCTACAAAGCTCCATGTGCTTTTGAGCCTTTTGGATCCATGCCAAAAGTGTGATACATTAATTGTTCAGAGAACCTGAAAGTGGGATGTATGTATCATGACTGAGCTTAAAAGCCTTCAGAAAACTTGCCCCCTTCACCATTTGTGTTGCTGACCCAGTGCTGGACACATAATTTTGATGAGGATGTTGAGTTAAAATTCTGCCCATGTTTTCTCCATTCCCATTGATGTCAGGATTATTAATGAATCACCTGACTGTCAGTCTGACATCAACTTCTTGGTAAATTGTAACTTTCCATAATTCCCTTTTGACAATAATTTATTCAGTGACCCAAAATGATATATAAAAGGTGGTGATTTGTGGAGATAGAGTCATTGAAGGAAGTGTTTTAAGGAGTTGCTGATGATAGCATTTCTTCTATTTCCTGATATGATTGGGATCATACTAAAATGAGGCCTGCAAGGTAAAATAGACAGGTTGACATGCTGCTGCTGGAATGGTACTTTCTGCAATAAAGGAATGTTATAGACATTGAAAAAGGCAAACATTGATATTTTAAACATTTTGTTTTAAGCTGAGAATCTTCTCAAGGGAGTAATTGGGTTGCAATGTCGTGCAGCTAATATGACAATTTATATAGACTAAAATTAAAATTAAAATTTAAAATTAAAATTAAATGCAAATATAATTTTAAAGATATGAACACTAATTCATACAAATGATTAATACAAATATAACTTTAAAGATATGAATACTAATTAATACAAATGATTAATACAAATATTAGTAAATAATGTTTTTCTCCAGCTGTATCTATTAATAGATATATTCAAAATGCCCGTTTCTTGTCCACCATAAAAGGAAATTAGTTTCCAATGTGCATTTCCTTCTAGCTTGTTTGTTTTATTTTATTTTTAATTTTCATGGAACATCATGATATCAGAGATATTAAGTTAAAACTAATACTGTACTAAAAACAATATGAAACCTTAAACAATGAATTCTAAAGTAAATGCTTTATCTTGCACACACCTTTTACCTCTATGTGGTCCTGAATCCAAGGATGGCAGTCAATACTTCAATACCTTTAGAATCATAAAATAAGAGAATCACTACATTTTGGAAGCAGGCCATTCAGCCTATCAAGTCCAGACTGCCCCTCCGAAGAAAATTACATCCAGACCCAGCCCCTATTCTATCCCTGTAACCCTGCATTTCCCATGGCTAATTCACCCAACCTGCACAACCCCCGAGATTGTGGAGCAATATAGCATGGTTGATCCATCTAACCTGCACATCTTTGGACTCACTTGGCCCCATGTGATTTCCTGCCACTTCGGTTTTTCCACAAACCATTCTTCCCAATGTTTGTGTTTTCCCCAACACCTGGACTTCACCGCTGCTCCGGATGCTGACTGTCTCCCTCCCAGATTTAACCACTGCTCCAGGCATTGACTCTCTTCCCCCCTGACTTCACCACTGCTCCAGACGCTGACTCTTTCCCTCCTGACATCTCCACCGCTTTCTTCCTTGAATGCTATAAATGTACAGTGGGTGCAGTCTCAATGTTCACCTGCTGAACACTAGCACACTGTGACTGCAGAATGTACATTTAGCAGGATGCACTCCAGTACAACACCTCTCCCTTAAACTTTCCCTTCCCTGGAATTTCTATCACCAAGCAATGATAACAGTAATATGTGAGAACATCTTCAACTTGGCATTCACCTCAACCATCTCGATTTGTACAAACATCACTATTTTCCCATTTGCCCTGGGTCCATATCCTGGACTGCCCTACTTTGGGGGGGAGTACCATTGCCACAAGGACTGCAGCTTTTCAAGAACATGACCTGCTCCTACCATCTCAGAGGAACTAGGTACGGATAATAAATGCAGGGATTGCCAGTGTTGGCATATCTTGAGAAAGAATGGTAAGTTAGAGAATCTGTGGATAAAATAATGTACATCTGTAACCTATAGCTTTGTCAGCATTAATAAAGTGGTAATCATCCTCATACTGTAGTTGTCACTGACAGGTGAAAATATATTGCTTTCCTGATTCAATGAACATGCTTCGGTTGAGGAGAAATTACACACTGAAAGTAGGTCAAGTAGCGCTCAGGCACAAATTGACCAGCTTCGACTCCATGCTCAGATTTGTACCTTAAATTCAAAGTGAATTTAATCATAAGGAGATTAAAAAATAATATTGAATTTAATGGAAAACTCTGTTCTATGGAATTACAGTGAAATTTTAAATACACAGTGGTTAAAATCTTGTGAAGACAAGCCAGGTTTTGGAAGGTTAGTCTCTGTTACTTCGTTTTGTGAGTGTGAATAGAGGATACATAAATGTTTCTACCAGCAAAACAAAGCATTCAGTAATTTGAAACAAAGAATGGAGTGGATTAATTGTTCATGTGCCATTGTCATCATTGCAATTGCCATAGAGTTGACAACACTTAAATTGTGAGCTTAAGACATTAAATGAACATTTCTTTGTTGCAAACATTGGGTTAGGTACAGAGCGTGTTATTGATATGCAGGTGTGATATCCAGGATGACCCAGAACACTTGGCGGCAAAATTCTGGTTTGCATGATCTGACGAAGGGTCACCAGACTTGAAATGTGAATTCTGCGTTCTCCCCACAGATGTTGCCAGACCTGTTGAGTTTCAACAGCAACTTCTGTTTTTATTCTAGCTTTGTATTACTGGTAGTTTCAGCATCTGTTTCACAGATAATGTCATTCGTACTGTTTCATCAGTGGAACACCATGTTGATGAGGGCATTACAATTGCTGTTAAGTCTCTGCAGAATTGGAATCTCGCAGCATAGGCAGATCAGGAAGTCAGTCAGCATCTTAACACTGATCTGACAACCAACCTGCCATTTCTGCAGCTTAATCCCTTATTACTTTGCATTGGTTCCTGCCGAGTTTACAGAGGTACTCAGTATTTGAAGGCATTAAGAACAGTGGCATTTGTGGTTACTTCAAGGGCTGTGTGTACCCTTTTGAACTACAGCATCAGAGGGAGTTGGAGAAAGGGCAGCATGGAAACTAAAGTGTTGGCAGAGCGAGGAGAGAGAAAGAAGATGACCATATCCACCTACGTCTTTCCAGGACCGTGACTCTTACTTTTCCTAAGTATTACGTTTGGTGTCTACAATTCACCAACAAAGCGGCGACAGAACTGCCATCTCTTGGAGCCAGACCTGCAGTCTTAGAGCATGGGGAGGACAATGGCTGTGAAGGTGACAATAGCTCTGAATATTTTTGAGACATAATTATTCTAGACTGAAACAAGGACAAAGCTAACATCTTGCAGTTCGCTGTTCATTGCTGCATCTGGGAGGTGACAGAGCCTCTGCATGCCAGGAGGATGAACTTCATTATCTAATTTCTCATTGAGTGACAAGATAATGGGTTTCCCCATGGTGCAGGACACATATAGTTTTTCACATTGCAAGTGTGAAATGTACTGAAACTGCAAACGTTATCACCTACTTAGTGAGCAGTTGGTCTGTGATTATGCACAGCACATCATGCTGGTAAATGCCCACTATCCTGGCACAGTCATGATGTGCATATCCTGCACCAGTTCATTCAAGAGAAAGGCCATGTAGGTTCCAGGTCCCTGAAGTGCAAGGGTGTACAGGAATTCTGCTGCAGAATATTTGGATGGAGACTTCGATGAGGCTTCTCCATGCTACCTGAGAGTGACAGCATACAGACTGAAGTCTAACCAATGCATCAAACAATCTTCCAGCTGCCACATTGAACCAGAGGGTGTCTGCCCAATGACGTGGTTTGTTCACTGTGTGCCCTAGTTGATGGTTTCACAACACAACTGAACCATGGTGCATCACTATTCAGAAGACGGTGATGTTACCAAAAGTAAAGAATTTGTGCGTTAGGATGGAGTGAATATTCTTATTTATAATAGACTGTTGCATACTATGTAATCTACCCATCACAAGGGTATGGCCTTGCCAGTATAGATTCGGTAAGCATTATAAAAGGAGATGGATCATCATGATGCCAATTCTGTGAATATATCATTCAACTCCAGTTCCAACAAGTAGAACCCAGGTCCCCATCCTTCAATGGGTCCACACCGTTCCTCCATTTGGACCATTGCAGTTTCTTGTTGGCTTCAGTCTTGAAATAAAAACCACAACAAAATCAAACCTTGCACATCAACTTTACCAAATGAAACACCTCATACTTCAGATAATACTCAATTAATCACCATGTATTTCCATAGTTGGCTGTCATGTTGGTGCTTTTGCCTGTTCAAGTGTTAGCTCTGTGGCTGCAGCATGGCTGATGGAAAGATGCTGACTTTCAATAGAGAAGATGGCAGGAAGTCCTGCAAGTTGATCTTCAGCAGTTCTGTGCCTCGAAGGCCTGACTTCAGAATGCATCACCTGGACATCTGTAGCAGCAGCAACATCCAGGGCTGGTTGGCTAACAGGCAATTGAAGGGTCACTGATGGACTGACAGTGATGGGAACATGAATGCTGTCAACCGAGAGAGGGTGGCATGTTTTATCTTCCGCTGTATCAATGCCCTTTCCGGGGGTTGTTCTTCAGCTATTACAGCTGCTGGTAGAAGGACAGATAGTTGAATAAGGTTGTAGACATGCCGGCCGAGCCGGTAGGTTTGGTTGCAAATCTTTCGTCACCCTGCTAGGTAACATCGTCAGTGCGCCTCGAGTGAAGCGACAGTGTTCAGTCCCGCTTGTTATTTATATGCCTCAGTTGGTATTTCTTTTGGTTCTGTTTCTCAGTGGTTTGTACACAGGGTCTAATTCAATGTGTTTGTTGATGGAGTTCCAGTGGGAATGCCAGGCCTCCACGAATTCCCTGGTGTGTCTCTGTTTGGCTTGTGCAATTATGGGCATGTTGTCCCAGATGAATTTGTGTCCCTCATTGTCCGTATGTAGTGAGACAAGTGAGAATTAGTCGTGTCTCGTGGCAGCTAGTTGGTGTTCGTGTATCCATATAGTCAGTTTTCCTCTGGTTTGACCTATGTAGTGTTTCTCACAGACCTTGCATGGTATTTTGTATATAACCCCAGTTTTGCTGGTTTTGGATATGGGATCCTTTACATTTGTCAGTAGCTGTTCTACAGTGGTTGGGGGTTTGTGGACTACCTAGAGGTCTGTGTAATTTTGTGGTCATCTCTGAAATGTCCTTGATGTACGGTAGGGTGACTAGTGAGTCTGGTCATGTTGTGTTTTCCTGTTGTGTTCTGTCTTGAAGGTAACGGCAGGATTGTGCTTTTCGGTATTCATTCCTTTTGAAGGCTCTATATAGGTGCTGCTGTTCTGCTTTGCATAGTTCTGGGTTCGTGCAATGTGTTTTGGCTCATTTAAATAGTGTCCTGATGCAGCTCCGTTTGTGGGCGTTGAGGTGGTTGCTAGTGTAATTGAGTATCTGGCCCGTATATGTGATCTTTCTATATATGCTAGTGTGGAGTTCCCTGTTGCTTTTGCATTCTACCATTATGTCCAGGTAGGGTAGTTGGTTGTTGTTCTCTTCTTCTTTTGTGAATTTTATCCGTTGATTTGTTTGTATATGCCATCATTGAATGTGAAGTGGGTTGTGAGGCACAGATCAAGTAGGTTTGTGGTGGTGTCCTTATTGATGTTGGTGGTGTCCTGGGGAGCCTGCCTACTTGATTCATCCAGTAGTGTGGCAATTGTCTCTTTGGATAGGTGAATGTTTATGGATGTAAATAGTGCTGTTACATTGAAGAATATTATCATCTCATCCTCTTCTATCCTGTTGTCTTTGATGATGTTGAGGAATTCTTGGGATGAGTGGATGGAGTGGGTAGTGTTGTCGACCAAGTATTTCAATTTCTGTTGTAGTTCTTTGGCAAATCTTTATGTTCGTGTACCTGGCAGTGAGACAATGGGTCTGAGGGGGACCACCGGTTTGTGTACTTTGGGGAATTTTAGAATTGGCGTGTGTTGGATCTGTCTGGCTTCATTTTTTGCTAGTCTGTCTTGCCTATATCTCCTGAGTTGTGTAATTTCTTCAGGGTCATTGTAATCCGATTCCTTAACTGTGGTGTCGAGTCTATCACCATCTGTTGGTATCTGCAAGTAGTGTGTTAGCTTTCTTGATGTATTGGATTCTATTGAGAATTATTGTCACGGGTCCTTTGTCCGCTGGTAACATTACAATGTTCTTGTCTTTCTTGAGTCTTTCCAGGGCTTTCCTCTCTTCTGTGTTGAATGTGTTCCACTTTCGTTTTTGTTTCAATGTTGGGACTATCATCTATCTGATGGTCTAATGTATTTCTTACATGAGTCCATTGTTCTTTAGTGTTGATTCCAGTGCAGCCAGGAAGTCAGTTTTTTTGGCGCGCAATTTCCCGTGCGAATGATAAGGGTTATGATCAACAATGCCCACAACTGCCTCCACAAATACGAGCGGGAAATTACACACCAAAAAACTCTGTACTCCAGCGCAACTGACCAGGAATAGACATCCACACTGGGACAATCCATCAGCATACAATAACAAAAGACCAGAACAAAGAAGAGAATAGCCCTTGAAGAAAAACTGTCCAAAATCACCCACATCAACGACACGGACAACACAGATTCGTGGATTAAAAACATCTCGGACCGACCACTCTCAGACACTGAGAAGACCGTCCTAGTACGAGGACTGAATTATAACTACAGAAACGCCAAAAAAAACTGACTTTGTGGCTACACTGGAATCGACACTAAAGAGCAACTGACTCATGGAGGAAATAGAACAGACAGCGGTCCCCACTATACAACCCAAACTTGGGTCCGAAATGTTGATGGCATCTTCGTCATTATTAAACACACAAAACTAGAAGAAACCATTGACACATAAACAACATCCTTACTGGGATAAAATTCATGAAAGAAGAAGAGAGCAACAACCGACTATCCTTCCTGGACATATGGTAGAATGCAAAAACAATGGGGAACTCCACACTAGCATATATAGAAAGACCACACATACGTACCGGATACTCATTTACACTAGCAACCACCCCAATGCCCACAAACGGAGCTGCATCAGGACATTATTTAAATGAGCCAAAACACACTGCAGTAACCTGGAACTATGCAAAGCAGAACAGGAACACCTATACAGAGTCTTCAAAAGGAATGAATACCTGAAAAGCACAATCCACCATTACTTCCAAGACAGACCACAACAGGAAGACACAACATGATCACTAATCACCTTACCTTGCATCAAGGACATTTCAGAGATGACCACAAGACTACTCAGACCCCTAGGTATTAGAGTAGCCCACAAACCAATAATCAACCTACGACAGCTACTGGTGAATGTAAATGATCCCATCCCAAAACCAGCAAAACCGGTGTTATATACAAAATACCATGCAAAGTCTGTGAGAAACACTACATAGGTCAAACCGGAAGAAAACTGACAATATAGATACACAAACACCAACTAGCTGCCAAGAGACACAACCAATTCTCACTTGTCTCACTACATACGGACAACTAGGGACATAAATTCAACTGGGACAACATGCCCATAATTGCACAAATCAAACAGAGACACACCAGGGAATTCCTGGAGGCCTGCTATTCCAACCAGAACACCAACAACAAACACATTGAATTAGACCCTGTGCACAAACCACTGAGAAACAGAACTGGAAGTAATACCAAACAGCCCAGCAAACCGAGGCATACAAATAACAAGCGGGACAAGACACCGACGCTTCACTGGAGGCGCACTGATGCTGTCACCTAGCAAGGAGATGCAATGTCTGCAACCAAACCCACCGGCTCAGCCAGCATGTCTGCAATCTCATCCACAACCCAAGCTGAAAATCTCATCGAAAACTTTAGATAGTTAAATCGCTGGGAAGCCCTGAAAGTCCCTTGTAGCACTGGTACCAGCAGCAGAATGGGCCTGTGTGTACCTAGGACAGCAAGCTTTGAGAATATGAGCTCAGACTGAGCTTGCAAGGCAGCATGTAGATTAGGTGGCTTCAGCCTTGTACATGATTGGGCCTGCAAATATACAGATGGGGATTGGTTACCACTTGCATACTGGTAAGATAAGCTCCAAAAGTTCTGCGAAGCTTATACCATGTTCTCCATTCTACTTTAACATGACATAAGGCTGCCTGCAGGCCAACCAATGCACCAGACATTTCTGTATGTATCCCCATCAGCTTTTCTCTTTGCGCATCCCATTTAAGTTCTCATTTGAATTCTCCAGAGCAGAAATCCTAGGTGACCATCAGCTCCAGGGAGTTGGCTCTGACATGACCTTTCACCCTGATCTGGCTGGGACCTACTCATTGGCAGGTGACTCACAACATGCAGTTCAGCATCTCTGCTTTTACCACCCACATAACCAAGTTCTAGGACATTACCACACACTGTATCTCATGCACAAAACTTTAAATCTATACCCGAATGATGATCGCTCCAATTACTTGCAGCATTGATCCCTCCATGACTCTAAGTACATGCAACTGTTCCTGGCTTGCCACTGACTGTCACTATCTAAATGGACCAAGTTGCTCTGGAAAAATACATTACTGTGTTGTTGCATGTGGTACAATGTGTTGATGATGCCTTTTAACCACACATTCCCATAAACCTTTATGTCATTGATGATCAAAAAAATGATCAACCTTACCTTTAAACATACTCAAAGACAGTTTCTGACAGGCCTTTGGGGTATAGAATTCTAAAGGTTCATCACCCTCTGAGTAAGTAAGTTCTCATCATCTTGGACCTAAATGGCATCATCCTTGTGTTCAAGTACTGCCCCCTAGTTATAGACTCCCAAACAGGAGAATCAACTTACCTGCTTCTTTCTGTCTGTCCTTTTCAAGGATTTTTTAAAAGAGATCACTTTTTATTTTTCGCAACTGTCGAGAATATAGGCCCAGTTTACCCAATCTCTCTTCATCGGACAGTCTCACCATCCAGTCTGGTGAACTGTTGTTGCACTCCCTCTGTGGCAATAGTATCTTTTCTGGGATGAGGCGACGAAAACTGCACAAAATACTCCTGGTGCAGTCTAACCCAGCTCCCATACAATTCATGCAAGACTTCACCACCCCCATCCTCCAATTCTTTTGCAATAGAGGCAGTCAGTCCATTAGTAATCATTTAGCTTTTCTGCCATTTCTCTATTCCCTATTAAACATTTTCATGCCTCTGCTTTATGTGGACTCACATTTGTCTCGCCAAACATTTCCTTTTCATGTAACTGTACAATTTTTTACAGTCAATTTTCATGCTTTTTGCTAGTTTTCATTTTTTTTCCTATTCTTCCTTTCCTTATTAGTTTCTTGATCCTCCTTTGCTGTATTCTAGAAGCTTATCATTCATCAGCTGTATTGCTATTTTTGGTGATTTTATAGGTCTTTTGTTTTTTGTTTTAAACAATCCTCAACTTCCTTGGTCAGCCATAGTTGACTGATCTTTTTCTGAGATTTTGCACCTTGAAAGGCTGTGGGGTTTATCCAGTTTGGCCCCCATCTTTATTTTAGAAGATTACAGTCACTTGAAGACAAGTGGCTGTGTGGAGTGAAGGGGGAACAAAGGTGGTAAATCGTGGAAGTAGTGGCAGCTCGAAACAAAAGAAAGGAAACCCAATGGGGATGCAACAAAATCAGAATCTCTGGGCAAATGACATTGTTTTATAGCTGGCGAAGTGGATTTGATACTGCATGAAGTGAATACAAAAGGTTCTCCTGTTTAGCACTCATGATATCCTCTCTAGACAGCAAGGCCACATGCACGGCCACCACCTCTGCTAAACATAATTGACCATATTTTGGTACAATGGCAATTCTTTCACATTAGATGGGGTTCAGAAACATGTGAATGGCTTTAAGATTGTTGTCTTTAGGCTTTACTCCAGCTGTTGTCACTCTCTACCCTAGAGTATCAATGACCGATGCTGCAACTATACATTGGGCCTGTTGAGCGTCAAACTTTGTTGTGCAAGTTGGATGAACACTGCTGAAAACCACAATCTTCAGGAAAACGCTGTGTGCTGAACTTAACCTGTAGAACATTCTGTGACTGAAACACCTTCATAATTGTCAAAAGCAGTAGGATATTGCCTCTGAGATAAAAGGTACTGCAGATGCTGGAGAATCCGAGATAACAAGCGTGGGGCTGGATGAACGCAGCAGGTCAAGCAGCATCATAGGAGCAGGAAAACTTGACGTTTCGGGCCTAGACCCTTCATCAGAAAAGGTTTTCTGATGAAGGGTCTAGGCCCGAAA
>JAHRHZ010000264.1:13324306-13352759 GCA_024137785.1 Ginglymostoma cirratum | reverse complement strand
ACGCCACCCACAAACTGGAGGAGCCATACCTCATATTCCACCTGGGATTCCTCCGCCTCTGCCGTGTCTGCTTCCAAGATGGGTTTTCCTCCCACAGTCCAAAGATGTGCAGGCTAGGTGGATTGGTCACGCTAATTTGCCCGTGTTCGGTGTTCAGGGATGTTTAGCTTATGTGGGTTACAGGAGGATGGGTCTGGATGGGATGCTCAAAGGGTCAGTGTGGACATGTTGCACTGAAGGGTCTGTATCCACTCTGTAGGGATTCTATGATCTATGTTACTTGGTCCACAGATGCTGCCAAATCTGCTGAGTTCCTCCAGCATTCTGTTTGTTTCTGATTTGCAGCATCTGCAGTTCTTTGCTTTTATTTGAAATTTGAAAAGGTATTTGTACTGGAGCATTTACAATAAATCTGATACAATTTCTAATTTTTTTTTGTCAGAAATGACTTTCTGGAGCATGGTTGTCTTAGATTAATGTTTCTATATTCCTGATCATAGCTGTTTAAGATAACCTGGATGTTTCCAGGTGTCAATGCATTGACAATAATTCTTAACACTGTATTTATCGAATTGCCAAATTGCCAGAGTTTGGAAATAAAGCAAGGGGTCTGACTGACCTAAATTAAAAACAAAATCTGTGATACACATTCAGAATTACAGCAGGCTTAAAAACAAGCATCAAATCAGTCTTTAAAACTAAGATGTTGGGGAGGGGTCACATGCCCTAGTAAATAGATTGTATACCTTTAGCCCTTATACCATTTTCCAATAATTTTGAAATTGTCACTGCCGGACAGCAGCACTTTTGGCAGCAATAGGTTCAACTATTGTTTCCTTAAAAAGGACAGAAAATGAAATCAACTGACAGTGTTAAATAGCAACGCAAACGGAACTGGAAACGTGGTGCTGCTTATAACCTGTGGCAGAGGAGGAGGAGCTGGACAAGTGGCAGTCATTGGCTGTCCTCGCCAGGGTCATTTACTTTGCTGCCTTTGTCACTTGCAGTTTTCATCTTCGGGTCATCAACTCCCAGCTTGGCTGGTAGGTCTGCCAATCTCAGCACTGGAGGGTCATGGGAGGTCATCCATTGCTGGGGAGTCTGCCTGCAGTCCCAGTGTGGACAGTTAGCACAGACCTGGCTACAGCTTTGAAAATTCTAGTGGCTATGCTTTAGGTCAAGTGTTGGACTCACACTTTTCCAGTTCCCAACCAGATTGAAAATCCAGTCTACGGTTCTTTAGTATCTACTGTTCCACTGGGTGACATAACTCATTATTCAATCTGAACCCTCTCCCTCCCTCTCTCTCTCTCTCTTTCTCCAAATTAGTTATTCTTGTAAAATTGAAAAGTACACTCTCCGTAGATAATTGAGACATAACCAAATCAATATATTTTAAACTTCAAAGTCCAGAAAAACTTACTAATAACAAACTTCAAAGAAACTTTTTTTGAACTGGATAGATTGGTTCCTCCAGGAGATAACTGACTCAACAATTACATTGTGACCAAACTCCTACAGGAAATTGACAGGAATGAACTACTTTAATGATAAACAGACAAAAGTCATTCATTTTTCATTTTTAAAAACTGGCAGCTTGCTCCCAGGTATCTACCAAAGTCACTCTAAATTGCTGCCTTTAAAATTAATCGACAGTACCTCAGGATGAGTCATTTTCTGCTGCGCAATAATCTACAAAGACTCAGCCAAGATAAGAAATTCGATGCCTATATCTTGTTTCACTTTGGTAATGCATAATTTTGTTTCAATTTTGAAATAAAAACGCAAAACCAGTGAGGTTTACACCTGAAATGATTTAATTATGAGAATACCTTTACAAAACATGAACATCTTGCTTACATGATTTTGCAGGAACATGTACAGAAAACAACAAATGAATATACATAACTTAGAGGAACATTTTGATAATGCACAGCAATGCAACAGCCCTGATAAGACAAAATGGAGTTCTTACTCACAATAAGCACCCTTTATGTAATTGGTGCCCATCCTCTGAATCAGATTACTACATGAAGCACACCTAGGTTTTTATATATTGATTTCATTTGGATGTGTGGAATATAACATTTTCATCAGAGACTGTACTTCCTGGTACCATTATGCCATATGTCAGTGCTTTCGTGTCCTTAATGGAAAACAAATGTTTACACAACAGCATTAGAAAAAGATATTAAAAATTGACTTGTTTTCAACAAAAGAAAAATTCAGGCATGAAACCCTATTGACTGGGATACCAGTTAATTTTCAATACAAGGTCCATTTTATATTATGTGGGTGTCATCACCAGAAGGAGCCATACCAAGGATGATTTTTTTTCTTAAAAATAGGCTTTTGAAAAAGTAACGAAAGCTACAAATTTAAAGTGAGCTATTTTCAACATAAATGAGAAAAAGCAAAGGTAGAACAAGGCAGGAAAGTGAGGCTTAGAGAAAATTGAAGATACGACAAATAGGAACTGTATTAAAAACATTTATTGTGCAGTAAAGAAGCTACTTTCAAAATCTGAGTAATTCTATTCCAGCAGTGTTCGAATTTGTTTCAATGATGTTTGCAAACTGAAAATCTTTGTTAAAGTGTTCAGTGAGCAAGTTGGAAATTTCCCTAGTCATCAAGTGTTATATTCTAAGCCAATCTTACTGCGAGTTTCATATCACCATACATACCCTGTTCAGAAAAGTTGAGGATTTTTGTTTGCTTTTATTGGTAAAGGAGGTACAAACAATTGTGCACAATAAGTTCTGATTTTTTTGTTAAGTAAAAGTACCTTCCCACTCCTGGGTGAGTCAAATTTCTTGTACTTACACTTCATGTAAAATTTCCCAGAATCTAAGCCAAAGATTTTTCTATGAGTTACCTATTCAACTAATTAGCAATAGGTATTAATAGTGTACATTTCACAGGGAGTGAATGAAAAATGCTTAATTTCATGGAGAAGAAATCTATGAAGAAGTCTGTAAATTGGTTTAGTACTCGATCAGACTCTTCCTGGGCAATCTATCCAAAGCCATGTTACAGCTGTACAAAAAGGCACAAATTCCTGCCTTGAAGAGCAATTTTTCTCTCTAAGATGCAAGAACAAGACTGACAAAGCTCACTCATTTAGTCAAACATGAGCAAGAACCTTCCCCTCCTCACATCACCAACTTCCTGCACAATCTGTATGCATTGGATTCAACAGATGCTGGCAGCACTCCAGGTAGTTGTAGGTTCACACAGACAAAAAAAAAGTCAGTTAATTTTAACGTATATGACCATGGTCGGATCATTGTAAACATAATCTTGTTCTGGTGTATAGTTTTTCCTGTTACATTTCCAGCATTTCTATGCTACCTTTTCTATAGGCACTGATTTCATGCTGAGTAAAGTTCCACAGGAACTCTCCAGTACTTGGCCAAATACGTAATGTCGAAGTATGAACCTCAACAATAACCACTGGCAATGATTCCTACCAATTGATGAAATGGGGCAGGGGAAGGCAGGGTACGTAGCAACATTATAATTGTCCATTTTCCACAAAAATAGGCCTTGTGCAGGGATCAATTCATTACAATCAGCAGTGATTGCTCTAGTTCATCATCCTCTTGTTTACCCGAAAGTTGTAATGCCACGATGGTAGCCTAGAATGAAATTAGACAAATCAGTGCATGTTAGATATTAAATCTGAAGTCTGTATGCGTGGCTTAAACAGATATATTGGAAACACCATTTGTGTTGATGTGCTTTCTGATTGTTCTAGGATTTTGGTTTTGAGGATGGAAAAAATGGAATATCGGGTCATAGTGCTTTATATTAGATGTACATCATAATATTGTCCTGTAGAGTCTTGCCATATTGAGACATCAACTGTGCAGAAGAACTTTATTCAAGAATGCCAAGTTTTTTTTTTCAAGATTTTGTTCCAGAATCACTTAATTTAACATGAATTATAGACATTACTGCTTTCACAAAATAATTATAAATTAAACGGAATTTCTGTGCAGTATACAGCTGCAGTTTTAAAACAAATTTGAGGCTCTTTTGAAGACTGAATATGAAAACAAAAACATAAATATCAAGTGACTACAAATGTAAGATTTTGAATACTTCCATTTTTTAAAATCTGTTAATTCCCACGACCACTCTCTGGAGCTTCCATTCAAATGCTCATCCACATGCAATTCCTCAACATTTGCATAACTGGCAGAATTTTAAGTTCTGATATTTTGCACTAAATTTAAAAATATTACACTAGAAGCAAGCCTAGTCCATAACACTGACCGTGACTCAGAATAAGTTAATTATTGAGAGTTTATGATAATGATGTTTGTCTGTCAACTTGAAGGTCCAAAACTTAAGGAAGAATTTTTAAGCACAAGGGCATTTATTAGTATGTTTTGATATTTGTTGGAAAAAAAAACTGACTTCATTGTAAAACAAAAAAATCAGGTCTCAGCCGAAGGGCCTGTTCCTATGCTGTATAGTTCTATGTTCTATGTTGACACACATAGGTTGGATTGAGACTGATTTGAAGTGTTCATTTTTTTAAATGACAAATCTATTTTCAGATGTAATAATGAAGCTTTACAGATTTACCACAAGTATTTTGAGAAATTTATTTTGAATTACATTAAATGTGTTTTAAAATGTTGCCTAATTCATAACAGATTTTGTGTTCAGTAATATGGAAACAGAGTGACTGGAAACTCAAAGACAGTCTTTTCAACATGGATGTAATCTGCATTGGAATCATCAAATGCACTCAGAATGGAAATTTTACCCCATCGTATTTAAATAATTAATCTTCTTCAGAATCACTGTTGCTGTTTAATGGAGCACTTGTCCTGATAGATGACATCAATTTATCTTCAATTTTTCTTCTTGGGTTTTCCTCTAGTTCAGTTTTGATTGCACCAGATTCTGACAGTTTCCATTCCAGTTCTTCATTGAAAATAAAGCAAGGAGACAAGAAGATAGAAAGACAATAAAAGGAACTTACAATATTATTTAATTGAAAAACATTTTAAAAAAATCCTCTTCCCTCCATTCCTCCAAATGGAACTTATCATCATTCAGTTATATTAACTAACGGGCATAAAGACTAAATTGCAATACACAAATGTACATTCCAATGATTTAGATCAGGATTGTATTGTATACGTTACGATTAAAAGTCTCAGTGGATCTGATGACCCACATTCTTCAAAGGTCACCACACTAAATCTGTTAAGAAAAAATGGTGTGTGATCTGACGCTTACTTTAATCAAATAGCTAATTGACTACTTATAAATTAAGAATGTATTAGCAGCAGTTAATTGTCTAAATTGCTGAAATCATTTTGACATCGATTTCAGTCATCACCAAAAACATACTGACATATGGTCACAGATGGTTCTTAAAGAAAATAGCTGATTTTAACCATCAATAGTGGCACGGTGGCTCAGTGGTTAGCACTGCTGCCTCACAGCACCAGGGAACCCAGGCTCGATTCCACCCTCAGTCTGTGTGGAGTTTGTAGAGTTTGTACGCCCTCCCTGTCTGCATAGGTTTCCTCCGGGTGCTCCGGTTTCCTCTTACAGTCCAAAGTTGTGCAGGTTTGGTGGATTGGCCATGCTAAATTGTCTGTAGTGTTCAGGGATGTGTAGATTAGGTGGATGGGTTTGGGTGGGATGCTCTGAAGGTCAGTGTGGACTTGTTGGGCTGATGGGCCTGTTTCCACATTGTAGGGATTCTATGATTCTATGAATAGCATTATAAACCTTTGGAAAAAAGGAGACATTCATTTGAGAGATGTATCCCATACTGAGAGATTGGGGTACAATTTAAGTACTTACCTGGAACTCAAATTCTTAGCTGTGTCTATTATACTGCCTCCCAATCTAAATACTTCCTTGACTACTGCTTAGTATCCTGCCCGTGGTTCACTCCTGCCTAGTGCAGCCAATTATCTCTCTTCCAGCATCACTTCATGATGAATCAGTTTGTTTTTAATCTTTTCCCCCTAATATAGTTCACCCTGAATGTACTGTGAACAGAGTTATGTAAATTGTCATAAATGGTAACATTAAAATGCAATAAATAATGCACATTAAAAATGTGCACATGTAAATTAGTGAACTTCCATCAATAGTTAAAGACATTACCTGCAATTTCAAAAAAGCACGTGACCCAACAAGCAGCACAGACATGTTTAAATAAGCAGTAATTGAAGTTTGAACTGCAGAAAGTAAGTTAGAGAGAGACCTGAAGAAAATCTGTTTATGTTTCATGCAACAGATGTTGAAAGCTGTGACTTCTAACTGATAAGTCAGAGACTTTTTAAATGGGTGAAGTAGCCACCTTGTGTCTCTTACCAACTAGTGAAAGATTCCGGAGAGAAAGATGACTGAAGCAACATGCTGGCCAGAGGAAAAGTCATAAAGATCAGTTCATCTACAGAACTTGGGAATGAAGACTATCTTTACAGATTTTCCCCCATGTCCATTTCACCCAGTCTGTTTGTCTGTGTGTGTAAGGGGCAGTTTATAAGGGGATTACAGTTTTTAATTAGTGGTGTTATATATGGATGATTTGGAGCTGTTCACTCGTAGCTAGAGTTTAATTACTTGTAACAAAAAATAATTCTGAAATGCAAAAACCTGATCCAAGCTTACTATCAAGCTGGGCCTGAAAAAAAAAAATCAGTAAATTGGGGAACTCGGCGTACTTTTATTAATTTTTTTGATGTTTCTGGGAATAGCAAGGCTCAATTTTCAGCGCAATACCCAGTGAGGCACAACACTAGCATCAGAAAGGGAAGGAGCCAGAAACACACATTCAGAATGTAGTCATGCTCATTACATGTTGGATATTCCTAGAGTCAGAGTTGTATGCAGCTCATAAACGGGCCCTTTGGTTCAACTTAACAGTGCTGATCAGAATGACTGAAATCCCATTTTCCAGCATTTGGCTCATATCCCTCTAAACCTTTCCTATTCATATACACATTCAGATATTTTTTAACATGTTGAAATTGTACCAGCCTTCACCTCCTCCTTTGACAGCTCATTCCATACATGCACCATCCTCCGCATGAAAAAGTTACCCCTTGGGTCCCTTTTAAATCTTTTCCCTCTCACCTGAAACCTGTGCCCTCTACTTTAAGTCTCCTCCACCCTGGGAACAAGACCTTGGCTACTCACCATGTCCATGCCCCTCGTGACTTTATAAACCTCTATGAGGTGTGTCTCCACCCCCAACCCCTGCCCCAGCCTCTGACGTTCCAAGGAAAAAAGCCCCAGGCTATTCAGCCTCTCCCTACAAATCAAACGTCCAGTCCTAGCAACATCCTTGTAAATCTTTTCTGCACTCTCAAGTTTAACAACATCCTTCCTGTAGAAGTGCGACTAGAATTGTATGTAGTTTTCTAAAAGTGGCCTCATCAATGTCTTGTACAGCATCAACATGGCATCTCAACTCCTGTACTCATGTTCTGACCAATGACGGCAACCATGTCAAAACACCTTCTTAGCCACCCTGTCTACCTGTGACGCCACTTTCAAGGAAATATGCATCTGCAGCCCCAGGTCTTTGTTCGACAACACTCCCCAGGGCACTACATTTAATTGTATAAGTTTGGCATTTTTTGAAAAAAAAAATGAACAAACTTACATTTACATAACACCATTTCATAAAATACAAAATGTTTTCATCGTGAAGGAAATACTTCTGAATCACAGTGAATACTAGAAGGTAGGCAAACACAGTAATCAACTTGTGCACAGCAAAATCTGACAAATGCTATGAGATAAATGTCAGTTGATTGCTTTAGTGGTGCGGATGAGGTATAAGCACTTGCCCAGCCGCTGGGGTACTTCTTACGCTGCTGCATCAAGAAGATGCTGAAAGATGATGACAAGTTGGATGTGAGGATGTTTCCTCTTATAGGAGAATCAAGAACTACAGGATATATAAAAAATACGGGTTGCGTATGTAAAACAGAGATGAGGTAAATGTTTTTCTTTCAGAGCATCCAGTGTCTTTGAAGCTCTCTTCCTGAAAAGGTAGAATCGTGAATACTTTTAAGGCAGAGATAAATAGATTTTTTTTGAGGAAGCAAGGAGTGAAAGGTCATCGGGGGTGGCAGGAAAGTGGATCTGATATTGCAATCAGATCAGCCATGATTTTACTAAATGGCTGAGCAGGTTCGTGGGGCCAAATGGCCCGCTCTCTGTTTGCATGTACTGCTGTACCCACAATTCAGGAGGAGATAAATCATGTATAGTTCTTCTGATAATGTTCTTGTTTTAGTAACACAACAGCCACTGGCCTGCGTGACCCATGAGAGCAAATAAAAAGTTATGTGTTTGAGTTTGCTGCAACCTGTTCCTTCAATTAAAAGAAAAATCCAACTGATTAAATTTCCACAATAGCTCTGGCTCATAAGTATGGGTAAACCAGGCTGAAGAGTACAAACTGTCCACTGAGGTAATGGAAAAAAAAATTGACAACAGCTCAGTGCTGTGCTGCATTGTGCCTGTAACACAATACACAAAGATTGGTTCTTGGGAACACAACTTAGTGCTGAATAAAAGCTCCGAAAACACACGACCAGGTGGAAAACAGTTTATGGTTAGTATTTTGTACTTTAATGTTCAGTACTGTGAAGTACCTCTAATGTATCTGACATACCAATAAATGTTGAGCTTTGCATTAGGGATCAGTTAAAAATTATGGTTTAATCTGCTTTCAGGTCAAATCTTAATTTATGAACTGCATCATGTCATTCTGCGCATCCCTCACAACCTAATGCAGCTACACTAATAACTCTCTGCTCCATTAGTGGCAGCATGGAATTTCCCCAGTGTGTAATTTAGTCATTAATTGCATAGTCAATCTCACAGGAAAACAAGGAAAAGAATAAATCTCATACGATGAAAACATGTCAATTCCACTCAAAGTTGCAAAGTCCAGACTTAGTAAATGAAGAAGTTATAAATCTCCTGATAGTGATAGCCCTATGCAATAATCTACACCTTGCTACCACTAACACACGCATTTCCCTGAGGTCTGCAGCATTACAGATGCCAGTATTTGCAATATTCAGTGCCTTCTTGATGTCAAAGTGAATTGGCTAAAGACTATGGACCCTGACAACATTTCAGCAATAGTAAATCTGTGTACCAGAACCAGTTGTGACCCTAGTCAAGATATTCAGGCACAGCTATAACAGTGACATATAGCCGACAATGTGGAAACATTGCCCAGGTATGTCCTGTGTACAAAAAGCAGGACCACTCCAATCCAGCCAACAACTACCCTATCAGTTCACTCTCGATCATTAATAAAGCGATGGAAGGTGTCATCAACAGTGCTATCAAGCAGCATCTGCTCAACAACAACATGCTCAGTGATGCCCAGGAACAAAAACATAAGTTGCTGGAAAAGCTCAGCAAGTCTGGCAGCATCTGTGAAGAAAAAAATCAGAGTCACAGGACCCGAAATGTTAACTCTGATTTTTTTCTTCACAGATGCTGCCAGACTTGCTGAGTTTTTCCAGCAACTTATGTTTTTGTTCCTGATTTACAGCATGTGCAGTTCTTTCGGTTCTTATTCAGTAATGCCCAGTTTGGATCCACTTAGTTCCTGCCCTCATTAGCTGCAAACACGTCTGGCACACAGAAAAATGGTCATGATTGTTGGAGGTTAGTCATTTCAGTTCCAGGACATCTCTGCAGGATTTCCTCAGGATAGTGTGCTAGGCCCTCAATCATCTTCAGTTGCATCGTCAACGACCTTCCCTCCATCGTGAGGTCAGATGCAAGGATGTTCACCAATGACTGCTCAAGGTTCAGCATCATTTGCAATTCCTCAGATACTGAAGCAGTTCAAGACCAAATACAACAAGACCTAGACAATATCCAGGCTTAGGCTGAGAAGTAGCAAGTAATATTTGTGCTGCAAATGTGTCAAACAAGAACATCTTCAATAACCATCACCCCTTGACATTCAATGGTATTAACATCATCAAATCCCCAACTTTCAACATCCTTGGGTTATCTTGACCAAAAACTGAACTGGATTAACCATATAAATACTGTGCATAAAAAGGGATAATCATAGGTTAAAAATCCTGAAGCATATAACTCAATCCCTGACTCCCAAAATCCTTTCCAACATGCAGAATGCATAACTCAGGAACTTGATGGAATACTCCCCACTGCCCAGATGAGCACAACTCCAATAACACTTAAGAATCTCAACATCACAGTTTGCACATTCTCCACGTGTCTGCGTGGGTTTCCTCCGGGTGCTCCAGTTTCCTCCCACAGTCCGAAGATGAGCAGGTTAGGTGGATTGGCCAGGCTAAACTGCCCATAGCGTTCAGGGATGTGTAGATTAGGGGGATGGGTCTGGGTGGGATGCTCTGAGGGTCGGTGTGAACTTGTTGGGCTGAAGGACCTGTTTCCATACTGTAGGGATTCTATGATCTATGACCACCTGGAACAAATAACCCTGCTTGATTGGCACCGTACCCACAAACATCCACTCTCTCCACCTCAGGTACACAAGAGCAGCAACGTGTACTATCTATAAGATGCACTGCAAACATTTACCAAGATTTCCTAGCTAGTATCTTCAAAACCCATGATCAAAACCATCTAGAAGGGCAAGGGCAAAAAGTACATGGATCCATCATGACCTGCAAGTTCACCTCCAAACCACTCACCATCCTGACTTGGAAATATGACACTAAACCTTCAAGTCAAGATCCTTGAACTCCCTCTCCAATAGCACTATGGCTCTTCCTACTAAATAGATTGCAGCAGTTCAAGGTGGCAGCTCACCAGCTCCCATGAGGGATGGGCAATTAATGCTCAGCCAGTGAAGCAACATACCGTAAATGAATTTATATAAAAAAAAGCTGGGAGTTATCAGAAACTTCGAGTAGGAACTGCTGAGTGGAAAGTGCTCATTGATTATCCCTGGGATCAAAGACAGTACTTTTTTTGTAATTCACATTAACAATGAAGATTCAGAAGTTCAAGGCAAAATGATCAATTTTACATTGAATAACAAAACTGGAGGTTGGAACAACTTACGAATCAGGAAATGCAGCCTATAAATGAAAAAAATGAAAATATACCAGAGGATAGCAGTGATGGATGAAATCTAATGTGGGTCTATGTTGAGAATCTCACATAAAAAGACAAAACTGGGTGAGTAAGGTTGTCTGATGAAGGGTCTAGGCCCGAAACGTCAAGCTCTCCTGCTCCTATGATGCTGCTTGGCCTGCTGTGTTCATCCAGCCCCACGCCTTCAGCAAGATTGTCCTCTGCTTAGCACATTTCATGTGAATTTCCTAGTAGTTCACAGAATCCCTACAGTGTGGAAACAAGCCCTTCAGCCCAACACATCCACACCGACCCTCACAGCATCCCAACCAGACCCATTCCCCTATAACCCACCTAAGCTACACATCCCTGAACACTATGGACAATTTAACATGGCCAATCCACCTAGCCTGCACATCTTTGGGCTGTGAGAAGAAACCGCAGTCCTTGGAGGAAACCCACGCAGACACGGGGAGAATGTGCAAACTCCACACAGACAGTCGCCCGAGGGTGGAACTGAACCTGGTTCCTGGCACTGTGAGGCAGCAATACTTCAGTTGGGTTGCCAGGTCCTAGTGGTCCCAGAGGTGAGACAAGGAGAACCAGGGCGGTCTGAGAGTATTTTGGAACTGTAGGAAACCAAACAACACAGAGGCCACTCAACCCCATTGCATCTGTGCCAGCCCTCTGAAACAGCAATTGAACTGGTCTCACCTCCTTCCCCATTCCCTATAGCCCTGCGTGTGTTTTTTTTCACTTCAAATAATTATCAAACTTTTTGTAGTTACTAATAAATTTGCTTAAGTTGCCCTTTCATGCAATGTGTTGCAGATTGGATCAACTGTATTTGGAATATTGTGAGCAATTCTGAGCCCTGTAGACAGCGGTCCAGAGGAGGTTTACAAGGATGATCCCAGGGATCAAGGGTTTTTCATATGAAGAGCAATTGAGGACTCTGGGTCTGTACTCAATGCAGACCCAATTTTCATGTGTAGGAAACTAATCCCTTGTTTCCAATAGTCTGCCAAAAGGAGAGGTCCATGAAATATCAAAATCTGAATTTCATACTCCCTTTCTGTTTGCATAAAAATATGTTTCCTGTTTTACTTTTTTTCCTGTCCCCTAAAATTGCTTGAAGCAATAAACAGTTTGATCTGATGAGCATGAATGCCCAAGCTGGCACAGAGTCAAATTTATCACAATGGACTCCAGCACCGGCAATCTAAAGTACTGAAAGTTTCCAGTAGAAACTGTTGGAAGTCCAGCATCTGCAGGACAGTCAACAGAAATATAAAAGATTGGGAAGTGTGAGGGAGAACAAAAGGATTGCTATTGTTTCAATTCCCTGTTACACTGCCAGCAAATAATTTCAGGCTGTGTTCCCATTAAGTGTTGGCAGATAACAACTACTGAGAACATTTTACTTTGGGGAACATCACTGTTTTTAATTTATCAATGGCATGTGAGTGTTACTGACTAGGCCAACATTTATTGCCCATTTCCAGTTGCCCTTAAAATAAGACAAGTCGACAGCTCATGGTGCTGTAGTTTAAAAATGTTTAACTTTAGTTCAACTGGATCTAATGTGAATTTTCCTTTGAAAAACAACGTATGATTAAAAATAGTTGCTATTCAAGCAAACAGCCATTTGGTACAAGACTTGAGAATAGAACACAGAACAGGACAGCACAGGAACAGGCCTTTCTTCCCACCATGTCTGTGCTGTCCATGATGCCATTCTAAACTAATTCCATCTGCCTGCATATGGTCCATATCCCTCTATTCCCTGCCTGTTTGTGTGCCTGTTTAAATGCCTCTTAAACATTTTGATCATATAACATTCCAGACTTCTATTGAATTCAAATTTCACCCCCTGTCAATCCTAAAATTTGAATCCATGCCCCAGAACATTAGCCCGAGGTTCCGAATGACTATTCCAGTGACATTATCACTATGCCAACACCTCATCAGAATGGATGAAAGAACAAAGAGACATGCCGTAGAAACTTTTCACCTTGCATTCATCAGGACACCATCACAACAATGCCAAATTTCCAAGGAACAACAATTTATAACCACATGAGGAAAGGGTGCTGATTGGTTGACACATTCTCTCAGATTGGTTGAGGCATAGCCGCAATGAATGCCCCTGGGAAACTTTGTCCTCTGTAACTTTTTTGAATTAAACAAAGGCTAAATGTCTGCTCATTTGTAACTGAAAAATGGAGGCCCAGTTAACATATGTAGAAAACTACAATCCCCGGTTTCCAGTAGAAATTGTTCCAGAAATGCTTTTAATTTATTCAAAGGATGTAATTCCGGGTGGGCCGACATTTATCGCCTGTCTCTAATTGCCTTTGACAAATGACACACGTTGACACCGCAGATGCTGTCGTTTGAAGAGAATCTAACGCCATTTCAGCTGGATCTAATGTGATTTTTTTTTCTCTCTGAAAAATTGTGTTTGATTCTGTTTGTACAAGTTGATAACGGTTATTGGTTTCTTGGCCATATTGTCGGTTGATCATTGCAAACTGTTGTGTTATTAGCCGATTATAGACCAGTAGTCACATCCGAAGAACACTTTCCAGACAGACACACCGTTCAGCTGCTTCGTTCTCAATCAAGGGAACCTACCTTCCTTCCTTTATTTTGAGCAAGTATTTATTCTTAAGTGGTGATCCTACCCAGAGTGCGCTCAATATGATTTACAGACTGCAACTCAAACACTGGTTCAGTATCCAAGTGCTAAACTACAGCTGACGAAATAAAGGTCATACAACATTCAAGTCTATAAATCAGCTATTTAAACAGGAGTATCGGTCTTATAAAGGAAAGCAGAGTTTACTTTTAAAAATGTCTATTAAAAAGGTGACAAAGCATGAACACGGGTAATTGTAGATCTGCATTAATCAATTTTATTAATCACTTACCATCTTTTGTTAAATTCATGCCTCCAAATACTAAGGGTCCAACATACTGTGCCTTGATGTCTCCATCATGATAAACAAAAATTGTTGGCAGATTCCTGTCAGGGTAGTTGGGTATACAGGTTGTGGATATTGCTTTAATAAATTTAGTCTCTGGGAACATCCTTGCTATTTCACTCAGATGTTGATTTACCAAGGCACAAAGAGGTATCCTGAAACAAAAAAAAAAAGGACAAATAATTGCAAAACAATATGAAGGACATATTAAGTCATGCTCAAAATCCTTATTTAAGCAATTAAGGATGGGAGTTAAAATCTCATGTACTTATTTAGGACACAGTAACATTTTAAAATAAAACTTAAATCTATTAAATTCCAGATGGCATTAAACTATAGAATATTGGTACAAACCAGAAATATTGGGAGAAGAGATTTCAAATAATTTTCTCTCCAATGACATAATAGCAACATCAGCCATTATCTCATGTTAGCACGGTGAAATTCTTATTGCAAGTTTTGTTACAGATTATGACAACACTTCTTCCATGAGAATTACACTGAGGACGAAGGGGAAAATCCCCTTCAATGGTGCCCTCTGTACGCTTATCTGGTTTGCACAAAGACAGCATAACAACAAAATGAAGTTTGAGATAGCATTAAGTAAGATGAATGTTTGAGATTCAAATTGCATCTACATGTAACATACATGTCTTAGATGGTTTTTAAACTTACCCCTGTTTGTAAAGGTGCAGTATTACCCACACGTCCTTGCCAGCTTTAGTCACCTCCTGTACATAGTCTGGCCCAGAGATCTCCAAAATCTCCCCAAACATCATCTTCATCTGGGTTGCCTTCCATTCGGCTAGCCGCTGCTGTCTGGGTAATATTGATGAAATGATTATCTTCAATTACAACTTTAAATAATAGCTAATCCTTCAAATTCCATCTAACAGATCTCTAATGTTTAATGCCACAGCTATTCAACAACTTTCTTTCCTATGGGAAATGTGTATACAAGAAACAGCAGTTGGAATTTAATGCCATACCCTCTGGCAGGCCTGCTATGCTCCCACCTCTATTCATGGTGGGAAGGCCTGTGAATGTTCTTCCTGCTCTGGCACTAATCGACGCGCTGAAGTGGACAACTAATGCTCACTTTACCTCATTCCACCACCGTTGGTACTAACTCAGTAACGGGCGATAGGTGGACAGACAGAATGACAAGCACACCTGTATGCTCACTTGTGGGCTCCCCGGGGGATTCCCTCATTCAAACACACTAAAATGGGTCCTGGTATTGGGAAGGGGCTCCTGCTGACAGCTACCTCTTTCTTTGCCGTCAAACCCCTTTCCCACTCTCCTCCATAGCGCCCACCCAGCAGCTGTTATGTTCTGGGATCCAGCAATGATGTTGGGGCCTTGGGAGGGTGCAGTAATGGCGGCCATTACTACAACCCCAGCAGCAGTGCATTCATCACAGCAGTCAGTCTCTGCCTGGCCAAAAGCTCTCAACAGGAGCCACTCCTTCCCTCAGGGTCCTTGACCCCAGGGAAGACCTGCTGCTGTCCAGCAACTGCCTGAGTGACACTTAATTTGATGGGCCTTCCTTAAAAAAAAGACCATAGAGGGCTCTTCCTGGTTTTACAGCCCAAGGCAAGACCGCATCGCCTTCATTAAAATACTGCCCGAAATAATGTGAACATGACAAAAGACACCATGTGAGTTTGAATTTCAAAAAAAATGGCCAAGTTAAAAAGTACATCAGCATAAAGACATCAATGCTCCACATGTCAAGTGCATATAACATAATGGATAGAATTTGCTGCAGTGAAGTATTGAACAGCATCTGCTGGCAGTTAGACTTGACCTTCCATATTTAGACTTCTTTCAAAACTTTTATGGTGGCAAGCTGTTGAAAGCATGAGTTGGTGATGGCACAGTGAAGGAAACTGGACTTGTGGGACCCAAGTGAACAAAAGGAGCCAACAATGTATCTTCTTGACTGACCAGATTGGGCACTTGGAAAGCAAAGACAAAAGGACAGAGAAGAAAGTATTAACTAGAATTGGTGAATTCAATGTCAAAATCAGATATACAAAAAGAGAAAGAGAAAAAGATAAAAAAGGAATAAAAAGAAAGAAAAAGGTAAAATTATAGATTTAACATTGTTAAAATCTCCAACCACTAACTCTTGGAGGAATGTGATTCCACACTCAAAAATCAGTAAAATCACCACATCAAGTGAGTGCAGTAACTTATGCTTGAATGACTAAGCTTGCCACAGGAAGTTAGCCTTATCATATCTATCATGTGAACAGTGACTACACAATATTCAATGCATTTCAATAGTGAGACAGACAACAAAATGTCATTTTCATGGAGATAAATTGAATAAGTGAAATTCCTTTGCCATTTAACCATGCAACTACTGCTTGCCTGAAGTTTACTTATTATTCATTCAGGGGACGTGGGTATTGTAGCAGGGACAGGGTTGACTGCCCATCTCCATTTGCCTGTGAGAAGCCGGTGGTGAGTTGTCGCCTTGAACCGTTACAGTCCCGCATTTCTGTGTGGAGGTTGCACATTCTCTCAGCGTCTGCACGGGTTTCCTCCAGGTGCTCTGGCTTCCTCCCACAGTCGATGCTAAATTGCCCATAGTGCCCAGGGACATGCAGTCTAAGTGGATTAGCCATAGGAAATGCAGGGTTACAGGGATAGGGCAGAGGTGTGGGTTTGGATGGGAATGCACCTTGGCGGAATGCTGTGGACTTGATGGGCCAAATGGCCTGCTTCCACACTGTAGGGATTCTACAATTGTGGATTGCACACGTGTTAATACCGAGTGTTTGTAATGGAAGGATTGGATGCGGTGCCAATCTAATAGGCTGCTTTATTCTGGATGGTGTTGAGCTTCTGGAATGTTGTTGGAACTGCACTTATTCAGACAACTGGAGAGCATTTCATCTCACCCCTGACTTGTGGCTTATTGACGGCGGACAGAGAGTCAGGAGGAGAGTTGTTGGTTATTGGATTCCTGGCCTCTGACATGCTCTTCTACACACAGAAGTCTAGTTCAGTTGCTGTGCCATTTGCCTCACTAGTACTTTAACAGTAGAATTGGGGTCTATATTAAAGCAAAAGGAAGATGAATGTGAAAATGCCACCACAGCAAATTTGAATTCAAATTTTAAGAAAATCTGGAATTAAGGATCTAATGACAACCATGAACCCATTGCCGATTGTCAGAAAAAGGAATCTGGTTCACTAAATGCCTTTTAAGGAAAGAAACTGTGATCCTTACTTGGTCTGGCCTACATGTGACTCCAGACCCACAGCAATATGGTTGACTCTTAATTGCCTACTGGGTACAGTTAAGGAAGGCAATAAATGCTGGTCCAGTTAGCGATGCCCTCAACCCATGAATGAATAAAAACAACAATTTTTAAGAAGACAACCCGATGCACAGATATAAAAGTCAGTGTAAATGGAAAGAGCCTACTAATTGAAGAATGTCCAAGTATTCTGCAAACTCAGACAAAGAAGAAGAACTGTTTCATTAGACATCACAGGTGCATTATCCATCAGACTTGGCATTGTGAACATTTTCAAAAAAAAAAAAACAAGTAGGTCACATATTAAGAGCTGTCAAAGTAAAAATAAATTCTCCCACATTATAGGGTGGACCCTGGCGAATGTTTTGGTTTTCAACGCTAAATTGATGTACTTAGTTTGCTGGAACCCGAGCAACTAAATCAGATCTGCATTTCCCACACCCTTCTTGAAAATCTTCCAGTCAATTACCTGTACATCTCAATGGCTCTTTCATCTTCTTCATTGAATTCATCCTCATTCTCCTCCAGCTCCTCAAGGGTCATGTCTTCATATGTTTTAACTGTCAGGAAGAAAGCAGATTTGTTATCTGAATATGCTGAAAACATCACATTTTTAAAAAAGCATGCATTAAAGGGGTACTCTCCTTCTCTACGAAGATACACAGCACATGTTTTATTTAGAAATGGGGCAGAGAAACCATGGGCTGAATCTCATGCTCAGTTGCCCATGTCCAAATGTTTTGAGGGTTTTTTGCCATGTGGCCAAAGGGATTTTCCTGCTGTATCTTACCAAAAAACACCTAATTATCTAACTACCACCCCTGTAGTGACACTCACATCCAATTCTAGACATACCACTCGCCTTTCCCAACAACCACCACACAACAGATACCCCAGAAAACGTTAGTATCCCTCAAGCCCACACCATCCTTAAAGGTCATTGTGTAAGCACTGTCAGTCCAGAGCTGCCCTGTAAAGTTCCTGACATTTTGACATGGACACGGCAGACAAAGGGAGGATCTGCACTTTGCTGTGAAGGCAGGGACCTGGAGCTCCTATTGGATGGTGTGGGGCACAGGTTTGGGGCCTTACTCTTTCTCCAGTAAAGTGAAGTGAAGGCCATGAAACCAGACTATTCCAGTCTGGTCCAAGGTTGCCTCTTGGCTCAGTACAATCTCAGCCATCTGAAAGAATGCCCAGCACTGTAGGAAGGAGGGCAAGGCCTTGTCCACTCCGCCAAAACAAGTGCCATCACTTTCTCTCGGATACCTCACCCTACCTCCGCTACCGCACCTGCCTCCCACCAAGGCTTGACCACCCTCATGAATGCCTGCAATATCGTCCTTCATTCACTGCCACCCACACCAATTCCCAAATAACCCTGCCACCTAAATCACTTGCTTGGGACATCTCCCGACCTAGACCAGAAGTAACAGCCTTGCCACCCGCTTTCACCTCCCTTGATACCTCTCTCTCTCTCTCTCTCTCTCTCTCAATCCAGGAGACAAATGATCCCCATTAGAGCAGAAAATTCAAGACAGGTGGTAGGCTGCTTGACATTCAGCTCTGATTTCCATGACGAGTTTTCTCAATGTGTAGCTTGTTTGGCTGAATATTAAGGGATTTTCCTGCTGTATCTTACCAAAAAACACCTAATTACCTAACTACTACCCCTGTAGTGATCCTCACATCCAATTCTAGACATACCACTCACCACCACTAGGGTGGCACGGTGGCTCAGTGGTTAGCACTGCGGCCTCACAGTGCCAGGGACCCGGGTTCGATTCCAGCCTCAGGTGATTGTCTGTGTGGAGTTTGCACGTTCTCCCCACGTCTGCATGGGCTTGCTCCGGTTTCCTCCCACAGTCCAAAGATGTGCAGGCTAGGTGGATTGGCCATGTTAAATTGCCCATAGTGTTCTGGGGTGTGTGGGTTATAGGGGGATGGGTCTGGCTGGGATGCTCCAAGAATCGGTGTGGACTTGTTGGGCTGAAGGGCCTGTTTCTACACTGTAGGGATTCTAATTCTAATGAGCCAAGTTGGGTCATTGACAGTGCCTCTACCATGCAATAATCCCCTTGAATTGGCAACTCACTGCTGCTGAGCAAGAAGCTAGAGGTGTAAAAGATGCTCCTGGGGCCAAGACTGGCCTCATGGGACTTCATCAGATTCTTCCATGAATCTGACTGTAGCCCATGTTCCATCCCAAATGACATTTTACTCATCGAGAATATCTATTTCATGGCTCATGTATTTTAGAGCATAGGTTTAAGTTTTTGGCATTAACGTCTTAAATGTGATGTATGTAATTAAACTAAGCTTGGAGTCTATTACACTTAAAAAGTTGGGCCATGTTGACTTACAAGTTAACAGCTAGAAAGGGGAGATCATCAAACTTGGACTTAAGTAGCTACGAACTGCAAATCTTGCAGTAATTGCACTCTGAGGAGATGCTTCTGCTCACAGAGGTGCAGCCAACTTTGTTTAAAACATTCAGTGGACCCTGAAAGACTGTAAAACCCACATATTAGACCAAAGAAGAAACTGCAAATGAAAAATCATTAACCTATGGGCTGGTTTGAGGATTATCCATTGCAGGTGGCATCATATGGAGATAGGGGAGCATAGGGAAATTCTCTGGGCATTTGTTGGCATATTTATTTTGTGGTTTGCAACTCACTGAAAGAAAAAGAGAAAAATGACAGTTATCCAGGCCCACACTGTAAAGTGAGTTTTCTTAAAAAAAAAACATTAACAGTGTGGAATCCAGGTGAGGTGTGATCTCAATTTAAATTTTGTGATGGAGCAGAATCTGGAGGATTGTATAGTTTCAATCTACAGTGGTCCTCCGCATGCTTGAGAAAAATAAATCTGCTGTATTAGCTGGACATTAACAGAAAACTGATCACTACAAGGGCATGAGACATCCACAGTCAAAGTTGGATAAATAGAACATTTTCCCTCGAAGAATAGATGGAGTTGAGAATTTTGTAGAGGATCGCGGCATCTTACAAAAGTATATAACTCGAAGAGAACTTTTAGGGGAAGTAAGAAATAAATGAGTCCATGACTTTCGTGATTATAAACCATATTGTTGTGTTCAGTGTTTATTTTACCTTTTTATATAAAATTTTTATTCAGAAAAAAGTGAACCATTATGGTGTACTTCTATCGATTGACGCAAGATTTTTCTTTACAGCTTAATGATCCTTAACTGAGTTCTAACAACATCTTCCACTGATGGTAATATCGCATTAATGTTTTTATTAAGTTGCTTATTTGCATGTACAGAGATTCAAGAAGGTTTTGCTAAAATAAGTAAGCCGAAGCCAGTGACAGTCTGGAACTACGTAATGAAGCGAGTTTAAATATCATCTTTTCACCTCTGACGTAGACTTAGTCAGAGTGCTCACAGGATAGACCATGGAGAAATCAAACTTTTGCATTCATCTGCATGACAATGTGGATGGCTCACACTCATCAAAATAAGCCAATCTAACCAAGCTGGCTGAAACCTGAAAATTATACCAGCAGCAGGTGATGAGAAATACAAGAGGGAAAACATAATTACCCAGGTCTTCAATCTATTGTTACAAATGCATCTGTATCTGTCCATGATAATACCAGTAAGGAGTGACTAGCGCATGTTTCTGAGTAGCTGAGAATACATCCTGTTTTTACATAGAGGGTAGCCTCCATTTTGCTATATGGAACTGTTGCTATGTTATACATGATAGACTCAGAACAGACCCAGAAGGTCAAAACTGGGCGTCCATGAGCCTTTAGCAGGGGCTGATCTGTACTTAACAATAGTGTAATTTCACTGCCTGCCCTGTTTCTGCTCTATGTTCCCATCAGGTCAGGGTTCAATTAGGAGTCCAGAATGGCATGCCTGCAGTAGCACCAGGTATCTCTAAAACTGAGATATCGGCCTGGGTGAAGTTACAATAGGACTGTATCAATGCTGAACAGAAGAAGTAGCACTAAGACAAATGTTAAAAATTGTCCAAGTAATCCTGTCGGCAAAAAAAAGGAAAATCCATCCCAGCCAATTACTGTTTCACTGGTCCGCCTACAATTATCAGAAAGACTGATGGAAAGTGCTACTAAGTGACACACATTCAAAACCAGCCTAGTTACAAATGCTTAAAGTTCTGCCAGGACCAAGGGTTGGGTAGGTTGGGCCAGTACTCATCGGAGATTAAAATAATAAGTGGAGACCTATTGAAATATCCAAAGTTCTCAAGAGAATTGACAGAGTAGAGGATAGTGTGTGAGCCCAGGGTCAGAGGGCATAATCTCAGAATAAAGGGTCGTCCTGTTAAGACAGATATGAGGAGAAATTTCTTCTCTCAGAGGGTGGTGAATGTGTGGAATTCTCTACCACAGTTGGCTGTTGAAGCTGGTCATTAAGTATATTCAAGGCTAAGGTCGACAGATTTTTAATCGGCAACAGGAAACAAAAAGAATCAAGAAAAGTGGAGTTGAGAATTGTCAGTCGGTCACAATCTTAGTGAATGGCAAAGCAGACTCAAGCACCTTCTGTTCCTACTTCTTATGGTCTTGCCTCGCCAGCAACACACAAACCGATAACAAATTAAACCTCTTCACCTACCAACTGGTTTCTGGTGCTGAATGAGCTCCTCCTCCGCTGCCTCAGTTGGATCCTCTTTGGGAGGGAGGATGCCCTTTTTCCGTAAAATGTCATTCCATTCAGTGTCGGCATTTGGATCCTGAAGTAAAAGACAGGAAACCAGTACAAGCATTTAGGACACATTTGTACATCCTACACTCATCACAACAACCACCTCACTGGAGGTGACGAATACATTCTTTAAATAGCTCACAATACAGTAGCTTTAACAACCTCTCCTCGTAGCCTGTAATTGAGACAAGGGGGCACTGAAGCAGAGTTTGCCTCTGCACACTTTCCACTTGAAGGAAAAAGTGTGAACATCACCAGAAGGTCTAGAATCAAGACAGTGGAAGTGACTGGCAGTGCTTGAAGAGATGCAGCACAGAACTTTGTCACACTGTAGCCTCTTTTCCTTTCTCACTTCCATCCTGCCTTCCTTACTCAATGGCAAACCACAGATACCTACTGTCACCCCTTCTTTCTGCGGTGTTCTGCACTTGACGTTCGAGTGCTGAAAAAACAAGTAGAAGCCTATTGCTCACTTATGCTGCTTCATTCTATTCACTGAAAAGGATGTAATTTTTTTTCTCCTGGTATAGAGAGTCTCTTTGGCTTCTGTGATATGAGAATGGACAGCAAACCGGAAGAGCGCACAGACTTTTCAACCCAGAAACAGCCTAGAGTTTGTGTGTCAATTATTCTTGTGCGCATGCCACTTCATTCAGCATATTATGCCATTCCTTTCTCCACTGTGTACTCACCTTCCTCTTAAAAGCAACTATGCTATATTTGCTACTAAGTGGTAGCAGATTCCACTCTAGGTAACTCAGTTTTTGAGAACTCCATTTTAGGTTTGTTAGTGATAAATTAACAATGTGTTTCAAAATAAATGCTAACAAAGTGGGTACAATTCCTGCTTGCACTGCCCCTAAAAAGTGGAAAGCAATAGAACAGCACCACATACAAGAACTGCCAAGAAAACAGCTTGGGGTGAAACATTAGGTAACAAGTGCATGACTGTCTTTCAAACACAGTGCATACAACATGACATGATTTTGTCTCTACTGACCTCTAGCTTTAGCTCCCCCAAAGTGAAAACTGTCAAATCCCTTCATAATTTTAAAGGCTACTATTACATCACTCCTTAGCCACCTCATTTCTCCAGAAGAGTCAGAGCCATTCAGCATGGAAACAGACCCTTTGGTCCAACTCATCCATTCCGACCAGGTTTCCCGAACTAAACTAGCCCCATTTGCCCTATCTCCCTCTAAACCTTTCCTATTCATGTACCTGTCCAAATGTCTTTTAAATGTTGTAACCATATCTGCCTCTACCATTTCCTTTGGCAGTTCATTCCACATATGAACTACACTCTGCTTGAAAAAAGTCCCCCTCACATCCCTTTTAAAATCTTTCTCCTCTCACCTTAAGCCTCTAGTTTTGAATTCCCCTGCCCTGGAGAAAAGACCTCAGCTATTCACCTTATCTGTGCTCCTCATGATTTTATAAATTTCTATAAGTGTCACCCCTCAATGTCTTATACTCCAGGGAAAATAGTCTCAAGCTCTCCCTAGGGCTCAAACCCTCTCACCCTGGCAACATCCTTGTAAATCTTTTCTGAACCCTTTCAAGTTTCACAACATCCTTCCAATAGCTGGGAGACCAGAACTGAATGCAGTATTCCAAAAGTAGCCTAACCAACGTCCTGTACAGCACAGCATGACCTTTTAACTCCTTTACTCAATGCACTGACCAATGAAAGGCAAGCATACCAAACGCCATCTTCACTACCCGGTCTACCCGCGACACCACTTTCAAGGAACTATGTACTTGCACCCCTAGATGTTCGACAACACTCCCTAGGGCCCTACCATTAACTGTGCAAGTTATGGCCTGGTTTGTTTTACCGAAATTATTACCTCGTATTATCTAAATTAAACTCCATCTGCCACATGTCATCCTACCGGCCCAGCTCATCAAGATCCCGTTGCACTCTTAAATAATCTTCTTCACTGTCAACACCACCAATTTTGGTATCTTCTTCCCTCATCTATCTTCTTGGTCACTTCCTCAAAAAACTCATTCAAGTTTATGTGACACGTTTTTCCATGCACAAAGCCATGCTGACTATCGCTAACCAGTGCTTGCCTCTCCAAATACATGTAAATCCTATCACTCAGAATCTCTTCCAACAACTTACCTACTACAGACATCAGGTTCAGCGGGCTACAGTTTTCAGGCTTCTCCTTACAGTCTTTCTTAAATAAAAGGCACAACATTAGCCACCCTCCAGTCTTCCAGCACATCACCTGTGCTGTAGATGATACAAATATCTTTGCTAAGGGCCCTGCAATTTCTTTGCTAGCTTCCCACAATGTCCTGCGACACACTTGATCAGGTCTCAGAGATTTATCTATCTTTATGCTTTTTAAGACCTTTAGCACTTCCTCCTCTGTAATGCGGACTGTTTTCATTACATCGATATTTATTTCCTTGAGTTCCCTAGCTACCATGTCTTTCTCTACAGTAAATACTGATGCAAAATATTCGTTTATGATCTCTCCCATCTCCTGAGATTCCACACAGAGATGGCCTCATTGATCTTTAAGGGGCTCTATTTTCTCCTTAGTTGCTCTTTTGCTCTTAATGTACTTGTTGAATCTCTTTGGATTCTGCTTATCCTTACTTGTCGAGGCTATGTAATATCCCCCTTCTGCCTTCCTGATTTCCCTGTTTAGTATGCCCCTATGTGGATGTACCTACTAAAGGAGTGCAAAACATGACTGACCCTTGGGAAATAAGGCAAGGCAGGTGACTGAGATGTCAGTGGGGGAGCACTTTGGGGCCAGCGACCTTAATTCTATTAGTTATAAAACAGTGATGAAAAAGGATAGGCAGGATCTAAAAGTTAAAGTTCTAAATTGGAGGAAGGCCAACTTTGACGGTATTAGGCAAGAACTTTCAAAAGTTGACTGGGGGCAGATGTTCACAGGTAAAGGGACGGCTGGGAAATGGGAAGCCTTCAAAAATGAGATAACGAGAGTCCAGAGACGGTATGTTCCTGTTAGGGTGAAGGGCAAGGGTTGCAGGTGTACGGAATGCTGAATGACTAGAGAAATTGAGGTTTTGGACAAAAGGAGGAAGCATATGTCAGGTAGAGACAGCAGGGATTGAGTGAATCTCTGGAAGAGTATAAATGCAGTACGTGTACATTTAAGAGGGAAATCAGAAGAGCAAAAGGGGGCACGAGATAGCTTTTGCAAATAGGGTTAAGGAGAATCCAAAGGGATTCTACAAATACATTAAGGACAAAGGGGTAACTAGGGAGAGAACAGGGCCGCTTAAAGTTCAGCAAGGCCGCCTACGTATGGAAACGCAGGAGATGGGCGAGATACTAAACAACTATTTTGCATCAGTGTTCACTGTGGAGAAGGATATGGAAGATATAGAACATGGGGAAATAAACAGCAATATCTTGAAAAATGTTCACATTACAGAGGAGGAAGTGTTGGACGTCTTAAAATGCATAAAGGTGGATAAATCCCCAGGATTTAGTTTAGTGTACCCTAGGACTCTGTGGGAAGCGAGACGAGAAGGGATTGCTAGGCCCCTAACTGAGATATTCGTATCATTGATAGCCACAGGTGAAGTGCTAGAAGACCGAAGGTTGGCTAACATTGTGCCACTATTTAAGAAAGGTTATAATGAGAAGCCAGGGAACTATAGACCAGTGAATCTGACATCGGTGGTTGGCAAGTTGTTGGAGAGGATCCTGAGGGACAGGATTTAGGTGTATTTGGAAAGGCAAGGACTGATTAGGGATAGTCAACATGGCTTTGTGCGTGGGAAATAGTGTCTCACTAACTTGATTGAGTTTTTTGAAGGAGTAACAAAGACAATTGATGAGGGCAGAGCAGTGAATGTGATCTATATGGACTTCAGTGAGGTTTTTGACAAGGTTCCTCGCAGTAGACTGGTTAGCAAAGTTAGATCACATGGAATACTGGGATAACTACACATGCGGATACAGAACTGGCTCAAAAGGTAGAAGACAGAGGTTGGTGGAGGGTTGCTTTTCAGACAGGAAGCCTGTGACCAGCGGTGTGCCACAAGGATCAGTGCTGGGTCCACTGCTTTTTGTCATTTATATAAATTATTTCGATATGAACATAGGAGGTATGGTTAGTAAGTTTCCCGATGACACTAAAATTGGTGGTGTATGGAAAGTGAAAAAGATTACCTCAAAGTACAATGGGATCTTGACTGGTTGGGCCAATGGGCCGACGAGTAGCAGGTGGAATTTAATTTAGATAACTGAGGTGCTGCAGTTTGGAAAGGCAAACCAGGGCAGGAATTATAAACATAATGGTAAGGGCCTGGGTAGTGTTACTGACCAAAGAGATGCTGAACAAAGTAGAGTCGTAGTTACATAGGATAGTGATGGCGATGTTTGGTATGCTAGCCTTTATTGGTCAGTACATTGAGTATGGGAGTTGGGAGGTCAGGTTGTCCTGTACAGCAACATTGGTTAGGCCACTTTTGGAGTATTACGTACAATTCTGGTCCCCCTGCTACAGGAAGGGGGTTGTGAAACTAGAAAGGGTTCAGAAAAGATTTACGACGATATTGCCAGGGTTGGAGGGTTTGAGTAATACAGAGAGGCTAAATAGGCTGGGGCTATTTTCCCTGGAGCATCAGAGGCTCGGGGTGACCTTACAGAAGTTTATAAAATCATGAGGGATATCGATAGGGTGAATTTTTCCTGGGGTGGGGCAAGTCCAAACCTAGAGGGGATAGGTTCCACGTGAAAGGGGAAAGATATAAAGAAAGGACCTAAAGGGCAACTTTTTCATGCAGAGGGTGGTGCGTGAATGGAACAAGCTGCCAGAGGAAGTGGCAGAGACTAGTACAATTACAACATTTAAAAAGGCATCTGGAAGGATTTAGAGGGATATGGGCCAAATGCTGGCAAATAGTTCTAGATTTATATAGGATATCTGTCAGCATTGTGGAGTTAGACTGAAGGGTTTGTTTCCATGCTGTATATGTCTATGACTCTACTCCCTTTATACTCTTCAAGAGATTCACTTGATCTCAATTGTCTATACCTAACATATATCCCTTCTTTTTTCTTGACCAGAGCTTTAATATCTCTCGTCATCCATTATTACTTAATCCTACCAGCCTTGGCCTTCAGTCTTAATCTATAGAATCCCTACAATGTGGAAACAGGCCATTCAGCCCAACAGGTCCACACTGACCCTCCGGACAGCATCCCATAGACCCATCCACCCACCCTGTCCCTGTAACCTTGCATTTTCCATGGCTAATCCACCTAACCTGCACATTCCTGAACACTATGGGCATTTTAGCACGGCCAATCCACCTAGCCTGCACATCTTTGGACTGTGGGAGGAAACTGGAGCACCCGGCGGAAAGCCACGCAGACACAGGGAGAATGTGCAAACTCCACACAGACAATCACCCGAGGGTGGAAATGAACCCGGGTTCAATTGTTGAGGCAACAATGCTAACTACTGAGCCACCATGCCGCCCTGTTAATAGGAAAATACTGTCTCTGAACTCCTGTTATCTCACTTTTGAAAGCCTCTCACCTGCCACTTGCTCCTTTTCCTGCAAACCGTATATTCCAACCAACTTTTGAAAATGCTTGTGTAAAGCTGTCAAAATTAGCCTTGCTCCAATTTAGAACTTTAACTTCCATAAAAGGCCTTTTTTTTTCCCTAATTATTTTAAAACTAACAGAATTATGATCATTCAGCCCAAAGTTCTCCCCCACAGACACCTCAGTCAATTGTCCTGCCTTATACCCCAGGAGAGGGTTGAGTTTTGCTCCTTCTCTAGTAGTTACATCCACATATCGAAAATGAACATTTTCTTGAACACACTTAAATTCCTCCCCATCTAAGCCCTTTACACTATACCTATCCTGGTCTACGTTTGGAAAGTTAAAAATCCTCTACCACTACACTCTATCACTCTTACAGATGTCTGAGATCTCCCTACGTATTTGCTCCTCCATTTCCCACTGACTAGAGGGGTGGGAGGGGGATGACGATTTGCTTTAGTGCAATCCCATCAAGATAATCATCCCCTTGTGCTTGTGCTTGTGCTCAGAGGCATTCCAAGCTGAATGAGAAGAACATATGCAAAAAGAAGGAGCAAATACTTGCAGAAGAGCCAGAGAAAGATCAAGGTCAGAGTACAGGATTTTGCAGAGAACATCACGTGAACAAAAAAGGAAGCAAGTCAGTAATGGGGATGTATAGCTCTACCTACAAGAAACTGAATCAATTGCAAATGTTTAGTTAGAAACAAGTCCATGAAGATCTCTGCCAGAGAGGTGTCAGCTGATGAATCTGACAAATCAATTTCCATCCATGCAAGCCATCAACGAATTAAATCTACTAGAAGACGACAAGGGAATTGTTCTAGGTGTGGAG
>JAHRHZ010000264.1:13179375-13305161 GCA_024137785.1 Ginglymostoma cirratum | reverse complement strand
GGACTGACCTATCTCCTCCCTACGCCCCTACCTACACTCACCTTTACTGGCTCCATCCCCGCCTCTTCGACTTGTCTGCCTCCTCTCCACCTATCCTCTCCTCTATCCATCCTCTATCCGCCTCCCCCTCTCTCCCTATTTATTTCAGAACCCTCTTCCCCTCCCCCATTTCTGATGAAGGGTTTAGGCCCGAAACGTCAAGTTTTCCTGCTCCTATGATGCTGCTTGACCTGCTGTGTTCATCCAGCCCCATGCTTAAGATCCAGCACTCTGTTTTCGTCTCATCAGCCTGAATCGATTAATAATCTAGTTCCCAGAGCTGAATGGATAGCATGTTAATACACTTCATATTTAGCCTCTCATAAATGCTGTCTGTGTGCAATAACATGAAATTACTGCCTTCCTATAAGATAACTTTTGTAGGAAGAGATGTTGATATAAATGTACATACGTTTCAGATGATGTTTTGTTTGTTGTGAATACACATCAAAAGTTCTTCCATTACGAGGCTGGAATTAACAACATAAAATATCATCACCCAAATATGTGATAGAACCGCTTAAAAAAGCAATTCACTTGAAACTGTGGTGTCATATTCAATAATTACATCAAATATAGCAATTTTGCCATACATAATATATACATACATCCTAAACGGAGCGAATGGCTTTGCCCGAGTCCCTGAGCCACCATGTGAAATCATGTGATAAGAAATCTTTAATAAAATATAGGAAAAAACAATACTCCAAGAGACAATTTAGGATAATTGAGGACATACCTTTTTATATATTCTGTTTTGAGCAGGCTGTTGCTTCTGAAATGGAAGGTTTCTTTAATAATAGATGTCAGATGTTGTTTTGTAAATTAACTTTACAATGTTAATAAGCTTTAATTATGCACTGTATGTTCAGGTTTCCCTCCTCCTGGGTAATTAGAGAGCTTAGGTTTACAAGACCCTTGAAGCAGCATCCCAAGAAAATAAGATTATACAAATAGAACGGGATGAATTACTAGCGTTTGGCTAAGTGTTAATTTTGTCCAGTTTTTGGCCTAGCAAGACTTCTCACACTATGTTCCAAAGCTCACCTCATTATCTGTGCACATACTGCTTTGACACTCTGATAATTGTGTCCTTTCAGTCAACACAGGCAGAAGTACCTGCTAGTGCTGGGACCTCCCAGAATTCCCGACTTGGCGTCATTTTTAAAACCCAGATGTGTGCCCAGTCAAGTGCCAGTCAGGGGTTCCCTTCACTGTGCATGTATTTAGAGGGCAACCAAAAACAAATGCTTCTCAGGCCATATAAATAGCATGGCTGACATTTCATTGCAGGTCCAAGTGCATATTGATAAATCTGTTGCTATTTAAGAATCAAGCTACTCAGCTTACCCACCCCCAATCTCATCCCATCTCAGTACCCTTACTCTTTCCCCAATGTAACCCATCATCCTCTCATTGTTCAATGTAGCAGCTCACATACTGGAAATCCTTCAAACACTTGAAAACACTCACTTTTATCCAGCGATAGCAGAAATGAACAATGAACAAATTCACACACTTTATTTGTCAATGGGACCAAAGACAAACTACATGCCTTCTGAACACCAGCAAACATACAGTTAGAGGGTGATCATGGCAATCAGCACTCATCGACTAGAACTGGGTGTCAATTCAGCCCTGTTTATTTTATTGTATTTGAAGCTACTGTGTTCCATTATTCAGAATAATGTTCCTCCTGCTTAATGTCTCCATTTTTGGACTCTGAAGACTGCTGCTGAACTTCCAGCTCTTCAGAGTCTAACTCTTTACCTCCTGTCTTGCTGCAGTTCTGCAAATCACAAAATGCTAGGATTATGCAATACACTCTGTGTGGATTGTACTTTAAGAAAGCCCCTGACCAATCCAAGCATCTGAATCTCATCTTTAGGAGGCCTATCATCTGCTCCATCACGGCCCTAGTCAAAGAATGGGCTGCATTGGATCTACCCTCGGCCTCAGTCAGGAGTTTGCATAACAGACATGGCTGTAAAGGGTAGTCCTGGTCTTCCAGTAAGCATCCTGGTAAGACGTCTAGTCCTTGGTGGTTTAGCATATCCCTCCAAACAGTGGGATATACGGGACTCAGACAAGGATGGCTATGGAATGCCTCTACATGGACCTTATTCCAATGAATGCAGAACAAGCCAATTTGTGCAAATACAGTAGGAGATGGTAAGTATTGATTACTGAAACCTTGTCTTCCCAGCTCTATACTACCTACAAAAGGTAGCATTACATAGAAGAACATGTTGTCAAATACCTACAGTTCAAGATGAGAGGGTATCAGCTCTGTGCCCTTGTGCAGTCTATGAAATCCTGGGCCAATTCTGTGAATTGTAGCTCACAGGTACCAATTTTAAGGTCATCTGTAATTACCTCTGGATCACAGAGATCAACCTGCAATGACCAATAACATGGTCAAGATTGTTTGTGACCAGTACCCAACACAGTTAGATGCTAACTGCATTTTGCGTCCAGGATGCTATGATTACAAATGATTTCAATCTGAATTTTGAAAGTGCCTAAACAATGCAATTGTCCTATGAAGGGTATCACATCATCCATAAGAAGACCCCATGTGCTCACACAGAGAATAAAATACTTACTCCTCCCACTCCAGGTCTGGTCACAGTCATTTTCTATTCCTGGTGCACAATTAAGACTTGTATGAGGGTCTGGAAGTCCCTGCAGGTTACACTTGGCACAGTGAGTCACAGACTCTGCCTGGGAATAAAGCCCCACACTGCTTCCACTAGCTCCATGCTTCTTTCTTCCTGGTACTCCCTATCAAGCCCATTAGTACTGATTTTTCCAACATTCCCATAAACCTCGATAATTTCAGACTTTATCTCTCAACATTACTCTCTGAGCCCCAATCCTGCAGTTAATTCATGCAAACCGTTGTGATAAACTGGCCTCCATTGAGGCTGCGATGGGGGTAAATTCCTGTCTGGAAGTAGCCCCTGAGACTTCATTGCTCTATCGTCTCCCCACTTCCTTGCATGCTGCCTTCAATCTCCACCACTGAGTTCCACAGCTTCCTTCTGACAGCAGTGACTGCTGATAACCCACCCTGCCTTTGATGTTTAGTGGTAGATCCACAGGGCTGAACATGGCCCACCCTCTTAACTACTTAGATTTATAATCCACCTGATCAGTGACCAGACCCTTGAGTGATCTCTGAGCAGCACCCAAACTGACTTAACAGGACTACTTGGACCGGTTATACTGGGAGCGACAGGGTTGACTGTGGCTCACTGCGCAGACTGTAGAGGTATGGACACCAACCCACCCACCTGAACGTCCTAAAGAGCTGATTGACTGTGCCCAAGGTCCAGGCCTGGAGGCAGCCATGACTTATTGTGCCTGGAAGCCCTGACTAAATGGTGTATCCCTTGACTTGACTGAAGAGTACTCCCCATGGCATTTCAGAGATGGCTGTTTGGTTGAAACACATGCAGTATGCTGCTGGTCCATGATGCAGGGGTGAGATTGGTGCTTTGCAGCAATAGGTCAACACCCTTGAATGATGACTGTTGACAACTATGACAAGCTTCCTGGCTTTGTGCCTGCCTTAAAAGGCAAGTCAAGACAGGAATACTGTGAGCCTGTTAGCTCTGGTTGGGGAGTTGAGGGGGGGGTGAGGTGAAAAAACAATGCAAGGCAAGGTAGAGCTGATGCATTCCAAAGTGCAGCACTGATTTGTAGGAGTGTATTGTAAGGGCTTGGAGATGTGCCATGAGCATGCAATGATGCTGATGTGTGTTTGAGGCCAAAGTCTGTGGATGTAGGGTGCAGGTGGTTGCTGCCCATGGATCTGGGATGTTGGGAACTGCTGCACCAGATGGATGGCCGGAGAGGCAAGTGGTGAGCTGGAGCTGCCAGGTACCTGCTCTAACTTTCAAGTTGGGAATTGTCACCATCTAGCTTCTATCCAGAAAGTGGGAGAATGGAAAACTGCATCTCAATGAGATAAGATTAACTAACAATGGAATGCTAATAGATGTAAATAGGCCTCTTGCTGCTCACTAGGAAAATTCACCTTGAACTATTCAACACTATTCAAAATGGGGCTTTTTGTTCTCGTCATTGAGAATTGCTGACTTCTGCTCTCACCTGATTTTACCAGCTTTCTTGCCAATGCATATATCAAATATATACCTAGCCCTAACCTGGTGGAATGATGGTCAATGTTTAATGGGTAAGAACGGGAATTGGCTGAGGTGTCATGCAATGCTAGGGATCCAAGGCGGGGGAAGGATATCCATTGTAAGGATAGACTTGTGTTGCATAGGGAGATGGAAGTAGGAGGGTTTGTGACTTCCATACCCATTCAGGGAAAGAGGGAGAAAAAGCTGGGTCTGGAGATGGCCAATAATCCCTTGCAAAGCCTGGGAAAGTGGATCCTGCACTCCTGATCCAGAAGAATTTCAAATGGAAGTAGCATTTTAAAATCTATCTTAGCCTTTATTAGAAACTCATACCCTAAGAACTGGAATAGTTCAAAAGGCAGCTGAAGGGCAATTAGTGATAAGGAATAAATGCCCATATCGCACCAACAAATTTTTAAAAATCTTTCCAGCTTCTGGACAATTGTTCTTATATTCATACTCATAGAATAGGGTAGAAATTAAAAACTTAAACTGCTTTGGCCATATGGGCTACTCATGTTGGACATACCATCAAACAGTAGTCCTCAGTCAATATATCACACTGATCTCACATCCTTTTAATCACTTTTCCTTCAACCGTCTATCTGAACAATTGTTCAAATTTGATATTAACTGTGTTTGAGTTGCTGATTCACAGGTATTTGCCACAGACTTATAAACCTCTTTTTCAGAAGGTTTCTCTTGCTCCAAATTTCTTATCACTTAATCTTATATCTCTGTCGCACTTTTCTCAATCTTATGACCACAAACAGTCACACATTTGACCAACTGTCTTCAAACTGGTAGGAACATTACTTGAAAGGGATAATTTATTTTATTCATTCTTGGGAAGTGGATGTCCATGGCTCGGTGAATATATATTACCCATGCCCAGCTGTCCTTGAGAAAGTGGTGGTGTGCTGCCTTCTTGAACTGCTGGAGTCAATTTCTTGTAGGTAGATCCATAATGCCATTGGGGAGGGAGTTCTAGGATTTTGACTCGACATCACTCAAGGAACGACAACATATTTGACAATGAGAATGGTGTGTGGTTTAGAGAGGTACTTGGTCACGTTCCCATGTAACTGCAGTCCTTATTCTTCTATTTGCTCGAGGTTGCAGATTTGGAAGGAGCCTTGGTGATTTACTGTAGTAAGCCTTGTGGATGGTATGTAGTGCTGTACTGTGTGCCAGTGGGTGGAAGGGTGGTGGGGTTGCTTTGTCCTGGATGGTGTTGAGTTTCTTGAGTATTGCTGGAGTTGCATTCATCCAGGTAAGTGGGGAGTATTCCATCACACTGCTGATTTATATTTTGTAGAGGTGGGCGGCTTTGGGTGGGTAAGTTACTTGCCATAGAACTCCTAGCATCTGACCTGTCCTTGACACCAACTTATATTGTTGGTCCAGTTCAGATTCTGGTCAATGATAAGCTCAAGAAGTTATTAGTGGAAATTCAAACGATGCTAATGAATGTCAAGGGCATTGGCTAGATTCTGCTCATTGCCAGTGGTGTGAATCTTATTTGTTACTTATCAGTCCAAGGCTGGGCATTGCCCAAGTCCTGCTGCACATGGACATGAACTCCTTCAGTGCTTGAGATGTTGCAAATGGTGCTGAACATTGTGCAATCGTCAGTGAGTATCCCTACTTCACACCTATAATGGAAGGAAGGTCTGTAATGAAGGAATGAAGTTGGTCAGAACTCCTGCAGAGACGATGGACCTCTAACAACCATAAAGTTGGGAGGGTGGGTTACCCTGGGAGTTGTCAACATGGATTTTGGACCCCATGAAGTCGCATGGCAAAGGTTAAACAGGTTGGGACTCCACCCGTTGGAATTTAGAAGAATGAGAGGTGATACGGGATTCTTAAGGGGCTTTGTAGGGTAAACCTGAAAGGATTGGAGAGTCTAAGGCCAGAAGACATAGTCTCAGAATAAAGGGTTGCCAATTTAAAACTGAGGCAACCAGGAATTTCTTCTCTGAGGGTTGGGAGTCTTTGGAACTCCTTGCCACAGAAAGCTCTGGAGGGCAGAACCCTTGTGTATATTTAAGGCTGAGATCGAAGATTCTTGATCAGTGGAAGAATCAAAGTGTTGTGGGGAAAGGGCAAGAAAGTGGAAGTTGGGAATGTCAGATCAGCCATAATCCTATTGAATGGTGGGGCAGGCTTGAGGGGCCCTGTTTCTATTTCTATTGGCCTTAACATTATTTTGATGCAGATCTTGTGACTTGTTTTGTATAAATGTACCTTGTTGTCTTATTTTGTTTGTCTCTAATCAACTGCATGATTAACTCTTAAAATGGTAACATAAGTTGTAAAAATTCAGCACAGTGATAACGTTTGATTCCAGGTAATCATGTGAATAAGGTCTAATGCGAATTGCTGTAAAGCATGTGACACCTATTTAAAGGAAGATTATATATAATCTTAAGCTTTCAAAGCGACTGCAATGTTAAGGAACCAGTCAGCAGATAACCAGACATCAGCAGTATGACCAGCATCCTTAAAAAACAAATCTGAAATTGGTCATGCACCACCTAGCCAATCTGAGACTGATCATGCGCTATTTATGTGTTGCCAAGCTAATCAGAGGTCAGGGATTCCACTGAACATGGACAGCAAAGGGTGGGTAGGCAGTAAAACTTTTAGCAGCCAGACGTGTGGCAAGAAATGAAGAAATAGATAGAACTTCAGTCAACAGAACACAGCGAGAACCAAGTGTGCAGTCAACCAGATTTTGCAAGCTGTTATTCCAAAGTAAATCAATTGATTCCACTGCCATTTATTAAGTATCAGAGATAAAAGGTACATAATTGATATGGCAGAGATAAGTTTCTTTTTAGGACAGATGTCAACCAAGCCAAAGGGATTAATAGGTTTGATGGGAAGACCCACAAATCTCTCAGAGATACATTTATTAAGGTACCAGAAGAATTCATCGTTATTACAAAAGATTTGAATTATAAGGATAAGAGAGTCTTATGGTAATTGTGTGGCCTTGATGTGACCACACCCAGTCTCCTCAGCCAAGGAAGGGTATATACTTACCTTAAAGAGAATGCAACAATGGTTCACCTAGACTGATTCCTGAGATGAATGCACAGTCCTATGAAGGGAGATTGAGTAGATTAAGTCTATATTCCCTGGAATTTAGAAGAATGAAAAGTGATCTCTTTGAAACATAAACAAATCTTAAGGAGCTTGAAAGAATAGATGGTGGGACTTTGCTATCCCTGGCTAGGAATTTTAAAACTAGTGGTCATGGTCTCATAATAATTAGGACTGAGATGGAGAAAAAGTTCTTCACTTGAAGCATTGTGGGCATTTGAAATCCTCTACTGTACAGAGCTGTGGAAACTCAATCATTAAGTATATTCAAGTCAGAGTTTGATAGCTTGCTGGCTACTAAGGGAATCAGAAATATGGGGATTGTGCAGGAAAGTGTGGACATGGTTAAAGAATAGTAAAGATCCTTTTGAATGAGGCCAAAAGGCCTACTCCTGCTTTATTTGTGACGCTCTGACCACTGAATTCTGGATGGGATGAGACAATAAATGAGGTTTCTATTTAGATGGAGAGATGTTCAGAAAGATGTTAAAGATCTCATGGCACTTTGCAAAAAGAACATATTTCGGAAGTCCTAGCTCATCCTTGACCCTCATTAAAAACACACCAAAAATAAATGAACTGGCACCTGAATTCAATGATGCTTGCAACTTCTGGCAAACATGTTGCTACATTTGCCTACATAAGATATCTAATTCTATCACAGCATCAATGTACATCTAAAGAGCACTTTGAACAGTAAAATGTCTCAACACTTCAAAGGAGCATTATCAGGCAAATTTTGAAGGATAGATATAAAAAAAAAGAGAGGTTTTAAGGAGTGCCATAAAGGAAAAGAGGGAGAGAGGGCGCTGAACTTTGCCTGTTGCATCGTAATCACAGTGTTGGCCTCAATTCTGGGTCAGAAGCCTGAAGGTGGCAATCGTGGGTTGTTGCTCAAAATCTTCCTACAGGCAGCTGAGTAAGACACTGTCTTCAGGGATCATGTCCAATTATGAATATGGAAAACATCAGTGAATCACCGGCTGTAATGTTCAGCTAGCAGTTCCACCTGGATACCGCTGAGTTAGACAAGAAAAAACAAGGGCATTTCAAATTGAAGTCATCGTCCAAGGTTTTTGAGTAGATTTGTAGCTCGGGTTGTGGTGGTTGTGGTTGGTTGGCGCGCCGAACTAGTTTGTTGTTCTGCAGACGTTTCATTACCCTGCTGGGTAACATCATCAGTGCAGCTTCCAATGAAGTGCAAATCATGGTCTTTGTCATTGTTTAAAAAAAATTCCCTCATACCTGCATTGTCAGGCCATCAGCGTGAATGGAAATCCTTTCAGTGAGTGGCTTGCAACTGTGGTTTTGGCCACTTTATCCCAGGAGATCAGAGCTGTGGTGATGCAGAGGAGATGGTTACAGCCCAGTGACATAGCACTAGGACGCTGCCATCAATTCAATTCCAGTATCTGACCTCAGCAGGGGACTTGACCACCATCAGGAAAATCCCAGTGGTGGGACCATCTCTCTCATAATTGCTGCAATGTTTATTATAGATTAAGAAATGCCATGATCCTATTTCCAACCCCTTGAAAACCCGACGTATATACCTTCCTCCAGTCTGTAAAATAACTTTTGGCTATGTTTTCAGTCATTTGGTAAACTTTTGACCAAAGGCTCTACTTATAGATATTTTTCCTTATCAAATCAGTTCTGGGATGTTTGGATACACCTCTGGAGCAGGTGAGACTTAAACCTGGGCCTCCTGCCCCACAATTAGAGACACCACCACTGTGCCACTGGGCCCTTCAGCACCCACTATCTTTGTAAATATTTTTGAAATCAACCTGTTCAAAGGTGCTATGACACACCTTTGGAACAGATGTGGCTTGAACCCAAGTATCTGGGCTCAGAAGTAGGGTCACTGCCACCAGGCCACAAAAGCACCCCTACACAATGCCTTTTATTCCATGGTCTTTAGCTTTGCTAAGAAGTTTATTATAATGTACTTAACCAAATACATTTCAGAGTGCCACAAATACAGCATCATTGTTAATTTTCTCTGTTACCTCAAATAAATGAACCAAATTAGTTAAACATTACTGGCTTCCCAAATTAATCAGTATTTAGAATCATAGAACTCCTACAGTGTGGAAACAGACCATTCAGCCCATTGAATTCATACTGACCTTCTGAAGTGCATCCCACCCAGACCCATCCCCTATCTCTGCATATCCCACTGTAGACACTATGGGAAATTTAACATGGCCAATCCACCTAACCCGCACATCATTGGACTGTGGGAGGAAACTACAGCACCTGGAGGAAACCCATGCAGACACAGGGAGAATGTGCAAACTCCACACAGATAGTTGCCCAAGGCTAGGATCTAACCTCAGTCCCTGGTGCTGTGAGGCAGCAGTGCTAACCACTGTGCCACCGTGCTGCCCTAAGAAACCTGGACTCGTCAGGAAGTTGAACATGGGACGTTTTGTATGTCAACACTGTACAGTGAGCTGCTTATTTTGCTCCATATTATTATTTTGAAAAAGCTTTCCCCGCATTGCGCTAAAAAGGACTGTAGTTGCTGGGTTTATCCTTGCATTCTTTTTTGGAGAACTGGGTAACATTTGTAATTTTCCAATCCTCAGAGCATCATCCTGAATCCAGGGATGATTGGAAGATTTTGGCCGCGCCTCCACAATTTAAACTCTTACATACCTCCAGCCTCCTTGTATGTATCTCAAACTGCCAGCAACTTATCTACGGCCTCTCTACTATCTCACTTTTGTGCATTTTTAGTAAACAAAGTAGCTCAACAACAGATGTTATTATAGTGTTGATAGTACCTTTTTTCCTTGGACTGTAGTCAATTAATACATCAGCCATACCCTCTGCCTTCAAGTATAAATACCTTCTTTGGTGCCTAATTGCCTCCACTCATACTTTTGCCATTTAATATGCTTACAGATGACTTTTGGATTCCCTTTTATATTAGCTGTCAGAGCATTGATACACTGTCTTTACTCTTTAATTACTTTCTACAAAAAAAGAAAACAACCCCTAGCAATTCCTTTGTTTTTTGCAATGATTCTCCATACTAATGTCCTCACTCGCTCCACCTCCACCAACAGTGTAAAAACCACCATTTTCCAACTTCTTTCCATTCTGAAAAAGTTATATCAGGGCAGGACTTACTCAATTAATAGTGGGGCCCTGCAGAGTTATAAGGAGAAGCTGGGACATATTTCATAGGAGCATCGGAAGCTGAGGGGTGACATTAAAGAGGTTTGTAAAATCATGAGGAGCATAGATAAGGTGAATAGCTAAGGACTTTTCCCACAGAGTAGGGGAGTACAAAGCTAGAGGGCATAGGTTTAAGATGAGAAGGGAAAGATTTAAAAGGGACTTGAGGGGCATCCTATTCCTATAGAGGGTGGTGTGCATATGGAATGAGCTGCCAGAAGAAGTGGTAGAGGCAAGAACAATTACAACATTTAAAAGATATTTGGACAGATACATGGATAGGAAAGATGTAGGGGGAATATAGGCCGAATGCAGGCAAAATGGGACTAGTTGAGTTTGGGAAACCTGGTCAGCGTGGATGAATTGGGCCAAAAAGTCTGTTTCCATGACCTATGATTCAAAACATTAACTCTGCTTCTCTCTCTAAAGATACTGCTAGACCTGTTGAGTTTCGCTAGCATTCTGTGTTTGTTCATCATTATCCCTGTCTTAAATAAGTGACCCCTTACTCTGAGGTTATGCCATCCGGTGCTAGATTCTCCCGAAGGGGAGGCGATGGCCTAGTGGCATTATCGCTGGACTGATAATCCATTGACCCAGATGGGGTTCTGGGGACCTGGGTTGAAATCCTGCCATGGCAGATAGTGGAATTTGAATTCAATAAATATCTGGAATTAAGAATCTAATGATGACTGTGAATCCATTGTCAATTGTCAGGAAAAAGCCATCTGGTTCACTAATGTCCTTTAGGGAAGGAAATTGCCATCCTTGGCCTATATGTGACTCCAGACCCACAACAATGTGGTTGAATCAACTGCCCTCTGGGCAATAAACAATGGACAATAAATACTGCCTGGCCAGTGATGCCCTCTTCCCATGAATGAATAAAGAAAGGGAAACAACCTCCCCTCATCTATGCTGTCAAGCCCCCTAAGAATCTTCTGTGTTTTAATAAGGTTGCCTCTCATTCTTCTAAACTCCAATGAGTACAGGCCCAATCTACTCAATCTCTGTTCATAAGAAAATTTCTGCAGAGTATGATAAGGTTGGTAAACTACAGTTGCAGATTTACATGGTGGACTGTAGTGGAGGCATGACTTAAAAAGCAGAAGGACTGATATCAAATATTTCTGCATAAAAAATGTTTAAGAATAATAGGGAAGGAAAGAAAGAATGTGGGCAGTGGTACTGATTAAGGAGAATATAAAACTGTGTGGGAGAGAAAGGGGGTCTTGGAGAGTTCAAGGAAAGAATCTATTTGATAGAAGCCACAAAAAAGCCAGCATTCCATTAGGATGCATTATTTTGGGGTCCAACTAGAGAAACAAAAATTTACAAAGAAATAACAGAGGTACAAAACTTACAGAGTAGTTATAATTTGGAAGTTTAATTTACTAATATCCCAATCTATATTAGGATAAGACCAGAATTTCTCGAGTTTGCTCAGGAGAAATCTCAGGATCAGTACTTTTCCTGAACAAAAACAAATTTGCTGGAAAAGCTCAGCAGATATGGCAGCATCTGTGGAGGAGAAAACAGAATTAATGTTTCGGGTCCGGTGACCCTTCCTCAGAACTGATGGTGGCTGGGAAAACATCAGTTTATATGCAGAAAATAGGGAGCTGGGTGGGGTAGGGAGCAAACGATAGGATAGAGCCCAAAGAGAGAAAGACAGTTGGACAGACAAAGGAGTTGCTAACGATCAGGCTGGGAAGGTGAGTAGTTGTTAATGGGGACTGTAAGTGACTAACAACAGGGGGTGTGTAGTGGCAGGCTATGTGGTAACAAGGCCTGGTGTGTGGGGCAGGGGGCTGGGAGAGTTTAGGCCCTAAAATTATTGAACTCAATATTGAGTCCGGAGGGCTGTAGGATCCCCAAGCGGAAAATGAGGTGTTGTTCCTCCAGCTTGCGTTGGGCTTCACTGGAACACTGTAGCAAGCCGGAGACAGAGATGTTGGCCAGGGAGCAGGGTGGTGCATTGAAGTGGCAGGCAACGGGTAGTTCAGGGTCAATTGCGAGCAGAACGTATATGTTCTGTGAAGCGGTCGCCAAGTCGACGCTTCGTTTCCCCAATGTGGAGGAGACCACATTGTGAGCAGCGAATGCAGTAGACTAGATTCTTGGAAGTGCAAGTGAAGTGTTGCTTCACCTGGAAGGTATGTTTGGGCCCTTGGATTCTGGGGAGGGAGGAGATAAATGCGCAGGTGTTGCACCTTCGCCGGTTACAGGGGAAGGTGCCGTAGGGCTGTGGGGAGGTGTTGGGGGTGAAGGAAGTGTGGACCAAGGTGTCCAGGAGGGAATGGGTCCCTGCAGAAGGCGGACAAGGGAGGGGAGGGGAATGGGACACATATTCCCCTCTCCTCCCTTCCCTTGTCTGCCTTCCGCAGGGACCAAAACTAGAGGGCATAGGTTTAAGGCGAGAGGGGAAAGATTTAAAAAGGCAACTAGGGGAGAACTTTTTTATGCAGAAGGTGGTGCATATAACGTACAAGCTGCCAGGGGAAGTGGTGGAGGCGGGTACAATTATAACAATTAAAAGGCGTCTGGATGGGTACATGAAAAGGATGGGCTGATAGGGAGATAGGTCAAATGCTGGCAAGATGAGACTAGATCAGTTTAGGATATCTGGTTGGCACGAATGAATTGGACCAAGGGGTCTGTTTTGATGCTATATGACTCTATGGAGTTGGCCAGTGGACTGAAAACAAGTTTAGCAGAAAAGGCAGCTGAGGAACCATAGCAGATGTTTAAGAAAATAGGTCATGACTCACAGCAAAGATCTATCCCAGTGAGGAAGAAGGATTCTATGAATGGGTTAACCATGAATAACCAAGGAAGTTAAGGGTAGAATCAAACGGAAGAAAAAAAATGCAATGTGGCAAAGATTAGGGTAAACCAGAGAACTGAGATAGTTTTAAAAGTCAACAAAAGATGACCAAATGAAGAAGAAAATAATTAAATAAACCATGAGGACAAAGTAGCAAGTAATATAAAAAACAGATAGTAAGAGTAAGAGCTAACAAATTGTAAGATATAAAAGAGAAAAGAGAAATGAAAGTGAACACAGGCACCTAAAAAATGAGGCTGGGGAAATAATAGTGGCAAACCAGGAAATGGCAGAGGTGAACAAATAATTTGCATCAGTCTTCACTAGAAAATATTTTAATAACATTCCAAAATTACTAAATAATCAAAGGCCCAATGTGGGGAAGAAATAAACACAATAACTATCACTAGAGGAAAGGCACAAGAGAAACTAATGGATTAAAGGCTGATAAGTTAATTGGACTTGATGGGTTGCATCCTAGAATTTTAAAAGAAGTACCGATTGAGATAGTAGATATATTAGTAGTAATCTCTCAAGAATCCTTAGATTTGGAAAAAGTCCCAGTGCATTGGAAAATTGTCAATATAATACCCTTATTCAACAAAGGGAGGAAGACAAGAAGAGGAGGGAACTATAAGCCAGGTAAATTAACATTTGGCATCAGGAAAATGCTGGAATCTATTATAAAGAATGTAATAGCTGAATATTTAGAAGTACATAAAATTAAGTAGAAACATCACAACTTCAGAAGGGGAAATCATGAATTAAAAATTTATGATAACAAGGTGTACAGCTGGATGAACACAGCAGGCCAAGCAGCGTCATAGGAGCAGGAAAGCTTGACGTTTCAGGCCTAAACCCTTCCAGTCCTTTGAGGAGGTAGCAAGTAGCATAGATAAAGGGAGACCAATAGATGCAATATGTTTGGATTTCCAACAGGGTATTCAATAAAGTACTGCACATAAGGTGAATATTAAGATAAGAGCCCATGGTGTTGTGGACGTTATATTAGCATGGTTGGAGGATTGGCTAGCTAATAACAGATAGAAAGTTGAACATTTGAAATCAAAATTGTAAAGATGGCTTTTTAATTCAACCATTTCTAGTCTTTCTGAATGTCAGTAGTGCTGAATATTATGCTCTTACCTGCAATATCAAATCAACTCAGCTCTTGTTCATGATCATTACAATGTTATCTTATAGTAATATTAGAAAATACATTTATAGAAAACTTTTATAAAGATTACATAGGAGGTGTCTTCTTTAGAATGACATGGTAAAAGTTTTGAGTACTCTGATCACAATGTTTAGAGTAATGTGAATGGTTTAAAATGATAATGGAAGCAAAATATACATACTGAATCAAGAGATCTATCCATTCTTCTTTCAGAAAGCTTTGGAGCAAGATGGAGTAATGGGTGCACAGCAGACAACTACGACAACAAAAAAAAAACATGATAAACACCAGATAACGTTCAGAGATTGCTCAAATTTTCAAACAATCCAATCTTGGTACTTTTTTAAAAATCAGATATTAAATGGTTGAACAGATTTATCCCATTGACAGATTATTTAAGGATTAATTGCATTAAAGATAGCATGATTTTTGCCTGGTCTTGCATGGGATGGGTCACTGGCAATACAACATTTGTTGCTCATCCTGAATCAGCCTTGAACTGAATGGTTGGCTTTCTAGGTCATTTCAATGAATAGTTAAAAGGTATTTGAAAGTTTAATATTCACTCTTAGTCATTAAAGTATTTTAATTTTAGATTATAGGGAAAAATTATATTTAAAGAAGAGATTTCTTTACTATCGGCAATTACAGAAGGTGAAATAATTTAATTCCTATTATGCCAATATGATAGCACAGATACGCAAGCACTATTACTAAAACATTAACTGAAAATACTTACTGCATTTTTCAGATGTGGTGTTTGCGTTTTGGAGTAATGAAATAAAAACTGTATCAGAGAAAAACAGGACTTCACTAAATGTACAATGAGGCAGACAAATTTCACAATTTTAATCTGTAAGTAAAATAATAAAAATGTACTCACTCTTTTATACATACCCATACTATCACCACCCTAGAGTAGGTGTAATGATAGAATATTTGGTAAGTTAACAGCAGTAGTAATTTGTAACAGAAACAAACCTTTGAATTTAGTCATTAAAAAAGGAAATGGCAGTATTTGAATTTGAAAGAAAATGTGTAAAATAATTTCAATGGATTCAAATACTCGCCTCAGTTCTTGGCATATTTTGTAGGATGGTATTGCAAAAGTCCGTAACAAATTTAATGAGCTGAAATGCAAATATTTCATGTTATGTTAATTAGCATAAAAATAACAAAGATGGTAGTTCTTAAATTCCAATACTGTTTTGGTTCTGAGCAACTGCCCCCTCCCCCCTGCGTCGTTCATTCCTTTTTACCTAAAAGAATTGGGAACTTAGATATTGGAATTGCCCAACATTGAATGGCAATATTAATTAGCATTGAATGTTAGGTGGAACAGGTCATCAAAACATCATTTTCTCCTTCTGTCAAAGGTGTAGCTTCCTCCTAAACCAAAGTGTTTTCTCTATATCAGGAGATGGTAACACTGAACTACTGTGAAGTCTTATGCATGCTAAGGAAAACATGTTAGCTCCTTTAACATAAGAAACTGACTATAGATATTGTAGTTTTGAAAAATCCAACAGATATTTACTGCAACTAGCTATTGTGTAAAGACATTATATTTCTGAGGCATGTACGTTTCTGGATTTATTACAACAAAGGAACATTCTTCCAGTAGTGTGTCATGCTTCGAATGATCCAAGTTAAGATAAAATATGGAATCGTTATGCCCTCAAGTTATATGCAATAATAATATAATGACATCATGATCATCTCTTTTAAAGATGTATCGATTGCGTGAAATAACACAACAACATCTCTCCGGCCAGTGAAAACATTATCCTTTAATCCCAGTGGTCTAGCTCACTTCAAGCTCAAGTTACATGTGAATGGTCAACAAAACAATCCAAAATGCCAATTAGTCTACAATGAGTAGCAATATTGAAAGTCAGAATGAAAATTTTATCCAAGGCCCTCAGAAACCTTATAATGAATTATATTACCATTTTCATGTACTCTCCTAAAAACTCAAGAGTGCAGAGGAAGACCAAAGGTCACAAAGGAGGAAAGGTGCAGTTCATTTCCCTGGCTGTGCTGAGTGAACTGATTTCTATTAACACATTAGTAAGGCCTAGTGATCCCAGACTAGACTAGGTCCAATTTAAAAATAAAGTTATGTGTGTCAGTATTATCCTTTGCGTCTGTAGGAAAATGAGGAAAGTGAAAGAGATTTTGATAGATGTCAGAAAAATTCAATAGAAAAGGACGAACGTGTATGCCAGTGCCCACCTCCATGGAAATAGGATCAAAAGTGACTGCTATGATCAATTCCAGAGAAACAGCATCAAAGACATGAGGTTTGCTTGGAAAATTTGTGTTCTCCTGAGTCTCATTGCACAGCTTAAACTACTAAGCCATCACACTCAAAGTTACCATTGCATTCAAATAGCCTTTGTTTTTAAGATGCCTTCAGGATACCTTAGGCATCATGGATAACATCTTCTAGTCAAAGAACCATTATTGCATTAGGCAAGTCACGGTTACACTGCTTGCAAGTACAAAACCTTTTCGATAGATAGCAAAGAACTGTGGGGTTTTTGGAAAGCAGGATTGGCTGAGATTCAGCACTTAACTATTCAATAATTTAGCTAAATGGTCATTCACAAAATGTGGTCAACATCTCAGAAGGCTGTTTGACCACCCTTTTGATAAAAAAGCACAACATGACTTGTCTTGTACTAAGAAAAATAATGTCCTTATGTAATTGCACTTAAAGAATCTCCAATAAAAAAAGACATCAAAAAGGTTACAGATAAATACATTTACTCCCCCTGTGTCTTTACAAAGGAGAAAATAAAATTTCTTATTTTACCTGAGGCTGTGTCTGAAGTGCCCTCCAATGAGTGAAACACAAAGCCAAATTCTAAAGTGGAGTAAACAAGATCACAATTACATTTACATTATGTTGCTCATCCCTGAGGAATGTAATTTGTTGTTAAAGTTAGGCAATGCCAACCACAAAATCCAGCAAACATTTATTTGAGTCATTAATATTACCTCTGCATTGTTATTGTCCCATTCTTCAAAATAGTCTTGGAAGTGATGTGGAGAACCTGCCAACAGGGATAAATAAGTGTGATGGATGCAAACGGACAAAGAACACATTAAGTACAAAAAATAACACTAACATCGAAGCATGGGAATTTGATGGAGAAAAAGTGTATAACCAAATCAACAAAGAAGTAGAGCTGAAATTTGGTTCATATAAAACAGGTACTTGTATTTGAATTTCCCTTTGACTTTACAGCAATATCGAGGTGAATGAGACCAGGAAGTGTGACAATCTGTTGTTATGCAGGATTACCATCCATGTTGGCTTCTGAAATAACTCCACAGAGGCCAGCATCCCATCCCCAAGTCACACTTTATTTACACACGTACAGTCCTTGACTTTAGGACTGCCTCTTCAGAGTCAGCTCTCAGAGTGCAGCATCTCTGACACATCCCTTTCTATCCGTCAGCCAGGGCTCCCTGATTGGACCAGATTGACAGCCCCAATCAGGAAACTCATATGCTATGATGTCCAGCTGCCTGACCTCATTACACTCACTACAACTTCCATTTAAACGGGAAGACATATTTAAATTAAATATCAAAGAAGCAGGTATCAAATATCCCATGTGCCATTGTTATTAAAACTTGCACTGAGTGCTAATTGCATCTTTATAAAATGCATGTCCAGCATTGCTGGGCATTACAGAAAAAGCAGAATTGAATGCACAAGTCCAGCAAGGCATGATTTTTGTCTTTATCAGAATTTATGCAAGATCCGGAGACACCCTTCTTTTAAAAATACACTAATGAGATCTGCAAACCTCTAATTCTTCAGCAGGACAAAGTATCCTGATCCTGTGGCCAGTCATATTATCTACATTTATGTTGCAGTAATACCCGATCACTCATGCTCTATGTATCAGCTTGCTTGTTCTCATCTGGCAGATTCTCAAAGTCCATTGGTAGAATGTCTCCAAAATTGGTATTTGTTGTGATCAGTTGTGTTTTTGTAGTGAAGTGCTGCCAGAAGAATCTAATGCTTCTTCTGCCTCCATTTCTTCTTCTGGGATACTCAGGAAGAAAGGCAATAGCATAGCTTATTAAATGGCACAGTTCTGATTGAAATTTCAGTAGAAGCTGTGACACGTTGGTACTATCTCTGACAGGTAATGCAGAATAAGGAGGAAAATAATACTATTATGATCGTCTGACTGGGACTTACCCTCCCACACCCTCTCTCCATTCCCTAAGAATTTCCTTTCCTATATGCTCCTAAACTTGCACAAGGTGGAGGATGAGGGGATGAAGATTTGAAGTCCATTCATTATCTATACCCAAATATCTGGTCACTTGTTCATAGAAAGAAAATCCTTCAATCACAGCTTTCTTATCCTTGAGACGTTCCAAAACAATCAAAAATGCTGTTCTTGCATCTTTACTGTATAAGGGAATATAGTAGTCTGTTTGCAAATTGCAAGGTTCTGCAACATTAGAAATCCTGGAAATGATGTTTTGATCCCAATGACCAATCTTTATTTTTCTAAAGAGCTCTATATTTTGATAGTTTGATTAGCAGGGGTATAGTTTTGTCATTTGACTTTTTTCTTAAAATGGTTCACTCATGGGAGGTGGGCTCTGCTGGCTGGTCCAGCATTTATTACCTATGCCTAAGTAGTTCCACAAAGCCTCTAGAGAGCAAATTCTAAGAACTCGATTCTGCAGGACATAAAGGAATAATATATTTCCAATTCTATGTGGTTATCGGCCTGGAGGGAAACTTGCAGTTAGTGATGTTCCCATGTATCTGCTGCCCTTGATTTTCTGGATGTTAGTGGCTTTGAAAGATGCTGGCTAATGAGCCTAGTGAATTTCTGTAGTGCATCTTGTAGATGGTATGCACTGCTGCCACTGAGCATTGGTGGTGGACAAGACTGAATATTTATGGATGTGGTGCCAATCTCACGGGCTGCTTATCCTGAATGGTAATAAGTTTGAGTGTTGCTGGAGCTGCATTCATCTCAGCAAGTGGAGAGTATTCCATTTCATTGGTGACTTGTGCTTCGTAGTTGGTGAACAGACTTTGGGGAGTCAAGAGGTAAGTCATTCACTGCAGGATTCCTAGCCTCTGACCTGCTCTTGTACCTATTGTTTCTATATGCTGGTGCAGTTCAGTTTTTGGTCAGTTAACCCTCAGGGTGTTGATTGTGGAAAATTCAGTGATGGTTCAGTTGTCTGTTGTTGGACGTGGTCAATGTCTGGCACTAGTGTTATGTGAACGTTACTTGCCTTTTCTCAGCCCAAACCTGGATATTGCCCAATTTCTGCTGCATTTGGAAGTGAACTGTTTCAGCATGTGAGGAGCTGCAAATGCTGCTGAATGTTGTTCAAATATCAGCGAACGTCCTCACTTCTGACCTTAAAGCGGAGGGAAGGTCATGGATGGAGCAGCTGAAGATGGTTGTATTGAAGCCACAACCTTGTGCAACTTCTGCTGTGATGTCCTGGATCTGAAGTTACCAGCCTCCAAATTACTATAACCATCTTCCTACGTGTCAGGTATGACCTCAACTAGTGGGGAAGTTTTCCACTTGATTCCCTTGATTTCAGTTTAGCTCTTGCTCCCTGATGCCCTATTTGGTCAAATTTAGCATTGTTGTCACTCCCCCCTCAACTCTGGAATTGAGTAGTTTTGTCCAAGCTTAGACCAAGGCTGTAATGACATTAGGAGCTAAATGGTGCTTGTGGAACATAAACTGGGCATCCCCGAGCAGGTTATTGCTGAGCAGGTGCTGCTTGATAGCACTGTTGGTGACATTCTCCATTAATTTCCTGATGATCAAGAGTATACGCTTGGGGTGATAATTGGCCAGGTTGGATTTGTCCTGCTTTCTGTGTACAAGACATACCTAGGAAAGTTTCCACATTGTCGGATAGATGCCAGCGTTGCAACTATACTGGAACAGCTTGGCTAGGATGGTAGGAATTTCCAGAGCACATATCACCCAGCCTATCACTGGAATTTTGCGGAGCCCATAGCCTTTGCAGTATCCCGTGCCTTCAGCCATTTCTTGATAGCAGAAGGTGGGAAATTTGCGTGTAAAAGGTCAGTGTGAGTGTAAAGTGGAAAGATTACTTTCTATTCACCTGATTTTTATTATTAACTAAAATTAATTGTGGTAAGTTAGTGACCACAGGTGGACTGCAGCAGTTCAAGAAGGCAGCTCACCACCACCTTCTCAAGGGCAACTAGGGACAGGCAATAAATGCTGGCCAGTTAATGACACCCACATCCCACAAAAAAAAATTTTTAAAAATCAGCCAAAGTCACGTTAATCGAGTCACTGTTGAAGTTAAAATAAACCCAAACAGCTCAACTATTTAAAACAAAACTGTTGCAAGGGTGCAAAATATTGAAAATCCCACAAGGAAGATGTCATGGCAGATGGGTATTAATGTTTAAGACTTTGCTCTGAACAATCGTTTGTGGACGTTGTTTTCAACGCTCTCAACTCATTTTGATATTTCCCAAGCAGAGCAAAAAAAAAATTTCAGACCAATGTCTAAAGGTACCCTGCCCGTTACCGCTCAATTTGATGGTCTTCAGGTCTGATCAATTTTCATATTCCCCCCTCCACAACTATTATTGTCCGGCTTGTAGAACTTCCTGTTTGATCTGTTCAGGATCCGTGCAACAGAACTAGGCAGAACTTATTTAAAATGAACGCACTTTGTTGCGCTGGTAGAGTATTCGCCAGTTTCTCCTAAACCTTTGGGATTTGACAGATCAGTTCGATTAATGGCAGCGAACAATCCTACAAAGTAGATGCAGGTTGTTTTACCTTCAGTGTAGTTTGAATTAGTGACACACAGTCTGCACCCTGACACAAGGCTAACACGAAAAAATCTTTTCCGAGTGCGATTTATCGCTTCATAACGAATCATCAAATTAAACCAATTTTGCAAATCAGATTCCCAAAATTTAAAAAAAACGCAATTATCTAGCCTTTAAATCTCAAAGATCAGAAGCATTGTGTCCTGTTCGGCACATGGACTCGGAATGAGAAAGAGGCCATTCGGCTCATTGAACCTGCTCAAGTACTATGAAGGTGTAATTTTCCAAACTATAAATTACATCTCACTTTAAACCACAAAACAAGTAGACAAAAACATCACAATTCTGAGGAAGTTGAGGAAGGGTCACCAGACCCGAAACATTAACTGCTTTTTCCCTTCACAGATGCTGCCAGACCTGCTGAGCTTTTCCAGCAACTTCTGTTTTTGTTCCTGATTTACAGCATCCGCAGTTCCTTCGGTGTTTAAAAACAGCACAATTATTGATCCAAAGCAAATATCGCTGTAATGATATTAAATAGGCTCCACTAAACAGCGAAGCTGGTTTTGAAAAAAAGTGACAAAGTTGCATGAAGACACAAAGTAAAACAAAAGCCCAGATTTTTAAAATGCAACAACTTAATCAGAAACACCTTAAATCGCCCTACAACCGTGATATGGCTTTTACTGCTGCAATTTGTAAACTTTGTATCGGAAGACCTTTATTTGGATAAATACAAGAAAAAAAAACACACAAGCTCGTCTTTTTCGTCAAAATCCTACGAACCTGAACTTAAAGGCAAAGCAGACAGGCAACACCAGAGCAGAAAGAGATGCAGTTGTGAGTCACCCCTCATTTCGGTGCTATTGCTGGCTGGTCGTACCGTTGCCCTGCTGGAGCGCCAGTTCAGCATGGCAATGTGCATAAGTCCTCGCAACTCACTGCCGAGGTGGGAGCAACCATCCATTTATATATAGCCTCACGGCTCCTGTGCCAAATCAGCGCTCAGTGGGTGTCCCCATCGCCGCGTAAATGTCACGCTGCGCTCTTGTTTATTAGGCCATCTCCCCGCTGCTCAGCAGCACGCTTCAAACCTCACTTATATAAAGTTAATAAGATTAGCAGGAACTACTTCTTTACGACGCAGAAGGGAGTTTAATTAAATGTCACACAAAACTACACTTTGGAGACACGGGAACCTGATGTACATGTATGTTGCTTTACTACATGCCTCTTGCATTTCCGTACAGACTGTACGGCCATTTACTATCAACCTACAGAATTAATGATGGCAAATGACAAAAATTGCGAGGGGAACGCTCCCAAAACGTTAGCACCACATCAAACAAGCTTAGAAGAGAAATGCGCCCCAAATGCGATAGAGTAAAAGGAGCTTTTTGTGAATGGTTTTCAGCTACAGAAGGGTCAAGTGGCAGCGCGGATACCAGAAAGTGGGAAACAATGTCTAAAAGTGACATGATGAAACAAAGAACACCCAGCACGTTGCAGGTAAAGGGAAAAACCCGCGGCAGTGAGAACTCTCAGCGGACTCCCTGGGAATAACGACAAGACCCATAAGAGGTAGGACCAGAGGTAAGCCATTCCGCCCAGAGGCTGCTCTGCTATTCAATGGGATCATGGTCGATCCGATAACCCTCAACTCCAGTTTCCTGCCGTTTCCGCATACCCCTTGATTCCTACACAAATTAAAGATCTGTCTATCTTAGCCTTGAATATACTGAAGGACACAGACCCAGATTTTACAGTCCTCTGTGGTAAAGAATTTCATTGATGCACTACTCTCTGAAAGAAAAAGAAAACATTCTCCATATTAAATAATGACCCCTTACCCTGAGATTATTCCCTTTCCTCCTCAATTTTTCCACAAGGGGAAAACAATCTCTCCTCGTCTACCCTGTTAAGCGCCCTAAGAAACTTACATGTTTCAGTAAGGTTGCCTGTCATTCTTCCAGACTCTACTCAATGAGAACATAAGAACATAAACTAGGAACAGGAGGAGGCAATTCAGCCCTGAGTCTGCTCTGCCATTTGAATCAATCATGTCTGATCCTGTCTCGGCCTCAACTCCACTTTCCTGCCACTCTCCACAAACCTCCAATCCATAACTAACTAAAAACCTATCCATCCCCTCATTAAATATACTCAATGGCCCAGCACCCACCACAGTCTGGGATAGTGACCCTTTGAGAATAGTAATTTCTCTTCATCTCTGTTTGAGATCTGCCACTCCTTACAGATCTATAACCTCTTTTTCTAGATTATCCCACTTGAAGAAGCATCCTTTCTATGTCTACTTTTTCAATCCCCTTTGGCATCATATGTACTTCAATCAGATCTTCTTTCACACTTGTAGAGCTCAGAGAGAATAGGCCTGAACTACTCAATCTCTCTTCATAAGACAAACTGCACATCTCTGGAATCAATCTAGTGAACCTCCTCTGAACTGCCTTCAATGCAACTACATCCCTCCTCAAGTAAGTGGAGCAAAAATGCAGTACTCCAGGTGCGGTCTCTCTATTGCCTTGTGAAGTCGAATCAACTCTTCCATATTTTTATATTCCATTCCTCTAGTATTAAATGCAAAATATCCATTTGTCTTGAGTTTGTGATTGATTTATTGTCACATGTACTGAGATATGGTGAAAAGTGTTGTCTTGCGTGCCATATAGGCAGATTGTACCATACAAAGTACATCAGGGTAGCAGAACAGAATGCAGAATACAATGTTACAGCTGCAGAAAAAGGTGCAAAAAGAGAGTGATCAAAATTAATATTTGCGAGGTTCATTCAAAAGCACTGATAACAGTGGGGAAGAAGCTGTTCTTGAATCTGTCCATATGTGTATTCAAATATTTATATCTTCTGCTTGATGGAAGAGAGTGGGAGAGAGTATAACTGGGGTTGGAAGAGTCTTTGATCATGTTGGCTGATTTCCTGAGGCAGCAGGAAGTATAGGTGGAGTCAATGGATAGTAGGCTGATTTGCGTGATGGACTGGGCTATGTTCACAACTCTGTGTAGTTTCTTGTAGTCTTGGGACAAGTAGTTGCCATACTGTGCTGTAATGCATCCAGATTTATGGTGTATCGATAAAAATTGGAATGTGTGTTTAGGGACTTGCTGAATTTCCTTAGCCTCTTGGAGGAAGTAGAGCCATTGATATGCTTTCTTGACCATCGTGTTGACATGGGTGGTCCAGGACAGATAGTTGGTGATCATCACTCCCAGGAACTTGATGCTCTCGACCATCTTCACTTCAACACCATTGATGCAGACAGGGGTGTGTCCTCCTCTCTGCTTCTTGAAGTCAATGACCAGGTCCTTCATTTTGCTGATGTTGATGGAGAGATTGTTGTCTTTACACCATGCCGCCAAACACTCAATCTCTTTCCTGTATTCTGTCTTGTCATTGTTTGAGAACTGATGTACAACTGTGATGTAATCAGCAAGCTTCTAAGTAGAGTTGGGCCGAATTTGGCCACACAGTCGTGAGCACATAAGGAGTAAAGTAAGGGGCAGAATACGCGGCCTTGTGGGGGCACCGGTGTTGAGGATTATGGTGGAGGAGGTGTTATCACCTATTCTTACCGATTGCTGTCTATGGGTCAGAAAGTCAAGGATCCAGTTATGGGGTTGGTGCCGGGGTGGGTTCTCGGAGATTAGACATGTGTTTGTTTGTAGTTATGGTGTTGAAGGCTGGGCTGTAGTCAATGAGTAAAAGCCTGACGTAGGTATCTTTGTTATCCAGTTGTTCCAGGGATGAGTGTAGGGCTAGGGAGATATGTTTGCCATGGACCTGTTGTACCGATAGGCAGATTGCAAAGCATCAATGCAGTTTGCCAGGCTGGAGTTGATGTGAGCCATGAGTAACCTCTCGAAGCTCTTTACAATTACGGGGGTCAGAGCCACTGGGTGGCAGTCATTGAGGTTCATTATTGCCCGTAGACTAGTTTTCTGTGATTCATGCACAAGGACACCCAGATCCCTCTGCACTGAAGCTCTCTGAAGTTTCTCTCCATTTAGAGAGCAAATTGTCTTTCTATTCCTTTGACAAAAATGGCTGACCTCACACTTATCTCCATTAAACCTCATCTGCCAAATTTTGGTCCATTCATCTAATCTATCCAAGTATATTTATAAGTTTTGTATTCCTTCAATGCAACTTAATTTCCCACCTATTTTAGTGGTATTTGCAAATTTGGCTAAAGTGCTTTCTATTCCCATATCTAAATCATTGATATCAATTGTAAAACATTGGATACCAAGGACTGAACCTTGTGGGTACCCACTAGTTGCCTCTTCCCAACCTGAAAAGGACCCATTTAATCCAAATCTCTGCTTTCTGCTGTTTGGCTAATCCTCTATCTGAGATGATAAACTACCCCTAATCCCATGTGATCTTACCTTGTGTATTAGCCTTTTGTATGTCACCTTATCAAATGCCTTCTCGAAGTCCAAATGTCTACATCTACATGATTCCTATTATCCAAACAGCTTGTCACATCTTCAAAGAATTGTAGCAGATTAGTCAAACACAATTTACTCCTCATAAAACCAGCCTCTCATGGATTGTATTTTAATTTTACAAACATACTGTTATTACATAGAACATAGAAGAGTACAGCACAGTACAGGCCCTTCGGCCCACGATGTTGTGCCGACCTGTTGTCCTACTAAGATCTATCTACCCTGCATACCCTACATTTTACTATCCTCCATGTGCCTATGCAAGAGTCACTTAAAAGCCTCTGAAGTATCTGACTCACTACCACTGCCGGCAGCGCATTCCACACGCCCACCACTCTCTGTGTGAAGAACCTACCTCTGACATCTCCCCTATACCTTCCTCCAATCACCTTAAAATTATGCCGCTTCGTAATAGTCATTTCTGACCCGGAGAAAAAGTCTCTGACTATCCGCTCTATCTATGCCTCTCATCATCTTGTACACCTCTATCAAGTCACCTCTCATCCTTCTTCGCTCCAATGAAAAAGCCTTAGCTCCCTCAACCTTTCAAATTCCTTAATAATAGACTCTAACAATTTACCATTGACACATGTTAAATTAACTGGTCTGTAGTTTCCTACTTACTGCCTCTCTCCCTTTGAGTAAAAGTGTTATACTATAATTTTTCCAATTCACTGGAACCTTTCCCACATCCTAGCCTACACACTCTACCTACTGAACCTCTCTTCCTAAGAAAATCCCTGCATACCCAAGATCAAACTAATGAACTTCCTTTGGATGGCCTCTAATGCCAATATATCTTTACTTAGAAAAGTGGTTTGAACCTGTTCACACTATTCCAGCTGTGGTCTGACTTTTAGCAACCACCCCATTTTTATACTCCTTTCCTTTTGAAATGAAGGGCAACATTCCTTTACTTTCTCTATTATCCTTTGAACATGATTTATGCACAAGGAACCTCGAGTGCTTCAGTTTTCTGCAGTCTTTCTCCATTTAAATAATAATCAGCTCTTCTATTCTTTCTGCCAAAGTGCATAACCTCACATTTTCCCATATTGTATTCTGTCAGTTCATTTGCCTACCCACTTAACTTGTCTGTATCCCTCTTTAGCTCCTGGTATTATCCTCCTTACTTGCCTTCCCAACTGTTGTTGTCTCATATGTGGAATTCCCTGTCCAGTGAAGCAGTTGAGGCTGCCTTGATGAATGTTTTTAAGGCAAAAAATAGATATATTTTTGATCAATAAAGGAATTAAGGGTTATGGTGAGCTGGCAGGTATGCGGTGCTGTGTCCACGAAAAGATCAGCCATGATCCTATTGAATGGCAGAGTGGGCCTTAGGGGCCAGATGGCCTAACTCCTGCACCTATTTATAGACTTAGATGTACAGCACAGGAACAGACCCTTAGGTCCAATTTATCCATGCCAACCAGATATCCTCAATTAATTTGGCCCATATCCCTCTAAATCTTCCTATCCGTATTTTCATCCAGATGCCTAGTAAATGCTGTAATTGTACCAGCCTCGTCCACTTCCTCTGGCAGCTCATTCCAGCTCATTCACCTTAAACCTATACGCTCTAGTTCTAGACTCCCTCACTCTAGGAAAACGACCTTGCCTATTCACCCTATTCCTGCCATTCATGACTTTATAAGTCTCCATAAGGCCATCCCTCAGCCTCCAATGCTGTAGGGGGAAAAAGCCCCAGCTTTTCAGCCTCTCCCTATAACCCAAATCCTCCAAACCCAGCAACATCCTTGTGAATCTTTTCTGCACCCTCTCAAGTTTAACAACATTATTCCTACAGAAGAGCAACCAGAAATGTATGCAGTATTCTAAAAGTGGCTTCACCAATGCCACAACATGATGCCCCAACTCCAATACTCAATGTTCTGATTAATAAAGGAAAGCATGCCCAACACTTTCATCACCCTGTCTACCTGTGACTCCATTTTGAAGGAACTATACTCTTGCAGCCCTAGGTCTCTTTGTTTGGCAACACTCCCCAGGGTCCTGTGTATAATTGCTGCCCTGATTCGCCTTAGCTGAGTTGAAAGTATTATTGTCTTTGTCTAGGTGAACTGAGAAAATGACCCAAATCAACTTTTCATAAAAACAACTGAAGAGTGCACATTTGTGCCTGTGATACAGTGCATTGTGAAAGCCATTTAAGTAATCTGGTCAGTTTTGTCCTTTTTTTTATTTATCCCTTAATTGTGTTTGTTTTTCTGTGTGTCTTTCGTATGAATGTGGCTGGAAACAAGTGTTTTTGGTTTAAAGCACAGACATTAACCATCTTACCATGTTGTTTAATTTTCTTATTGCTAATGTTATTGTGTATCAAATAAATAATGAAGTCTTTCATTTAAAATACAAAATGGTGTCTGGAAATTAATTATTGCCAAAGTGTGGCATTGGTTATTCAAAAGTGTGGTTAGGAACCATTGGAGTGACTGTTTGGGCGGGGTGGGGGGTGCACTTTGGTTTAATTTTATACTTTTTGACAGGTTCAATGATTTCTTGGAAGTATCAAGTTGTCAAAGGAATTGTCAAGTTCGTTAGAAATGTTAAGCTGTCAAGAAGTTTGAATCTCCTGGCTTTAAATTTTTAAAAAAGGCAACAGTTGAAAAACAAATGAGAACATTTGATTTCACTCTCTCTGTTGCCATAATCTTGAGCATTATGATGATAGGATTTGTTCTATGTTACTGATTTCACAATCTATCACTGTCACAGTGGGATGCTTGTCAGTTTACAGTTTGATTGAGAGCACCAAATGATTGTAAAGTCTTTGATTGGGGACTATGAATAAAATTGCAAATGCTTGTTTTTCTTATATAAAGAATTATATGTGGAAATATAAATGCCATGAATTTTTTTTTTAATATTTAGAATTTTTAAACATAGTGAAGTCATCAATAGACACAGAACTTTCTTTCATCTCAGCATGAATTCTGAGATATGCCAACGATAGATACTGGTTAATTTGACATGGAAGGTGTAATGGCAAAGGATGATTGGGGGGCATACATTGGCATGAGTTGGTACTAAGTTGTCAACAAGGCTACAAAGTGCTGCGATGGTGGATAGAGTGGGGGCGTGGTGGCATAGTGGTATTGTCTCTGGATTAAGAATCCAGATGCTCGGCTAATGCTCAGGGGCAGAGGGTCAAATCTCGTTATGGCAGCTAGTGGAGTTTAAATTCAATTAATGAAATTGAAAGTTCGCCTTGATAATAGTGACTACGAACACTGGTAGTTAACTATCAACCATCATTAACTGGGATAGTTCCCATGGCAAATTTCTACCAATCAGCACCCACTCGTCAACCAGTTAGGACTCTGCTCTCACATAAATGTTGGTCTTCCCCCATATTGGTATTTTTGAAAATTGTCCAGGTAAGTGCAAACTGAAATGCTCTGACAAAATGGGTTTTTTAAGTAACACTAACCAAATTAATTGAACTATTTTCATTTTAGCAAGCCATGTCGATTCTGTCTGGTTTTCTAAATGAATTCCTATTCCTTAATAATAGATTCTGGCATTTTTGTTATGACAGATTTTACACTGATGGGCCTGTGGTTTCCTGTTTTTTAAAAAGATTGTATGAGTTGCATTTATAATTGGATACTTCAGTGCACCAATTTTACTTAGTGGAGCCTGTGAGGGAAGAGAATATACAATAGATAACAGGCATGCTGAGGTGACATTTCCATCTACGGAGAGGTCTGATGTCAGATAATGGTGTTCAGGAGTTTGAATTCCCATTAGGAACAGTTAGAGTTGAAAGACTCATTCCATGTGTTCTTTTAGGAAGGTGGATCATTAACCACTTTCCTCCCATGATTCATTTGTCGATAGCTTGAGCAAGGATACAAATTGGGCAGAATCTGAACTGTGAAGAGGAGACAAGAGCGATCCTTCGACTTTGTGGTACGTGATCAACACAGCGATGAGACTGGGAGGCTGCTCCAAATGCTTAGATTGGCGCAGATATTGGAAAGGCAACAGGTGTTTTTTTCATGTTGAATTTAGCAATCTGAATGTAGCAGATATTCTTGGCTATTTAAATCCTGTGATTTTCGGCACTTTAAAAGTAGAGTGTTGCCCCAGGTCTTGCCTCAGGTGTGACAAAAACAGGATAAAATATACAGATAAGAAGTGGGAAAATTAATGAGCAAATTTGAATTTTAATGGCAATTAGATATTTAACGAATGCTGGATTATATCCATGTGTCTGTTTCATTCTGTTTTTCTTTATGATTGAACATTGTTTGTTTCTGAATCATGTAAAAGTAATCAAAGCAATTTCATACACACACCAGATGGGAAGCTGGGCTGCTAGAACAAAACATAAGAAATACAGCAATTAGGATTAAGCCAAAGCACATTGGAAACAGTGATTAATTTGTTTATGGATAAACATTCGGACTTGCAGACCAGGAGTTGGCAGGTAGAAGAAATTTTGGCAGCAAACAACATTTAAAGAGGGATGAAAATTTTCAAAAGATGATGTTAATTTTTTTTTAATCCAAATACTAAATTAATAGAAAATAAAAACAGAAAGAACTGCGAATGCTGTAAATCAGGAACAAAAACAAAGTTGCTGGAAAAGCTCAGCAGATCTGGCAGCATTTGTGAAGGAGAAAACAGAGTTAACGTTTCAGGTCCGGTGACCCTTCCTCAGAACTGATGGTGGCTGGGAAAACGTCGGTTTGTATGCAGAAAATAGGGAGTAAACAATAGGATAGAGCCCAAACAGAGAGAAAGACAGATGGACAGACAAGGAAGTTGCTAATGATCATGCTGGGATGGTGAATAGTTGTTAATGGGGACTGTTAATAGTAATAGAAGTACTTTGTCAAAATGAATGTGTACATTTTGAACAACACTGGAATGTTTCCCCCAGTTCCCTTTGACTCCAGGGTTCTTTGTTAGGGCTCACTGATGCAATGCTTGGCATCTCGGCGGGACCTCAGCATGTTTTTGTGGGTGGCATGGTGGCTCAGTAGTTAGCACTGCTGCCTCACAGCACCAGGAACCCGAGTTCAATTCCATCCTTGGGCGACTGTCTGTGTGGAGTTTGCACATTCTCCCCGTATCTGCGTGGGTTTCCCAGGCATGTGTAGCTTAGGTGGGTTATAAGGGGGTGGGTCTGGGTGGGATGATCCAATGGTCAGTGTGGATTTGTTGGGCCAAAGGGCCTGTTTCCACACTGTAGGGATTCTATGTGGAAAAATAAACTTTGCATTGAAGTCAAGGACAGTCTCTCTCTCCTCACCTACAGAGTTCAGCTCCTTTGTCAATACTTGGATCAAGGTTCTAATGAGGTCAGAAGCTTGGTGAAACCCAAACTTAGTCTAATCAAGATAACAAGGTGTAGGGCTGGATGAACACAGCAGGCCAGGCAGCATCAGAGCAGCAGGAAAGCTGACGTTTTGGGTCTGCACCCATCTTCGGAAAGAAGGGTCCAGACCTGAAACATAGCTTTCCTGCTCCTCTGATGCTGCCTGGCCTGCTGTGTTCATTCAGCTCGACACCTTGTTATCTCAGATTCTCCAGCATCGGCAGCTCCTACTATCTCTTAGTCTAAATGAGTATGTTATTGCTTTGGAAATGCTGTTGATAGCACCATTGTCAATTCTTCTATCACTTTGCTGGTGACCGACAATAGATTCATAGCATGGCAATTAGCTTCATTATATTTGTCTTATTTTACATGCACAGGACTTATCTGGGAAATGTTTCACATTGTCGAAAAGATTCCAATGTTGTAGCCATACTGAAACAGCTTGCTTAGGGGATGGCACTAGGTCTGGAGCACAAATCTTCAGTACTGCAAAATTCCTGAGAAAACAAGAGTGGCATCTATGTTAACCTGCTGAGTGTCATAAGATGTAATGCATCCTAGAGGAGCAGAATAGTCAGACTGAAGGCATATTTTGAATCTTCTACTAAAGTTACATGCAAATGGTATATGTTCAACATCAGGACTTGGAGGAGAGGAAGAATATTGATCAGTATTTGACAACACTAAGATATATAGTTGAACCCTGGACAACTGAAAGATGATCTCTGAGATGGGATTATTTGAGGCATTGAGAGCATGTGTGCTAAGACAGGTGAAACGTACGCTCAAGGAAGCTATGACAATATGTAACAGTTCTGAGCTGATCCAGTCACCAGCTGAGTTGTTAATCACCAGCTCACTTGTGTAATGAGTAAATAGATAAGGCTTTGCTTTATGTTCAGAGACAATCCAGACCTAGCAAGAACAACACAATGGAAAATAAATTGTAGAAGGGAAGCAGAAAGATCAAGGCCCAAGTATTGGATGTAAATAAATACACAACAAAAGAAAACGGAACCATTTCCAGTAAGGGGAAAGTGGTGGTCTATCTGTAAAAAGTTGAATTGTTTTGTGTGCAAGTGTTCTGCAGGCACAAAACAAAGCAAGCTGTAAGAAAAAACAATGGTTAAGGAGAAATGCCACAAATGATTCTAACGAATCATTCTACTACATAAACTAGGATGTATCATTAGGTCTAGAGGTGATAACAAGCATGGGGCTGGATGAACACAGCAGGTCAAGCAGCATCATAGGAGCAGGAAAACTTGACGTTTCGGGCCTAAACCCTTCATCAGAAATGGGGGAGGGGAAGAGGGTTCTGAAATAAATAGGGAGAGAGGGGGAGGCGGATAGAGGATGGATAGAGGAGAGGATAGGTGGAGAGGAGGCAGACAAGTCGAAGAGGCGGGGATGGAGCCAGTAAAGGTCTCCTCCCTACCCCCCTAAAAAATCTCCTCTATCCATCCTCTATCCGCCTCCCCCTCTCTCCCTATTTATTTCAGAACCCTCTTCCCCTCCCCCATTTCTGATGAAGGGTTTAGGCCCGAAACGTCAAGTTTTCCTGCTCCTATGATGCTGCTTGACCTGCTGTGTTCATCCAGCCCCATGCTTGTTATCTCGGATTCTCCAGCATCTGCAGTACCTTTTATCTCTGTCTAGAGGTGATAAGTGGTTTGTGACTGCTAGAATGTTAACTACAGAAGTGAATGTGAAGTGTCAGATAGGCAATCATGCTGCATGCAACATTATGTGTTTTGCAGAGCTGTGAAAATTTCCCACAAGACGCTGAACTGAAAATAAGCCCTGGAAGGTAAAGAGATCTGAAGTTCCAGACAGTAGACATTAAAAAAACACTCATCTCAGCTGATACAAGTCAAATGCATGAACTGGAGAGCCTTTACCCGCTAGAAGATATTGTCAGCATTTCTCAGGTCATCACTACATTGACTACTAAAATATTACAAATATGCTTTCACAGGTATTGGATATCATCCTGATGACTCTTGTCTCAAAGTAGATGAGAGTATGAGTTGAATTCAGCTTCTGCTGAGCAGAATTCCACGAAATCTCATATTCAGCCTGAAGGTCAAGATAATGGGGCTGAAAAAGGGGGTAGTCAAGAAAGTGATAACTCCAATAGGTTGGGTTAACAGCATAGTAGCTTTGAAAAAAAGCCTGGAAAGCTAAGAGGATGCACAAATCCAAAATATCCCAATGAAGCTGTTAAGATCTCACTACCCCATGTCAGCCACTGAAGAAAGTTTGCCACAACTTGCAAAGACAAAAGGTCTTTTCCACTCTGGATGCAAAGAATGGAAACTGCCAGGCAAAGCTGGAGGAGAGCAACATTTTTATAATGACATTCTGGACATCATTTTGAAGATACAGATACAGGTTATGCATGTTGTTTGGTATTTTCACAGTTCCGGGACTGGAAGCTTTTAATCGATGATCTACTAGTCAAAGGATGTGGAAACGTGATGCAAGAAGCCATTACAGACTATGATCAGAATTGAGTGAGATTACTAGAGAGAGTTGCCAGATGAACCTAAAGCTGAACAACCTAAAGCTGATCCAATTGAAGATACTTGTACATCAGTACAGAGATCATGTACTGACAGCAAAAGGACTTCTCCCCCATTCAAACAAGATGAGAGTTGAATTAGACAAGAGTGATCAACAGATATGAAAAAGGTGCAACAGTTTCCATGATTTGTGAACTATCTGACAAAGTTCTCACCTAATTTGGCATCAGAGTACAAACATTACACAGGTGCATTGCTAAAGATGTGTTGTGCTATTGGGACACAGAAGAAAAAGTCCTGTCACTAGAATCAAGCAACTAATGATGAGATCAGTGCTGAGGTACAACAACATCAAACATTGAGTCACTGTACAATGTGATGCCAGCGAGACAGAAGTTGGAGCAAGGTCAACCAGTTGCATTTACATCCAGGTCTTTATTCCAAAATGAATGACATTAAGCACAGATTGCGAAAGAGAATGCCTGGCTATTACCTGTGTGTGCATTTTAATCAATACCTATTTGGAAGAGACAAAGTGACATACAATATGACCATAAGCAACTTCAAAGCATCTTTAAAACCACTTCAATCTGCTCCAAGGTGTCTGCAAATAATGTTATTTTCTTTGCAGGGTTATCATATGGGTGTGACGTAAAAGCAAGGGAAACAGACGTACATTGTTGAGATTCTGTCCAGAACAGCAGTCCTTGTAAATAAGTTGGATGATGCTAACACAGTGTGTAAAATCTTCTAGTTACAAAAAGATACAAGAGGCTGGCATGCTGTGGAAACCATCAACCAGCATAGACAATGAATCTGAGAGACAAGCATCTTGTTCAAATTAAGCAAAATCTGACAAGGTGAAGTACTCCAAATGTTGCAGGAAGTGGTGAAGAAAGGATAGGCTGAAGCCATTGAGGACATTCCTATTTGTATAAGACAGTACAAAGTATGCAGATGAAACGATGGCCCAAGATGGCACCTTGCACAAAGGAAATAGAGACATTATCGTAAAGAACATGAGAAAAAACAAATGCTGAAATACATCCATGCATACCACCAAGGAATTTCATCTAGTCTGAGGAAGACAAGAGAAATGCTCTAAAACAAGAACAGAAATTATGGGGAGAAACTCAGCAGGTCTGGCAGCATCTGTGGGATGTGCCATCATTTACAGTTACAATCTACCCACTTTACATGGCACATGAAAATATATTTTTGTTTTTTAAGGATGCTTGGGATGTTTGGAGAAATGCATCTGTAAGCAAAATGTGCACTATGACTTGCCATAGTCATGGGACCTCTGCTACAAGTGCTTCCATTTGACACAACTTCTACTGGTATTTAACTAACTTTTTTGCAGGGCATATTGAAAAAGAATTAGAGGCATTAGCAAACATGCATTTTCAGATGCCCTTCAACTTCTTACTGGAGAGTAAAGAGTTAACCCTCGACTATGCAAACAGGAAAGCTTAATCTTTGTGGGTAGTGATGCAATAGATCACATGGTGATTAAGAAGCTTTGAAGAAAGACACAACGGTCTGGAGCTTGGGCTGAGCCTAAATGTGTACAGGTAGCATAATGTGAATAAACTATTACTTTGAAAAGACCTTAGACTCTAACAAGTTTTCTTGAGTAAAGCATTCATTTAATCTCCTCCAAGAGTTTAAAACAATTCTTGAACAAAAATAAATACTAAGGGACTAGAGTTCAGATACGGTCTTGGAGATCCCAGTGAGTAGAAGAGGAAAGTTACCTGTGTGATAACAAGGTGTAGAGCTGGATGAACACAGCAGGCCAAGCAGCATCAAAGGAGTAGGAAGGTTGACATTTCAGGCCTAGACCCTTCTTCAGAAATGGGGGAGGGGAAGGGGGTTCTGAAATAAATAGGGAGAAAGGGGGAGATGGATAGAGGAGAAGATAGGTGGAGAGGAGACAGACAGGTCAAAGAGGCGGGGATGGAGCCAGTAAAGGTGAGTGTAGGTGGGGAGTTAGGGAGGAGATAGGTCAGTCCAGGGAGGACGGACAGGTCAAGGGGGCGGGATGAGGTTAGTAGGTAGGGGATGGGGGTGGGGCTTGAGGTGGGAGGAGGGGATAGGTGGGAGGAAGGACAGGTTAGGGAGGCGGGGACGAGCTGGGCTGGTTTTGGGATGCAGTAGGGGGAGGGTAGATTTTGAAGCTTGTGAAGTCCACATTGAAACCATTGGGCTGCAGGGTTCCCAAGTGGAATATGAGGTGCTGTTCCTGCACCCTTCGGGTGGCATCGTTGTGGCACTGCAGGAGGCCCAGGATGGACATGTCGTCTGAGGACTGGGAGGGGGAGTTGAAATGGTTCGCGACTGGGAGGTGCAGTTGTTTGTTGCGAACTGAACGCAGGTGTTCTGCAAAGCGGTCCCCAAGCCTCCGCTTGGTTTCCCTGATGTAGAGGAGGCCATAACAGGTACAGCGGATGCAGTATACCACATTGGCAGATGTGCAGGTGAACATCTGTTTGATGTGGAAAGTCTTCTTGGGGCCTGGGATTGGGGTGAGGGGGGAGGTGTAGGGGCAGGTGTAGCACTTCCTGCGGTTGCAGGGAAAAGTGCTGGGTGTGGTGGGGCTGGAGGGGAGTGTGGAGCGGACAACGGAGTCATGGAGAGAGTGGTCCCTCCAGAAGGCAGATGAGGGTGGGGAGGGAAAAATTTCTTTGGTGGTGGGGTCGGATTGCAGATGGTGGAAGTGTTGGAGGATGAAGCGTTGGATCAGGAAGTTGGTGGGGAGGTATGTGAGGATGAGGGGGATTCTGCTTTGGAGCCACCTGTGTGGCTGTCTTTTGACTTCAATTTTTTTCCATCTGATTGGATACATTCCTGGAGGTATATTGCTCAACGTCCTGACTCATCTACCATATGTTTATTCCATCCCAATATTTTTGTAATTAATAAACAAAAGAGTTCAAAGAAAATGGAAAAAATCATAATTTTTAAAATTCTGCTATGATTTTTCTTCTGGGTTACTCATAGCAGTATCCAACGAATTTTTTTTTTAAATTCCTTGGGCAATGCTGGAGGTTTAGCAATTCTATATGCTGGGATGTTCACTACAGTTTTCTGCTCAAGTCGTTCAATTAAAATTGCAGTCAGATTTGGATACTATTGGTAACCAGGGTATATGTTTAATAAAGGAACCCATCGGCTTTGGGTGGGAGTCTTTGCCATTGTTCAGCTAATTAAAACTGGGAATAAATGTAAATATATCAATTAGGAGCCGGAGTAGGCTATTTGGCCCCTCAATCTGATCTGATCATAGCATCAATGCCCCATTCTTGCCTTCCCTGATAACCTCTCATTTGAGTTAGTAAAGAATCTATTTGCATTTGCCGTGGAAATATTCAGCCAATACTGTTGTCTGGTGGAATGAGTTCCAAAGATTCACGACCCTCTGAGAAAAACTATTTCTCCCAATTCTCATCCTAAATGGAAGACCCTTTATAATTAAACTATTTCAATTGATCAGTTCATAATGACTCAATAACCAACAAGTAATTTGAGCAATTTTAACTGACCACCTACCTGTTTCTGCTGGGAAGATAAGGGTTTAATTCCACTGTTTGCTCAATGGGGAGTTTAAAAGAACTGGGGAAAAAGAAATAACCACTGCAGCCCAGTGCAAAGCCCAATATAATGAGAAAGAGGAAAATCTTATTAAGAAGGTGTTTGATTTTTTTTTTGCGAGAGCAACAGGATGGAACATTACACAGCCTTCAGCACTAGGACGAGATTAACTAACTGTAACACTTATTATTAGTGCATAATTAAATATTCCTGAGGTTCATTTAAGGTAGTTACCAAACCTTAAGAAAACTTAATTGTTGTATAATTACAATATAGGATTGCTCAGCTAATTTGAATGGTAAGTATAAATTTTTATCAAATTATATGGATTAATTTATATCCTAACCAGTCACCTCAAACTGAGTCTTGCCATATTTTTGCTAAGTGTCAATCTTGTCAGGTTTCATGGAGGATTTTTTAAAATTCATTCATGGGATGTGGGTGTCACTGGCTGGGCCAGCATTTATTGCCTTTCTCTAGTTGTTCTTGAGAAGGGGGTGGTGAGCTGCCTTCTTGAAGTGCTGCAGTTCATGTGCCGTGGTCTTTAATGGTCAAATATACAAACAGATCAACGGTACACCAATGAGGTCACCCATCTCAGGACTCATCGCAGAAGCAGTCATTGCAAAGACTAGAAGACACCATCCTCCCCCACATTCAACTTAAACTGTGGATCTGGTATGTAGACAACACATTTGTCATTATTAAACACAACAAATTAGAAGAGATCCACCACCTCATCAACAGTGTATTCACAGGGATTAAATTCACAAGTGAAGAAGAAAACAACAAACCACTTCCGTTTCTGGATGTTAAAGTACAAAATTGACAAATGGGGAGTTCCAAACCTCAGTATACTGAAAAACAACCCATACAGATCAAATCCTCAACGTCCACAGCAACCACCCCAACAGCCACAAACAGAACCGCGTTAGGACACTAATTAAATGGGCCAGGACACACTGCAACACTCCAGAACTACCCTGCAACGACTGCCACAAACATGACATCGGACAGACTGGAAGAAAACTAACCATCCGAATATTCGAACATCAGCTAGCAGCAAAACAGCATGATGAACTCTCCTTAATATCTGTACATTCAGCCAATGAAGGCTATCAGTTTAACCGGGACAAAGTAACCATAGTAGCCCAAGCCAAACATAGACACGCACGGGATTTCCTAGAGGTTCTCCACCCATACTTCAATCAATAAACGTATAGAATTGGATCCCATATATAAACCCATGCAGATCAAAACCGGAAACGACAGCACTCATCATAGCAGGCCAGCAGTATAAATTTCAAGCGGAGTAGAATAACATCACTTCATAGGAGACTCCACTGTATATGTCACCTAGCATGGTGGCGAAACATCTGAACAAAAACAAGCCAGCTTGGCGAGCAAGTCATCAACCTCATCCACAACCCGAGCTACAGATCTTTGCCAAAACTTTAGAGCAATAGAGCAATATTTCCAAGTTAGGATAGTGAGTGTATTGGAGGGGACCTTGAAGATCATGGTGTTTTCAGATATCTGCTCACTTCTGGATGGTACTATTTGTAGGTTTGTAAGGTGCTATCTAAGGATCTTTGGTGAAAATCTGCAGCGCATCCTGTAGTTAGTCCACGTTGCTGCTACTGAGTACAGTGGTAAAGCTAATGAATGTTTGTGGATGCAATGCCAATCAAGTGAGTTGCTTTGTCCTGGATGTTGTCAAGATTGTTGTGTATTGATAGTGCTGTGCTCATCCAGGTAAATGGGGATATTCCATCATACTTGGCTTGTGTCTTGTAGGTAGTGAATAGGCATTTGGGAGTCAGGAGGTGAGTCATTCACTGCAATATTTCTAGCCTCTAGCCTGCTCTTGTAACCATATGGTGATTCTAGTTGAGTTTCTGGTTAATTCAATGGGAACCTCAAGAATGTTGATAGTGGAGAATTCACTGATGGTAACACATTGCATGTCAAGGGGCAGTAGTTAATTTGTCTCTTATTGGTCATGGTCAAAGCCTGCAATTAGTGTGGCATGAATGTTACTTGCCACTTGTCAACCCAAGCCTGGATATTATCCGGACCTTGTTGCGTACTCAGGAGTTAATGGTGCTGAACATTGTGCAATCATTTGTGAACATCACCACTTCTAACCTTGATGATGAAGGGCAGGTGATTGGTGAAGCAGCTGAAGATGGTTGGGCCTAGGACACTACCCTCAGGAACTCCTGCAGAGACATCTTGAAGCTGAGATGACTGATCTTTAACAACCACAACTATCTTCTTATGTGCTGGTATGCTCAAACCAGCAAAGAGTATTCCCTTTGATTCCTAATTACTTCAGTCTTGCTAGGATTTCCTGGTGCCACAGTCAGTTAAATATGGCCTTGAAGTTGAAGGCTGTCACCTCACCTCTGAAATTCAGCTCTTTTGTCGTTGTTTGAACCAAGGCTGTAATGAGGTCAGGAGCTGAGTGGCCCTGGTGGAACCCAAACTGGGCATCACTGAGCAGGTTATTGCTGAGCAAGTGCTGCTTGACTGCACTGTTAATGCCACTTCCATCACTTTGACCGAGTATAGACTGATTGGGTGGTAATTGGCCACGTTGGATTTGGCCTGCTTTTTATGTACACATTGTTAGGTAGAAGCCAGTGTTGTAACTGTACTAGAACACGTTGACAAGTTTTGGAGGACACGTCTTTGGTACTGTTAAGTGAATATTGTCAGGGCCCATAGCCTTTGCAGTATTTGCTTCCAACAATTTCTGATCTCACATGGAATGAATTGAATTGAAGACTGGTTTCTGTGATGCTGGGGACCTCTGGGGTTTGGCCAAGACAGATCAATCACGTTGTGCTTTACCTGATAATTGTTGCGAGTGCAAGTATGTTTATAATTTTTTTATTCATTCATAGGATGTGGGCATCACTGTTTAGGCCAGTATTTATTGCCCATTCCTAATTGCCCAGAGGGTAGTTAAGAGTCATGGAATTTTTGAACCCCTACAGTGTGGAAGCCAGGACATTCAGTCCATCAAGCCCATCCTGACTGAACAAAGAGCATTCCACCCAGACCCACTCCCTTACCCTATCCCTTTAACCCTGCATTTACCATGGCTAACCCACTTAAATTTCACACCCCTGAACACTATGGGCAATTTAGCATGACCAATCTACCTAACCTGCACATTTTTGGACTGTGGGAGGAAATCCATGCAGACGTGGGGGGAATGTGCAAAGTCCACACAGACAGTCACCCGTGGGAGGGATCAAACTCTGGTCCCTGGTGCTATCGGGCAGCAGTGTTAACAACTGAGCCACCAGGCTTCCCTCATTGAGCTACATTGCCGCACCACATTGCTCTGGGTCTGGAGTCACATGTAAGCCAGACCAGGTAAGGATGGCAGTTTCCTTCCTAAAGGACATTAGTGAACCAGATCGGTTTTTACGACGATCAAGAATGGATTCATAGTCATCATTAGACTCTTTAATTCCAGATTTTTTTTCATTTAATTCAAATTCCACCATTTACCATGGCGAGATTTGAACTCAGAACATTACCTGGGTCTCTGGATTAACAGTCCAGCAATATTACCACTGGGCCATCATTTCCCCTTAACAGGCCAAGTTGAGTATGAACTAGTAAATGCTTCCAACATGTACCAATGGTGGGTGGTAAGACTGGAGAGATTTCTCATCAGACAATATAATGGAAAAGAAAGTGGATCCACCACTATCAGTATCCATATCTCCAGATGATAATCTGCTAGTAAAAGTGCATGCTGCCACAAGAACTCTGATTCCTTGGGGGAACCAGGATGTTCAGTGCAGATTAGGTTGAAGCTAACGACACAGGGTTTGATCCTTGTACTGACTGGGATGAATTGGAACCTGCCTCCTTACCTTACCCATGGTGTACATCATGGTGCTATGTATTGGACCTACCTTAGGGCAGAGAATGGAAGAAGACCATTTTTCGTTCCAATTTTGTTATTTCTCCTTAATGTACCAAATAAATGAACTTAATAGAAGACAGGCCTGGGACACTTGTGTAACCACAGCATATATGTCCAAGCTGTATTTCAATGTGAAATGAGAACATTATATTTTAAAACATCAATGCTGCCTGATATGTTCTAATGGTTAAAATAGTTTTATTTCCTCAATGCAATATTATGTTTCATTAACTTGGTGAAAGAAAAGTAGAGCCAATTGTTTGAAGTTCTGTGTAGAAAAGATTTAAACTGCAAAATTTGATATCTCCTGAAAAGTGGAGCGGGTTTGGAATTTACAATTAATCTTTGTCCATTATTTCTAATGCTTTGAACAAGCAAACTTCATGCTATCTATTTATTTACGTGATTTTTGTGTGCAGCCAATGCTGAATGCACTACTGACTGACTGCACTCATGAGCAAGGGGTGCAAAATCATGAGGTTCGCACCAATTAAAGCCAATCTTGAAGTAGTCTGCAGCTTTTAAATGGAAAGTGTGTTATGATTGAACTGTGTACATCTCACAATCCCTTCTGATTTACAGGCTGCAATTTCTGAAGAAGGGTCTAGGCCCAAAACGTCAGCTTTCCTGCTCCTCTGATGCTGCTTGGCCTGCTGTGTTCATCCAGCTCCACACCTTGTTATCTCAGATTCTCCAGCATCTGCAGTTCCTACTATCTCGTTAATTTTTGTGTTGTTGTTTAAATTCTCCAGTTCCTTATCCACTTATCACTTCACTCAATAACAGTAAAATAACATCATACATGGAATCAAAATTTCTCCAGCTCTCTTCATCTGTATCCGTCTTGAGGATACTTCTTCAATATGTTTCCTTCCTTGCCAATTGTATGAATGATTGTATCGTTGAGTGGTAACTACCTCCATATGCAAGTACCCCCTTTTGAGTTACAATATACATGGTTTCGAACAGTACAGCTCTAACATTCATCAGGCTTTACCTTCAACTTGTGTTTCCTGCCTTTTATTTTTCCTGGGGTTCCCGTACCACAGACTCCTATACTGCCTGAGTCTTAGCTCCGCCTTCTTCCACATACACTAACTGTCCTAACATATTACAAGTTCACCGACTGGTTTAAACACTGCAGTCCATGCATCATACAAACGCTCAAGATGAGGTATTTGTATGTCATCTGATGGGCCCTTTCACTCAGTCTACTATTACCCCTCCCATGTTCTTTCATTTCCGTAACACTTTGACATAATAGCTAATCATTTTGATTGTAATTCTTTTTACATCCCTTTCACTGATATGAGTTTGATTGTTTTAAAATTAGTTTCTCTATGGATTTTGTGTCAGTGTCTTATTGTTTAAACTATATTTTTGTGCTCCTCCAAGCCATACTAATTCTTTCTTCAAGTAGGTGTATATGTCTGAGATCTGTTCTTCAGTGCATGCTTTTTACCGTTTCATGTTTGTTACCTCCAAGGTAACATTCATTTTTGCACACTTACATTGGTATCCCAACACCACGTCACACATTCTTGACTCCCACATGATCTTATCAAATGATCAATGAGGTTTTACTTATCTCTCCACGTATGGTCCTGATGCCTCGGATAGTGGCTTGATCACCAAATCACTTCCTTAAAAGGAAAGACAAGGATACAAACATCATAAGAGAAAGCTATCAGTTTTGTGCCCTCATCTAAACCTCCTTTTCATTACTGTAACATTTTAGCCTGAATTGCCGCTTCAACACATTATTCTAACATTTTTTGTCTTCTGCCGCCAGTCTCCATCCTTAATACTTCATCTCATCCAATTCTGCAATTTAACTAATTCCAGAGAACTGTAGAAATTTGTAGTCCATGGAACATAATCTTAAAATATTTTAAAACAGAAGTCAAACATTTTTGTTTGATTCAGGCACAACATACTTTGTTTTTTTCTTTCTCTAAGACGACCCTTTTTTTTTAACGTTACTTGAGGAATCCATTCTAGATATTGATATAGCTCTCTGTAAATGTGTCCAAAGTCTGTTTACTCCCTTAAAATTATTAACCATTTTCATGCATTGAAACAATTGAGACTGTGGGCATGCACTTTATCATTTCCCAGAATCCCTTTAAATTTTCAGGTAACTATTCTATTTAAGTGTTTTAGAATACCAAGGAATGCGAGTCTAAATATAACTTTTGTCATGATGTGCTTAAGTGTACCCAGGCTGAGTGGTTTCAAGATTCCTGATATTCACTACAATTGATATTTCCACAGTACCTCCCCAACACTGAAATGTGTTATTGATGGATGGCTTCATGGGTTGAGGGTGCCTCATCCATCGCTATGTTGCGACAGTGAAATTCTGCAAATGGGTTCAGTCTTCAGTGTTTACAATTTATCAAAAAAATACAAACAAGCTCCATCCATTCCACATCAAGCTGATTGATAAATTAGAGTTAATCTACTATGGATTCAAAAAAGAGTGTGGAGCATAAACTCCTGCATGTAATTATGTCATCCGTCTCTCCCCCTCCTTGAAGGAAGGAAAAGCCACCCCTTTGTTAAATTTGCCTTTCCCAAACTCTTTGCACACAGGGAGTTGCATTTTCAACGTTCCAATATCCCTATCATTTGGATATTAACTATGAGTCAGTCAGTCTCATCATCTGGAATTAAAGATTCACTCATGTGTTAAAACAATATTTGAAAGTTCACTCTGGCCAGAAAATTAAATTCTAAATGTGGTAATTTCTGGGAATAAAATCTTATGCAAGTCTAAACACAACAGGGAGCCAATTCCAACAGGTAAATTTTTACCAAGCTTCACAAACCAAAGTTTTGAATCAATGTTTCATAGGTTTTTTTTGCTTTACACAACCACTAATAGTTTCTTAAAAGGACATTACATTAACCATACATGTCCCACACTGATACAGGCACACAACACACTTTCAAATCACCTTATATTCCCAAAATGAAAAGTAAAACTTCAAAGTATCCCCAGATCTCGAGCTCCAGGGAACAAAAAGACACAAATTGTACAGGAGGACATTTAGCAACCAACAAATAAAGGTGCATTCAAACCAGCACAAAGTGATAACACTTCTACAAGATTCAGCGCACTTCCACAGTGCAGAAACCTGGCTTAAAGTTCTCTCTTTTTCCAGTTATAATTGTCCGCCATTCTTTCAGGGCTCCCAACTGTGCTAAAATATTAGCTACAGACCCAAATCCAGAGTCTACCACATTCCGCCCTGGAATATGGAAGGTCTCTGGAGCATCAGATTGCTTTTCGCTTCTCTTACACATTTTCCCGAATCACATCCTTGTTGCCAAAAATGTCTTGGCCCACAGAATGCATCCAAGCAGTTCTTTTTGGATTCAATAAAATGTATTGAACAGAAGGCTCATCAACAGCAATTTGCTTAAGTATGAATGTTTATTAAGTAATACTAATGATTATCATGGTAATAATAAGCGGAAAAGAAAAGAGAAAAAGCAACAAGTCTCGCGCCCTTCTGCCCATCGGGGACCCCTCGATCGATGGCTGGTCTGGAGGCTTAGGTGCGCTCCTGGCACCATTCACAATTCTGGTCCGAGGTGAAGTCCAGTGACTTGGAACGAAACTCTCTCTTATAAAGTATAACAAACAGCAAGGCCCAGAAACAACAACTACAGAAAAATATGTTGATTGTACCATCTTTGGCACATACAGGAATGGTCACAAGACTCATTCAAGGTCATGCAGCTGTCAAATATCTTCAATAGGTTTAGCCCTTCAGTCCATCCTATATATCTCCTTATCTCAGGAGTGTAGCAAAGGTTTGCCAGACTTGTTCCCAGCACGTTGGACTGTCCTGTAAAGAGAGATTAGGCAAACTTGACCTGTATAATTAAGAGTTTTGAAGAATGAGAGGTCATCTCATGGAAAACCACCAAATCATTAAAGGGATAGATGGGTTAGATGTAGGTAAATGACTCCTTTGCTTTGCGAGTCTACAACCAGCAGGCACAATTTAAAAATAAAGGGAATGCCATTTAAAACCGAGATGAAGAGGAATGATTTTATGCAGCGAGTTGTAAATCTTTCAAATTCTCCATCCCAGAGGACTGGGGAAGCTCAGTCTTTGAGCATATTTTATATAGAAATTGATAGATTTCTGATCACCAATGGTGTAAAAGGTTATGTGGATAGTGTAGGTAAAAGGCATTGAAGTGTTGGATCATTGATAATCATATTAAATGGCACAGTAGGTTTGATGGGCTAACTGGTCTATTCCTGATGCTAGCAGTGTTCAGAGGGACCACACAATCTCACAGCATCTGAGAATCAGCTGATTGCCATGGGTGTTTCGGTGGAGAATGAACCGGCTGTGCTTTCCAAGGTTGACGGTATTTTCCTTTCACCACTGCCTTTTTGTCGGACTCCCTTCTGCTACATCACTGCTGTCCTTGCTGAAGCAGTACAGTGCAAAGCATGGCCTACTACGGTCAGAGCTGTGGAGAGTTTCCTGCAAGACCATCCTCAGACTCTCCCACTGGAAGTTAGCCACATCTTCTACCAGCCATACTTAGCAATTGGGGTAGCACTGCATTGGTGCTCAAGGTCAGGAAAAAGCACACAAATTGCAGACTCTCATTCAATGCACAAGGGTAACATTGTAAGTAAGAACTGAAAGAATTGCAGATGCTGTAAATCAGAAACAAAAACAGAAGTTTTACAGCGTTGTAAGCGCTTGGCACAGTTATATATTACATTGATGTGGAATATTTGTTTTCAGGTGGCATTTATTTCATAGTTTTAGCAAAAAGATACTGCAAAGGCCAGTAACAGAGGAGGGGAAGGTCTGTGAGGATTGAATGAAAATTGGGATTGCATTCCACAGAGCCTATCACAGACAAATTGGCCAGAAAGGGAATGTGTTGGCTGCCTCCTCCCTCCTTTCTTATCTTCCTTCTATTGTTCCTCCTCCTTCTCCTGTAATAGAGTCATACAGCATGAAAACAGACCCTTCGTTCCGACTAGTCCACGCCGACAATGTTGCCAAAATAAACTGGTCCCACTTGTCTGCATTTGGCCCATATCCCTCCAAACCGTTCCTATTCATGTACTTATCCAAATATCTTTAAATGTCGTGACTGTACCTGCATCCACCACTTCCTCCCGAAGTTCATTCCACACACGAACCACTCTCTGTGCAAAAGCACTGTCCCTCAGGTGCATTGTAAATCGTTCTCCTCTCAACATGAAAATGTGTCCCCTAGTTTTGAACTCCCCCACCACAGGGAAAAGACCATTGGTATGCATCTTATCTATGTCCCTCTTGATCTTATAAAGTTCTATAAGGTAACCCCTCAACCTCCAACGTTCCAGTGAAAGAAGTCCCAGCTTATCTCTTCTTTTTTCATAACTCAAACTCCCCATTCCCAGCATCATCCGAGTAAATCTTTTCTGAGCCCTCTCCAGTTTAATAACAACATTCCTGTAACAGGGCGACCAGAACTGCAAACAGTACTCCAGAGGAGGCTTCACCAACATCCTGTACAACCTCAACGTGACATCTCAACTCCTATACTCAAAGGTCTGAGCAACAAAGGCCCCTTCCTTTTTCTTCCTGCACCTCAGCTACTCAATAGACACCAGATAATGCGAGGATGAGGTTATACAGGATGCAGCGGACCATGGTGAATTGTAACATGTAAGCTGGGGAATATTGGATGGTTCTTCCAGATCAGTCCAAACAATGGAAATGTTGCTTAATGAACCCAAATCACCTGTCTGGTTTGCTAGTACCCTTTAGGGAATGGAATTGTCTAGTCACTAAACCTGCCATCCTTACATTGTCTGGCCTACATGTGATTCCAGATCTGCAGCAATGTGGGAAATTAGGGATGGACAATAAATACTGGTCTGTCCTACATCTCATAAATGCATTAAAAACAAAACCACTGAGGAGCCAGGCAATAACCACCCAAACAAGAGAGAGTGTAACTATCTCCCCTTGATTAAAAAACTGAAAGAACTGTGGATGCTGGAAATCGGAAAGGAAAAACAAATTGCTGGAAAAGTTCAGCAGGGGTGGCAGCATCTGTGCAGAGAAATCAGAGTTAACATTTCAGGCCCAATGACCCTTCTTCAAAACTGATGGTAGTTAGGAAAATGTTGGGGTTTTTTATGTAGAAGATGGGGAAGGAGGGTTGAGAAGTAAATACTAGGTGGAGATGAAGCCCAAAGAGAGAAAAGAACAGTTGGACAGACAGAAGAGTGGATAATGGTCAGCCTGGGTGAACGAATGGCTGCTAGTGGGGACTATTAGTGGCTAACAGTGGGTAGTGTGTAATAGCAGGCCATGTGATAACAAGGACTGGCATGCAGGGGTTGGGGTAAGGACATGGGAGAAAGTTCCTCAAGTCCTAAAATCTTTGAACTTAATACTGAGTACAGAAGGCTGTAGAGTCCCCCCAAGCGGAAAATAAGATGCTGTTCTTCCAGCTTGCGCTGACCTACACTGAAGCACTGCAGCAAGCCTGAGACAGAGATGTTGGCCAAGGAACAAGGTGGCGTGTTGACGTGGCAGGCATCTCCCCTTGATGTTTGTTATCATTACAGAATCCCCTGTTCTGGGGCTACTACTGACCAGAGACTTAAGTGGATAAACCGTATAAATATTCCAGCTATATGTACAGATCAGAGGTTGGGAATTCTATGGTGAGTAACTCACCACTGACTCCCTAAAGCATCTTTATCATCTGCAAGGTACGAGTTAGAGACGTGATGGAGCACTCCATCATTAATTCCCTCCACCATCAGTACACCATGACTACAGCGTGTACTATCACTGGATGCACTATAGCAACTTGCCAAGTGTGAATGTCTAGAGTGAATGGCCAAGTTAATAATTGCCTGGCACTTGTATGGCATAGATGTTACTAACCATTTAGCAGATGTTACTAACCACATCTGTATGTGGCCACATCCTGTCGTATGCAAGCACAAACGGCATTAATATCTGAGGATTCACTAACTCGTTCAAACATTAGCAAATATCTTCACTACAAATGCCATAATGGTTAGAACGTCTTTGGTGAAGCAGCTGAAGATTGTTGGGGGCAGGTCACTATCCTGAGGAATTCCTGCAGTGATGTCCCTGTAATGACATGCTCCAGGAACCACAGCAATCATTCTGTGAGCTAGGGATGACTTCTTTGCACCGCTGCATATAGGAACAGTAAAGTTCATGTAAAAATCTTTCATATGGAAATGATGCAATGGATTAACATGTGTTTGACAAATAGATCTCTAAGGTACCATGAGGCTGTAAATAACATATGTTAGTTGAAATAATTCTTTTCCTTTGTGGATAGCAAATAGAATGCATTAGCATTTTTCAATTTTCCATATTAAAGCATTCATATTTATTTCAGAATTATAAGATATAACAGAATGAGTTAAGTAGATAAAAGGTTGATCAATAAGTATATGTGATAGAAGCAAAATTTATCGTGCTATGATTTACATTTGTTAGTTTGAAACTCTATCAATGGAACTACAGTAAGATACAAGCCTCAAATAGAATGAAGGAGTCATGAAGCTTAGCTAGTGTGCGTGGAAAGAACAGACAAGTTGACACTATGTCAGTTTCTCCACAAGTATTATTTCCTTTACTGAACCAGCTTTAATAGAGTGCACAAATACATTATTACAGACAATCTATATTAATTCAATACCGACTTGTATTTATACAGCACATTTAATGTAAGACACATCCAAGCACTTCGGAGCATCATTTTAAAACAAAGTATGACTGAGCCACATGAACCGACATTAGGTCAGATGTCCAAAAGGTTTATCAAAGTGATAGGTATCTCAGAGGAAAGTGAGGTATTGTAGTTGAGAGATGTGTGGAAGGAATTCCAGAGTCTGAGATTGGGACAACTGAAGGCGCAGCTATCCATTGGTGGAGCAATTATTACTTGGATTGCACAAAAAGCTGAAATTAGAGGAGTGCAGATATCTTGAAGAAATGTTGGGTATGTTATCGGGTAAAGGTGATACAAAGCCACATAGGAATTTGAAAGCAAGGATGAGAGTCTTAAAGTTAAGATATGCTTGACTGGGACCCAATAGGTCAGTAAACATGGGGAGGATGAAGGAACAAAACTTGTCGTGAGTTAAGACAACAGAGTTTTGAATGACCATGTGGTCTTGGAAGGTAGATTTTAGGAGACCAACCAGGAGAGTATTGCAATAGTTTAGTCTAAGAACAAAAGAAATAGGAGCAGGATGAGGCCATGTGGCCCCTGAAGACTACTCCGCCACTCGATAAGATCACTGCTGATTAGCCCAGGCCTCAACTCCGCTTTTGTGCCAGCTCCTCATAGCCCTCAGCTCCCAGCATTTCAAAAATTATCTGCTTTATCTTCAAATACCTGTACTGTTCTAGCTTTCACAGATCTTTGGTGTACAGAATTCCCGACATCCACTACCCACTGGGCGTAGAAATTCGTTTGCATTTTAGTTTTAATGTTTGACCTCTTGTCCTGTAACCATGTCCCCTAGTTTGAGATTCCCTACTAATGGAAATACCTTCTCAACATTTACTCTGTTAAGCACCCTGTCCAGCACCTTCAGAATCTTTTATGGTTCAATTAGGTAGCGTCTCATTGTTCTAACGAACAATGAGTAAAGGCCTAACCTGTTTAGCTGACCTTGATAAATCAGGACCATTATCCTAGGAATCAACCTAGTGAACCTCTTTCGAATGCTTCCACTTCTTACCTTCAAGCAACCGGCAAACCTTGAACAGACCGTTGTTTGCAACAAACTACCCAGCCTTCAGGACAACATCGACCACAAAACCACACAGCCCTGCCATGGCAATCTCTGCAAGACATGTCAGATCATTGACATGGATGCTACCATCACACGTGGGAACACTACCCATGATGTACACGGCAGATACTCATAGACAACATCGGCTGAGTCAACCTCATACGCTGCAGGCAAGGATGCCCTGAGGCATGGTGTATTGGCAAAACCATGCAGACGCTATTACAATGGATGAATGGACACTGCACAACAATCGGCAGACTGGGATGTTCCCTCCCAGTTGGGGAACACTTCAGCGATCAAGGACATTTAGCTTCCGATCTTCGGGTAAGTGTACTCCAAGGTGGACTTCAAGATACACTACAACACAGAATCTCCAAGCAGAGACTGATAGCCAAGTTCCGTACCCATGAAGACAGCCTCAAACGTGATCTTGGGTTCATGTTGTGCTACATGTGACCCCAGCACACTGTTCTGTATCTGTAAAATCTTCCTTACTGTTCTGTTTTGACAGCATCACTTTGATAAATTGTTATGATCTCTCTATCTTAATTAGTTTGTACAGTTTTGGATTACATATTACTTTGGTTAGACCCTTGGCATGTGACTCTTATACCTATTGTGTTATTCCAGTCATTTTAGTTTGTCTCCAGCACCACCGTATTTTTAAATTTTTGTAATTATCTCTCTGCCTCACTTCATTGGATTATAGGCCATCCCTTTGCTGGTTATTCAGCTGTTGACACTTTACTCACCGTCTAACACTCTTGGTCACCTTCAGAGACTAATTATCTGACACTCCACTCATACCAGTTGCATGATCTTTTGATCTCTCAGCCCTTGATCGCTCTGCCTATAAACTCTGGGTCTATGTGCCCTGCTCTCTCACTGCACCTGATGAAGAGGCTGTGCTCCGAAAGCTTGCGACTTCAAATAAACCTGTTGGACTATAACCTGGTGCCGTGTGCCTTCTAACTTCATATCTATCCCTATGGACTGAAGTGATGGACTCTCAGCAGTTAACCATCTCCTTTCTTGTATAAGCAATTGTTACCTGTTCCTCCTCATTTGGCTGACTGGATTTTCCCTTATCTTGTTCATTTTAATCTAATTCCTTTGAAATGCTTGCTCATTTCTCAAATTGACAGCTCCAATGCAGTGCTATTCCCAAAACCCTGACTTATCTGCACTCTCCAAAACTGTTGACTGTCCTGTTGTACATTTACATCCAGATATTCATAATCTCCAGGCTGCCAATGGCCAAACTGAACACTAATTGGACATACTGTAAGTGAGATAATGTGGAACACCGTGGTTTCATCTCTAAGTCAGAATCCTTAAGTGACCTGCAGAAAATGTGCTGGAAGGTACCTGCAAAATTAGACAATCCAAACGTGAACTTTCACGGTTTTTTTTTCACATCCTCCAGGTTCTGCCCATCTATGCTCCAGTATAGCAGTTTTGAGACCTTGCCAGGAATATTATAAAGTTTCACTGGGCAAAGGTGGCCAAGAATATGACTTCAAAGATACCACAAGTCTCCTATAGCAATTTAAGGTTTCCTGTAACAAGTAAAAGCTGAAATGAACAATAGTCCAGATATGCAAATGTGAATTTTCAGTGAAGCTATTTGGCATTGATTAAGATTTGTTGCTTCCTTTAAAGACTGAAATGGGAAAAAACCCAACTTCTTGTTGCTATTTTAGTCCATATTTACCACACAAGTCCAAAACTTCACACTCACGTAAAATGTATATGAATGGTTAGTTAGACAACAAGGTACTGTTTGTACAAAGCTGACGGGATGTATGTGCTCATTGGTCAGCAACCGCTGAAGTCTTTTAACTGCACATGTGTGATCACTGGAAATGTTGTTTGATTTGCTCTTGCATAACTGTGAGATCTCATTAGTAACCAATGTTAAGCTTCACATTTGTAATAAAAGCAAAGTATTGTGGATGCTGGAAATCTGAATTCAAAAGAGAGAATTATAGAGAAATGCAGCAGATCTGGAAGGATCTGTGGAGAGAGAAAAACAGAATTAGTATTTTGAGTCTGATTTGAGTTTTCTTCTTCATGTTCTGAAGAAGTTTGAAAGATTAACTCTGTTTCTCTCTCCACAGATGCTGCCAGACCTGATGAGTTTCTCGAGCATTTTCTCTTTTTATTTCACATTTGTGATTCCTTTTGGAATCACAAGTTGTTAAGCTCCCAGGTGATGAGGGATGAACAAGCTCACCTTCTTTATTCACCTTTGGTGAGTTGCAAAAAAGCTTGAAAAGGATCCCTCCTTATGGTTGCCTTTCTCCTAAATGCAAATTGTATTTTTAAAAGGCTTTTTTGAGTTAACAAAACAGTGACTTTATTTGTTATTAAATGTGAAAAGACTTAATAACGCAACATACAAGCACACGACTATTAATAAGAAGTGAGTCCAAAGAAGATAAATTTTAAACGACAATAGTCTCTCAGGGTCGTTCCCTGTCTCTGTGTTACAATAGATAATGTAACATTGATAGCTGGAAAGTTGACTTCAGGATTCTTGGCTTTTGCAAGTTCTTGAAATTCTTTAGTCTTGTTTACTTTTGACAGTGGTTGGTTGGCAGCAGTCAGAGGGAGAGTGTCCTGTTTCCTCCTGAATTTGTTGTTGGCTAGTTGGCTTCCAGTACTCAAAGCAAATGCTTAATTTACTTGAATTGGAGGTGTGACTTGAGTTAATTCTTCCCACAGAACACTTGCACTTGAACTCAGTCTACTATACTGTCTTACATTAGCATACCTTCTCTCACAAGCACACCATCTCCAATAGCTCACACAGATAAGGGTTGCAGTCATTTTTTAACCTCTTTTTGCGTATTCCTGGAAGAGCACAAAACAGAAAAAATTCTACTGAGAGCTGGAGATAGCCAGCTCCATTGTAATTTCTTTCTTGTTACATCTCATTCTCTGTTTGAAACTTCCCTGACATTCTACTGGTGCTTAATCCGCTTATGGGAAATTTCTATGTTCATTAGCATGGCTCCCACACAGGACTGTGCCAGACATCATCTGAATTTACATCTGCAGTCTCCTCTTTGTCTATACTGACATCTTTTTAAAAATGTGTTATTGAATTAAATGATAAAAAAAATTCCCAAGGTACTTTGCGGTTATGGTTCATTATTGTGACACGTGCAATGACTTGAAATGGTACTGCAGCAATGTTTAGGAACAATTCAATTTTCTAGCAATGCGAAGTGCCCAGAACAAACCTGTTACAATATTTTATGAAATATACAAATAAATCCTTTAAAATGCATTCTTCTATTAAGCAATATTACAACATTAGGTTCCATGGCTTTGTTCCACTATAGGTACTTAAAATTCACAGCACATCTTTGATGAATTTCAATTAGCATGTATTTTTGCACTTGAAATGTTTATTGGGATTTCAATTTGTTAACTTCATAAGGGTACAGAAAAGCAGATAATTGCATTTTCACATCATTATTACTTTGCTCTGATGCTGTGCTCAGAATGAAGGACTGTTCTGGGTTAGTCACCTATCACCTGATGCTTTCCTGTTGCTCTTGCTCTGAAGTAATTTTAATCTTCATTTTTAAAGAATATTGCTGAAAAGGATCTAGTCCTGCCTTTTACAATAAAAGGGCAAGAAACTTTAAAACATATAAATCTAGGAACATTACTTTTAATACCTTATAGTTACTGAAAAGAAAACACTAAGTAACATCCTCTGATTTACCTTGCACCCTGTAAGGAGATTATTGACCTGGTTAATAATTTTGCCTGAGCAATAGGAGACAGAGATGAGACATAATTGACAAGTCATCTATTGACGAGATGTGACTAGTAGTGTGCTACATTCAGTACATTTGCTAATGACTTAGGTGATGGAATAGGAAGCTACACATCCAAGTTTGTCAATGGTGCACAATGCAGATAGAAGCATAAAAAAATTAATATATTAAGTGAATGTTCTAAACTACTGCTTCCTAAAGTTTTTATTACTTATTACCATTTCGCGACTTAAAAATTGTTGCAAGCCTAAGCAAGAACAATAAGAGTGGGGTCAGGGGAGAAGAAGATGGACGAGAGCTGAAATGGGTTGACAGTAATGCTGCCTTAGAGCTCCTGACCCTAAAATTTCAGCTTTCATCCCAACTTGGGGTCCAGATATCCATTTTGGGAAGTCCTGGGCTAAACTGTACAACAGTGAATTTAATATAGACAATTATAAAATCATTCAGTTTGGATCTAAAAAAGATAGAATAAGGGCCTGAATGGTGAAAAGTAAGAACAGTCAATTTCCAAAGTCACACTGGGGTCCGGGTACATAGAACTTAAAATGTCATGAGCAGGTACAGAAAATATATTTTAATTGATTCATGGAACATAGGCATCATTGGCCTGGCCAGCATTTCTTGCCTATCCCTAGTTGTCCTTGGGAAGGTGTTTGTAGCTGCTTTCTTGAACCACTGCTGTCTATGTGCTATAGGTACATCCACAATGCTGCCAAGGAGCATTAGGGAGGGAGTTCCAGGATTTTGACCCAGTGACAGTGAAGGAACGGTGATATATTTCCAAGTCACATTAGTGACTGCCTTGGAGGGGAACTTGCAGTTTCAAATATCTGCTGCATTTGTTCTTCTACATGGTCATGGGTTTAGAAGGTGTTGTCTGAGGATCTTTAGATGAATTTCTGCAGTATATCTTGTACATGGTACCCACTGCCTCTGCTGAGTGGAAGCATGTAGATGTAGTGCCAATTAGGTTAGCTGCTTTGTCCAGGATGGTGTTGAATTTATTGACTGTTATTGAAGCTGCACTCATTCAGGCAAATAGGGATTTTCTATCACACTCCTGACAAGTGCCTTGTTGATGGTAGATAGGCTTTGGGAAGTCAAGAAGTGAGTTATGCAATGCAGGATTGATAGACTTTTTCGTTCTCTTATAGCCATGCTATTTATATGGTCAGTACAGTTCAGTTTCTGGTCAAAGATAACTCCTAGATGTTGGTAGTGAGGAATCCAGTGATTGTAACACTGTTGAATGGAAAGAGGTGATGATTAGATTCTTTCTTGTTGGAGAAAGTCATTGCCTGGCATTTGTGTGATGTGAATGTTACTTGCCAATTTTCAGTCCAAGCTTGGATATTGTTTGGGTCTTGATACATTTGGACATGGACTGCTTCAGCATCTGAAGAGTCACGAAAAGTGCTGAACATGGTGCAATGATCAGCTAACATCCCAAAGTCTGACCTTATGATAGAGGGAGGGCCATTGATAGAGCAGCTGAAGTTGATTTGTCCAACCAATCAAAAAGTTTAGTAGCTGGGGCTCTTGTGTTGTAGTGGCAGTGTCCCTACGCCTGGACTTGAAGGCCCAGGGTCAAGTCCTATCTCCCCCAGAGGTGTGTAATAACATCTCTGAATAGGTTGATTAGGAAAAACAAGTTAAATGAAAAGAAAGGCAGGCAGTTCCTGCTGTCCCTACCCTGCCCCTTCACTTTTGATGGTTTGTATTGCCCATAATAGGCTTTGCCTGTAAATATTTAATTGGCTGTGTGGGTCATTTATTGGTGATGATTAGTAGTTTACAAAAAGACAAAAACTATCATGGTAACTGGGTGGTGGAAAGTCACTCAGTTGTGTGCAATAACACATCTGGATATAAAAAAGAAAATAAAAGGTGAGTAGTAAGAAGGAAAAGCAAGGCTAGTAGTAATGCTATATGGTTAAAACACATTGACAATATTTGCATGGTTATGCATAGTTGGCTGCACACACTAACATAGTCTCAAGGTTGAAAATTCATTGCACAAACGTAAAATATGTTTTAAAATAGTATATCTTTAAAATTCCATGTATCAAATAGAAGTATATGAAGCAACAGCCATATCATAATTGACATGATCCAGATACCTAAAGTTAGCTATTTCATTCAATTGGCTTTTACACAAAGCAAAGATACATTGGTTCATTTTTTGTGTCAAGTTTTATGGGATCTTCTGACTTCTTCAAACAGTAATGAAGGGAAGAAATCACCCACATTAGTCATAAAATATTTCTTTTCTGTGCCTGATTTCAATTGATGATTAGTTATGCATATGCACCAATGAACAAAAATGCAACTATCAAGTGAAAATAAAGGCTATTAGTCTTCCTCTTTTTTTCCATGACCTCTCCCTCACTTTTGGTAGTCTGCGCTGCCCTTACAGATTTTGCCTGTAACTTAATCAATTGGAAACATTGGTTATTTCCTGGTGGTGGTTACCAGATGAAAAAATACCATAGGTGATTTAGTGATAGGGAAAAAAAAACAGTTCAGTTGTGTGGAAGAGCACTTCTAGTTATAAGAAAAAGAAACAAAAAAGGCTAATTTTCTGAAGAAGGTCCCAACTCGAAACGTCAACTTTCCTGCTCCCCTGATGCTGCCTGGCCTGCTGTGCTCCTCCAGCTCCACACTGTGTTATGTCTGTCTCTGGTATCAGCAATTCTTACTATCTCCAGGAGAATACTGGCCTTTTTTTTAATCTAAAGGACAAAGATATAAGAGAGTAGACACCATACTTCAGCCATATCAAGCTCTGCATAGACCACATTTAAAGTACTCTGTGCAGCACACCTCAGGAAGGAAGCATTAATCTTGGATGGAGAGAAGCATAAATTTTCCAGAATTATTCTTGACTAAAGGGTTAAAATATGAGGAACTATTGTGTAAATTATTGTTATATTCCCTGGAAATTAAAAAACTAAGAGATTATTTAATTTACTTTTTCAAGGTATTAGGGGCAACACGTAGATTGGATAGAAAGAAAATATTTCTGGTGGTTGGTTAGTCTAGGACCCAGGCATAGTCTAAAGATTAATGATATGAGCTGGATATTTCAGGAATGGAGTTAGGAAACACTTCTACACACAAAGACTGCTGATAAATTGGAACTTTCTTCCTCAAGCTAAATTAATTGTAAATTGTAAACCAGAGATAGGTAAATTTTTGTTCATTCATTCATTCATTTATCGTGAGGGCAATCGACATGGAACACTTGGGTCCTCAGAACCATTTAAGGGAGATAAAAGGGTAAGTGGAAGAGCTAAGGTTCTGCATGTGGGGTCTATTAGTCAAGATCAGTCCCTGAAGCATTTTGGTTACCTCAGTGAATACAAGGTGTGAGGACTGCTGGAGTGTCTAGATACAGCAATATCCTTGCTTGGGTGTTGAGAAATATCAATATTAAGTGACTGCTGTTTATGTTGTGATATTGCTTTAAATGCATTTACGTTGATTTACATACCATTAAATTTGTAAACATCTTAGCATAATAAATAGCTTACATCATTACAGGATGTGAGATACATTTGTTAGAGTGGTGTTAGCCAGCAGCTAGCAAGTGTTTGACAGAAGTCATTGGAATTTAGTAATTCCTTGATCAAGAACCCTTCGTTTACTCTACCAGTCATTGTCACTGTCAATAACTTGGTGATAGCAATGCAGATGTGCATAAAATGTCAGCAGGGGTGTTTGACTAAGTAATAGGATATTGTGGACAATGAGGAAAAATTTAAAACATCTGAAAAATGCTGAAAATGGCTGGAAGAAGCAGTAGCATTTGGGTTTAGGATCAAATTTAGAAGTGACCCTTAAGAATCAGTACTCCTGGAGGTTTAGTAATTCAAAAGGAAGTTTTGTCAGAACCATAATTGATCAGAGAAGGAGTGTTCTGACAGAACCAGGCTCTAAAACATAAATCTGAATCAGGACTATGAGACTACATTGTCGTCCTTAAGTGTTCTGGGTTTTCCTGCTGAAATGAGCTTTGTGATAGACTCCCCCATGCAGAGGCTGAAAGCCTGCACTACAGACATAGAGCCCAGGATGTGGCATACATCTAGCGCTGCAGAGGCAGTACATGTGCATTGTTTCACCTCAAAGAAAAATCATTAAAGAGAAAATAGTTCAAAAGGGAAAATGTGAAAACAAATTCTTGGGATCCAGAAATTTTATTGCCATTGAAACAAAATTTACAGCTATGAACTAACATGTTCAGGAAGGCCTTTGTGAATTCCACATATTTTAAATACATGGAACTCTATCTTTTAGTCTTTGCAATCATGGACACCTACAAACACACTGTACTAATGAAGACAGCAATTGGTAATAAGGGTCTCCATCGCATCAACACTTCCAGATATCGAAAGCAAACTAGAAAGCCTATCGAAACTGTGGAAAATGCTGGAAGGTCAACTAAAAATCAAGGTTAACTCTGGAATCCTCTCCTTGAATGGATGGTTCAAAGAAACTACTGTCTAGATCATTAGTAGATACTAGGATCAAAGCAGAGTAGCTAATTTTCAGACATGAAAATCTCTGAAAATATTGTGGAGCTGAATATCACATTGACCCCAACAGAAGTATTGCAAAAACATCTGCTTGACAATCAAGCCTGCCCCAGCTCAGAGCCTCCCTCTCCCAGACCTGCAAAGGACCTCTCCTGTTTCTTATTCTTCGTAGGATCCACAACCTTAACTCACAATTCTACTCAGCTTTATTGGACACTAAAAACCGTAAGTACAGTAAACTTACTGGTGCCTGCCACCAAAACGGGCTTCCTCCACCTCCCATATCCCCAACCATACCCAGGACCTTCCCCACAATGTGCCCGCCACCATTAGCCACGTGGCCACTTTCAGAGCACCTACGGATGATCTCACATCCTCCACCGCTGGGTACGCCACTTCCGGTACAGTGAACACCATCGACACCACTGCTGATGCCACCGCCTCCATTTCCGAGGCCAACACAACAGACACTGAGGACGCACCTGCCGACACCGCTGCTACTGACGCCAATGTCACTCCACCCACCGCCGATGCTGACGTCGCTCCGCCAACCACTGACGCCAAAGTTGCTCTGCCCATGTCGCCCCACCCACCGCTGACGTTGCTCCGCCCACCGCCTCCACAGCCAGCAGCTCCAGAGGAGACTGTAGCAGCCAGCCCTGCCGAGTCTTCACCATCCCCCCAGACCTCCCCCTTACTGAGGACGAATGGTCAACCCTCAGTAAAGGGCTCAACTTTGTCCCCCTCCACCCACACATCAACAAATACTGCTCATGCTTGGACGTTGAACAGTTTTTCTGCCGCCTCCACCTCCGCGCTTACTTGTTTAACCATGAACCTAACCCTCTCCCTACTGACACCTTCTCCCGCCTCCAACACACCCCCTCCTCCTGGGCACCACCCCAAGGCCTCCTACCCTCCCTCAACCTCTTCATCTCCAACTGCCATCATGACATCAATCGCCTCAACCTCTCCACCCCTCTCAGCCACTCCAACCTCTCCCCCACAGAACATGCAGCCCTCTGCTCCAATCCCAACCTCACCATAAAACCTGCGGACAAGGGAGGCGCAGTTGTAGTATGGCACACTGACCTCTACATCGCTGAGGCCAGGCACCAACTCTCCGACACCTCGTCCTACCGCGCCCTTGATCATGATCCCACTCTCAACCAACAAACCGTCATCTCCCAAACCATCCACAACCTCATCACCTCAGGTGACCTCCCACCCACAGCCTCCAACCTCATCGTTCCCCAAACCCGCACCACCCGCTTCTATCTCCTTCCCAAAATCCACAAACCTGACTGACCTGGTCAACCCATTGTCTCCGCCTGCTCCTGCCCCAACGAATTTATCTCCACCTATCTCGACTCCATTTTCTCCCCCTTGGTCCAGGAACTCCATACCTACGTCCGTGACACCACTCACGCCCTCCACCTCCTACAAAACTTCCAATTCCCTGGTCCCTAACACTTCATCTTTACCACGGACGTCCAGTCCCTATACACCTGCATTCCCCATTCAGATGGCCTAAAGGCCCTGCGCTTCTTCCTGTCCCGCAGGCCCGACCAGTGCCCCTCCACTGATACCCTCATCCGCTTAGCCGAACTCGTCCTCACCCTCAACAACTTCTCTTTCAATTCCTCCCACTTCCTACAGACAAAGGGGGTGGCCATGGGTACCCGCATGGGCCCAAGCTATGTCTGCCTCTTTGTAGGTTACGTGGAACAATTCCTCTTCCATACCTACACTGGCCCTAAACCCCACCTCTTCCTCCGTTACATTGATGACTGTATCGGCACCACCTCGTGCTCCCACGAGGAGCTCGACCAGTTCATCCACTGCACAAATACCTTCCACCCCAACCTTAAGTTCACCTGGACCATCTCTGATACCTCCTTCTCCTTCCTGGACCTCTCTGTCTCCATCTCTGGCAACCATCTGGAAACCGATATCCATTTCAAGCCCACCGACTCCCACAGCTACCTAGAATATACCTCCTCCCACCCACCTTCTTGCAAAAATGCCATCCCCTTTTCCCAACTCCTTCGCCTCCGCCGCATCTGCTCCCAGGATGAGGCATTCCACTCCCGAACATCTCAGATGTCCTCGCTTTTCAAGGACCGCAACTTCCTCCCCTCAGTGGTCAAGAATGCCCTCAACCGTGTCTCCCGCATTTCCCACAACTGATCCCTCACACCCCCTCCCCGCAATAACAACCAAAACAGAATCCCCCTCTTCCTCATGTACCACCCCACCAACCTCCGGATCTAACGCATCATCCTCCGACACTTCTGCCATCTGCAATCCGACCCCACCACCAAAGATATTTTTCCCTCCCCACCCTTGTCTGCTTTCCGGAGGGACCACTCTCTCTGGGACTCCCTTGTCTGCTCCACACTCCCCTCCAGCCCTACCATACCTGGCACTTTTCCCTGCAACCGCAGGAAGCGCTACACCTGCCCCCTACACCTCCCCCATCATCCTCATCCCAGGCCCCAAAAAGACTTTCCACATCAAGTAGATGTTCACCTGCACATCTGCTAATGTGTATACTGTATCCGCTGTTCCCATTGTGGCCTCCTCTACAACTTAGATGAATTTATAATGAAAAATTTTCAAGGGCAGGTCATGTGACAGGCTCACTAAGGTGTCAGTTTCAACTTATTAATTAATATGTCCCTATCTGAAGAAGGGCCTTTTGTTTACCTTAGGATCTGGATGGGGCTATTAGCATCTCTATAACTATAACAAAGATTTAGTGATTTTCACTTTGTTAGTGAAAATCAGAGACTAAAGGTCTCCGTGTTCTCATTCATGTCTTATCAACATGAAGGAGCATGATGACCTAGCACTGGAAAAGCCACAACTGTGCAGTCCAAAATGATTCACCCACGTTGGAATGAAAAAGGCGACAGCAATCCACACACTCCGACTCAACCTTTCAGACTCCACCTGAATATGCAAATTCTAGAATTTCTTTCAAGTCATTGCTCTGAGATAACTAAAGGTTTTATAGTATACCAGAGGCGACATTTCAGGTCTGACAATGCATTTTGGGTGTGAGGTCTTGTTTAGAATCTGGCTGTATATCAATTTAGAATCAGACTGATTTTATTTCCAAAGTAGGAATTTATAAAATGCCACTGACTAGTCTGACTCCAAGTTGATATACAGCTACAGTCTAAACAAGGCCTCACACCCAATATGCATTACCTGACCTGAGATGTCACTTCTGGTATATTGATAAAACCTTTGGTTTACTCAGGGCAGTGACTTGAAAGAAATTCTGGATTTTGCATATTAATCACCAGCCATCTTCGGTTTGTTCTACACATTCTATGACTCCTTGATCTTTTGCTTATAAATTCTGTTTCTGATTCCATCCGTCTCACTGACATCTGAAAAAAGAGCGAGACTCTGAAAGTTTCCGTTTTCAAATAAATCCGTTGGACCATAAAATGGTGATAGTAGGAAATGCAGATGCTGGAGAATCTGAGATAACAAGGTGTAAAGCTGGATGAACACAGCACGCCAAGCAGCAGAGGAGCAGGAAGGCTGACGTTTCGGGCCTAGACCCTTCTTCAGAAAAGGTCTAATAAAAGGATTATAAAATGGTGTCGCGTCATTTTTGACCTTGTCCACCCGAGGCCAACATCGGCATCTTCACAGCATTCCACAAGGAGAAATTTGCTGTCGTAGTGCAACAGGCGGACCTTGGCGCTGCAGTGCCGGGCTGCGTCCACCGGGAGGACCTTAGCGCTGCAGTGCAGGACCGTGTCCAACGGGAGGACCTTGGCGCTGCAGTGCCGGGCGGTGTCCACCGGGAGGACTTTAGCGCTGTAGTGCCGGTCAATCCGTGGTTCAATTGTTGTTGTGGTGGTTGTCATGGGCGGTCAGTCAGTAAGCGGTTTTCGGCCCGGTTTTGTGGTGTTGTTGTAGATGGGCTATGTGCCAATGAAAAGGGCCCAGGGTCGGCCTGTACCGGCGTCCAGTGAAGGGATCCAGGCCTCGGTCTGACTGAAGGAGGAGCCTGGGATTTGCTAAGGTTTATCTGCGCCCTGACACTTTTGTACCGGGCCTGGAGGGCAGGCAGACTGAGGGCGGTAACGCTGTTCCAGGCAGAGAGCCTGCTCCAAGTTAATGGATCGGCAGCATTTCATTGTGGGAGCGGGCAGGCAGTCAGGGGATGGATTTGGCATCATCAGAGGGTGGTAAGTGAACAGTTGTTGTATCCAAAATGATGTTTACCTGGGAATGATTACGATCTAGTCATTTAATCCAAGGTGTTCTGAGGTTTTAAATGCTGAGCACGACCTGTATATTGTGGACAAGTTTTCTAATTTACAGCAGCGTCTCTGTCAGTTGTTTGTAGTGTTCAATTTATGTGAGCATTTTCAGTACTGTTTGATGAATTTGCTTGTGGTTCAGGAAACGTACAGAGACAATTTTTGGCTCGTTTAAGAGAGTTAAGCCTGGGCCAATGGCAAAGGTGCAACAAGGTTAGGGAGCGCATTAGTGAAAGGTTCGGAGGGAGAGAAGGATACTTGACAGTGGAAACGTGAAAGGAGGCATGACTAATAGAAGAGTGTCTAGGAAGGATAAAGAGAAAACCAGTTTTAATATGATCTAAAGTGATAATAGTTTGATGGACTTGGGTCAGAAGTGCCTAGGAGAGCACAAGTTGCATAGCTTGACTGTGTGTAGCATCAAGGAGCCTTAGCAAAACTGGAATCAATAGGTATTGGGGGCAAACTGTCTGATGGTTGGAGTCATACTTGATGCATAGGAAGATGGTCGTGGTTTTTGGAGATCAGTCATCTCAGCTCCAGGGCATCTCTGCAGGAGTTCTTCAGGGTAGTATGCTAGGACCCAACCATCTTCAGCTGCTTCATCGATGACCTTCCGTCCATCATAAGGTCAGAAGTGGGGATGTTTGCCGATGATTGCACAATGTTCACCACCATTCATGACTCCTGAGATACTGAAGCAGCCCATGTCCAAATGCAACAAAATCTGGGCTGACAGGTGGCAAGTAACATTTGTGCCACGTAAATACCAGGCTATGACTGTCGCCAATAAGAGACAGTCTAACCAATGTCCCTTGCCATTCACTGGTGTTACCATTCCAGACCCTCCACTATCAACATCCTGGGAGTTATAATTGATCAGAAACTCAACTGGACTCACCACACATATGCAATGGCTACAAGAGCAGGTCAGAGGCTAGGAATACTGTGGTGAGTGACTCATCTACTGACTCCTGAAAGCCTGTCCACCTTCAACAAGGCACAAGTTAGGAGTGAGATGGAATACTCCCCACTTTCCTGGATGAGTGTAGCCCCAATAACACTCAAGAAACTTGACACCATTCAGGAAAAAGCAGCCCACTTGATTGGCACTGCATCCACAAGCATCCACTCCCACCATCACCGATAGTACACATTGCTGCTACTGACTATCCAGAAGGTGCACTGCAGAGATTCACCAAAGATCCTCAGACAGCACCTTCCAAAGCCGTGACCACTTTCATCTAGAAGGACAAGGGCAGCATGTATAAGAGAACGCCACTACATTCAAGTTCCCTTCCAAGCCACACACCATACTGACTTAGAAATATATCACTGTTCCTTCACTATCACTAGGTCAAAATCCTGGAATTCCCTCCCTAATGGCATTGAGAGTTAACCCACAGTAGGTGGACTGCAGTGGTTCAAGAAGACAGCTCAGTGCTACCTTCTCAAGGGCAAGCAGGGACAGGCAATAAATGCTGACCCAGCCAATGATACCCAGATCCCACAAAATGAATCAATAAAAAAGAATTGACTGAATGAAATGAGGTGACAAGAGGCAGGCCTGATATGATTAATCAGGTGGAATAAAAAGCTGAGAATTACTCTTGTCTCTCCCCGGAGCCCAAAGCCACATCAACACATCTTTCCAGCAGCTTGATCACAACTTTTCAATCAGTGATTATCCAACTGCTCTCCTCTTTTCAATCTTCCCAGTTGCAGTTCTTCTTCCTCCTTTGCTTTCTCCTCCCTCTCAATGTTTCTTTTGAGCTTACTTCATGGAATATTTTAAGCCATGCATGCTACCAACTACTACCTCTCCACAACTGGACAAGTGTTAACAGGCAGGTGGTAGATGTGATGCCAAATTTAGAAGAAAGATAGATAGAAGGTAATTTTGTGAAGTTGATGAATGTTTTGACTGGAAGAAAATGGGTGACAAGGAAGAAGCTACATTCCATCCACTTTCCAGCTCAGAAACTCAGACAATGCTGAGACGCTCCATGGACAGATCATAAGACAAATGAAGAGATGCTTGAAACTCCAAGAGCCTAAAGAACTTAAGTGCTTTCCATAAAAGAAAATATTTGTATTTCAGCAATTTGACTAGAACTGAGAAGTTGTGGAGCTCTTTGCAAGAGGGCAAGGTGGAGGGCAGCAGAAAGCAGGGTCAGCCTATATGTACTTGATAAAGGATGTCACATAGTGGTTGCAGAAGAGTTACGGTGGATTTGAAGTGATGACACAAGACATCTAAGTGTGATATACTATGACACAAGATCTCCACTTGGGAGTAGCTGAAAGCAGTAAATTGAGAAACAATTTTGTTTTAAATGGTGAACAGATTTATTACTTTACAATTCACAGATTTTTAATTGTAAAAAATTACAAGTGAAATTAATAATACAATTCCTTTTTAAACTACCTCAACTATCAATCTCCCTCCTGGGATTCCATTCCTTCTTCACCACAATACTCTCTCCAAGTTCTTAAATATAGGTTTCACCTGTCAATATTCAGTTAATTTATAATGATTCTTGGACTGTCATCTCGAGTTCACAAGAGGGGTCTCATCATGTTCAGAGGCATCTTACCTCAGCCAGATTATATTTGAGGTTACTAAGAGATTGCTGAGGGATTTTGCTCAATTTTTCAGTAAACAAAACACTCAAGCTGAAAAATTGTAAGTTGCTTTCTCTACATTTTCTGTGAATTAGAAACTCAGTCTTCTTTGTGCTTTCACTTCTGAGCTTGTCAAATTGAAACGAAAGAGTCTTGTCTGAGCCATTGCTACCAATTCAACTTGTCTTATGTCAACTAAGTAAAATACAAGTTACAGATATAAAACTAACAAATTCCTCTGTCTGTAGTAGCTTATTGATTGTGGTGCTGAAATTAAAACAAGAGGTCATGAGTTCTGATGTCACTGTGTAAATTTAAAACTGAATTCAGTAAATCTGGTAATTTGTGGACTAGTGTGTTACCTTGTTTCCTTACTTTTTCTTTCATACCTAGATTAACATCTCAAAAATGTTTAGTATACATAGGTTTTTGTTTCCGTTGGTGGCGCACATCCACGCATTACCTTGATATTTGCGCACATAACAAAACTCACTCCACATATGATCTCGCAAGGAATCAAGGGCTACGGGGAGAGTGCGGGTAAGTGGAGTTGAGATGCCCATCAGCCATGATTAAATGGCGGAGTGGACTCGATGGGCCGAATGGCCTTACTTCCACTCCTATGTCTTATGGTCTTAAAAGAAAGGAAACATTGGTCCAGAGTTAAAGTAGCAGTGGATGTAAGGATGAGGTCTTTTTGCAGGAATGATGATCTGGGAGGCGTACAGACACAGTTATAGGACAGGAAAATGATAATGAAGCTAGAGAATATCGTAAAATGCAAAAGCAGTAGTGGATTACGCTTCTGATATTCTGACTAGGAATGGCCTGAAGTGGAAAAACCAGTAGCCAAACACCCATTCAGCTTCTTTTATCTCCTCTAAACGCTCACCTTTCCACTGCTGCATCATTAGCTGTGCCCCACACCCTGACAAAGATTTATTTTTGCCTCATTCTACTCTTCACCTACGTGCTGCTCCTTGGTGACCCTATACCTAAACATTTAAGGCAGCATGGTGGCTCAGCGGTTAGCACTGCTGCCTCACAGGGCTAGGGACTGGGTTCAGTTCCACCCTCAGGCCACTGTCTGTGTGGAATTTGCATACTCTCCCCGTGTCTGCCTAGGTTTCCTCCAGGTGCTCCGGTTTCCCCCCACAGTCCAATGATGTGCAAATTAGGTAGATTGACCATGCTAAATTGCCCAAAGTGTTCAGAGATGTGCAGGCTAGGCAGATGGCTAGCCAAGGGAAATGCGGGGTTACAGGGATTAGGTGGGATGCTCTTTGGAGGGTTGATGTGGACTTGATGGGCTGAATGGTCTACTTCCATGCTGTTGGGATTCTATGATTGTGTTATTTTCCTACATATACAGATAACACTGATTTCCACCCCCCTACAATCTCTGTTCCATTAATCTGCAGCCCTAGTTGTTCTAGATGATAGAGGTTATCAGTTTGGAAGGTGCTTTTGAAGGAAACTCGGTGAGTTACTAACTGCACGATTCCAGGGGTCTAATGTGCTCTTATAGCCAGAGTATTTATATGTCTCCTCCAGTTCAGTTTCTGTTCAATGTTAATCCTAGGATAAGATTGACCAATAGTAAAGCCATTGAATAGAGATGACCATGGCCTGGCACTTGAATGGTGTAGCTTTGTATTTCACATTTAATAATTAATTAATCATTTAAATTTATTACTGTGGCCAGAATGTTGGTTTGGACCTCTAATTCCTGTCCCAGTAACATTACCACATGCCATTCCCACTCTCAATACACTACCTAACAATTGTTTATAGTATTTCCAGAGTATATAAGTATAGGTGGGGATTCTAGCATCAAGTTTCTGTTACAGGCATTTTAATAAAACTGTGATGGCTGTAGTCTACTCATTCTTTCAATAGATCTTTCACATAAGTTCATACTGTTATACATTGGAGTCATTTCGACAAAGTCATCTAACTGCATCCAAAGCAAGTCATAAACTCGTTGCAAATCCATCTATTTTTCTGTTGCATTTATTGCCCAACTTTGAAATATCACCGTGCACGTATGATCAAAAATAGATACAATGAAAGTGACTTGATATAGGGTGCAAAAATTACATTTGAGAGGCACAGAGCAAAGAAGGACTTGCATTTATAGAGCACTATCAAGTTCTTAGGATGTTTCAAGGCACTTTGCAGCCAATTAATTACTCTGAAAGTGAAGGGATTAGCAACAATGTGGCAGCCAGTTGGTGCACAGCAAATGTTTGTAAAAAGCAGCAAGGTGTCTTTGATAGTAATGATCAAGAACTAATTTTGACCAGTTAGCCAAGAAAATTCCCTTCGCTTCTTTGAGTAGAATCTTTAACATCACAAACTCTTTCCCTAGAAGATGGTACCATCAGCAATGGTACAGATTTGCTGTCAGCAGTGAATGAATTATGTTCCCTGTTCAACTCACTGGCCCACAGAATTTCTGCTAACTTGTCCATGAAGGTTTCCTCTGATGTGGTAACTTTTTCAGCGCAGTGCCTTCAATTAGAATCTGTGACTGCTGTACACTAATCTAATTGACATATCCACATTGAGATGCAAAGAGTCCAAACAGGCAAGCATTAAATATAATTTAGATCTAAACGATGCACAGAAAGTAAAAACACATTGGTACTTAATTCCAATTAACCAGAGATAAAAGAAAGATAAAGAAAAAATTGAAAGTATTAAAGAAACACAATCTCCCACAGTAATGTTTGTCTGAGGGAAATGAGATTCTACACCAGTAAAACAAGTTGTTCAGCTATATTTAGTACATTGCTAAACACCAACAGAATTGTGAAGATACCGACTTTCACTTTTCAAAGCTCTCTTTAATGCACAACTAGTGGTCAGATACAGTAAGATCACACAATTGCAATAACTTCAATGATGAATCTATTGGTGAGGATGGCAACAGCACACAGTGTAGAGCAACTGTGCATCTCTGACAGCACCTTATAATTTTCCACGCTTAACTCTGCTGTCAGATTCTGTCCATTATAATAGTAAGTGCTGATAGTTGACTCTTTCTCATCTCAATCAGTGTTACACTCCCTCAGTACTCCACTGAAGCGTCAACTAACATTAAATATGACTTGTACCTGACGTCCAGTCCCTATACACGTGCATTCCCCGTACAGAGGGCCTAAAGGCCCTCCGCTTCTTCCTGTCTCGCAGGCCCGACCAGTCCCCCTCCACTGACACCCTCATCTGCTTAGCCAAACTCGTCTTCACCGTCAACAACTTCTCTTTCTATTCCTCCCACTTCCTACAGACAAAGAGGGTGGCCATGGGTACCCGCATGGGCCCAGGCTATGTCTGCCTCTTTGTAGGTTACGTGGAGCAATTCCTCTTCCGTACCTACACTGGCCCTAAACCCCACCTCTTCCTCCGTTACATTGATGACTGCATCGGCACTGCCTCGTGCTCCCACGAGGAGCTCGAACAGTTCATCCACTTCACCAACACCTTCCACCCCAACCTTAAATTCACCTGGACCATCTCTAATACCTCTCTCTCCTTCCTGGACCTCTCTGTCTCCATCTCCGGCAACCACCTAGAAACCGATATCCATTTCAAGCCCACCGACTCCCACAGCTACCTAGAATACACCTCCTCCCACCCACCTTCCTGCAAAAATGCCATCCCCTATTCCCAATTCCTTCGCCTCTGCCGCAGCTGCTCCCAGGATGAGGCATTCCACTCCCGTACATCTCAGATGTCCTCGTTTTTCGAGGACCGTAACATCCCTCCCCTCAGTAGTCGAGAACGCTGTTGTCCGTGTCTTCTGCATTTCCCGCAACTCATCCCTCACACCCCCTCCCCGCAATAAAAAAACCAAAACAGAATCCCCCTCTTTCTCACGTACCTCCCCACCAACCTCCGGATCCAACGCATCATCCCACGACACTTCCACCATCTGCAATCCGACCCCACCACCAAAGATATTTTTCCCTCCCCACCCTTATCTGCCTTCTGGAGGGACCGCTGTCTCCGTGACTCCCTTGTCCGCTCCACACTCCCCTCCAGCCCCACCACACCCGGCACTTTTCCCTGCAATCACAGGAAGTGCCACACCTGCCCCTACACCTCCCCCCTCACCCCCATCCCAGGCCCCAAGAAGACTTTCCACATCAAGCAGATGTTCACCTGCACATCTGCTAATGTGGTATACTGCATCCGCTGTTCCCGTTGTGGCCTCCTCTACATCGGGGAAACCAAGTGGAGGCTTGGGGACCGCTTTGCGGAACACCTGTGCTCGGTTCGCACTAAATAACTGCACCTCCCAATCATGATCCATTTCAACTCTCCCTCCCATTCCGTAGACGACATGTCCATCCTGGGCCACCTGCAATGCCACAACGATGCTACCCGAAGGTTGCAGGAACAGCAACTCATATTCCGCTTGGGAACCCTGCAGCCCAATGGTATCAATGTGGACCTCACAAGTTTCAAAATCTCCCCTCCCCCACCACATCCCAAAAGCAGCCCAGCTCGTCCCCACCTCCCTGACCCGTCCTCCCACCTCATGCCCCACCCCCATCTCCTACCTACTAACCTTATCCCGCCCGCTTGACCTCTCTGTCCTCCCTGGACTGACCTATTTCCTCCCTACCACCCCACCTACACACACCATTACTGGCTCCATCCCCGCCTCTTTGACCGGTCTGTCTCCTCTCCAGCTATTGTCTCCCCTATCCATCTTCTATTCACCTCCCCCTCTCTCCCTATTTATTTCAGAATCTCCTTCCCCCTCCCCCATTTCTGAAGAAGGGTCTAGGCCTGAAACGTCAGCTTTCCTGCTCCTATGATGCTGCTTGGCCTCCTATGTTCCTCCAGCTCTACACCTTGTTATACCAATTTAGAGGCAGGGAATTCAAGTGCAACCACTGACGACATACTGATGAAGATCTGCCGTACATCACTAGCAAAGCAATCTCATATCTTAGGTCTTTTTAGCCACTGCTTTTAAATCTTTTGCTGTTATACTCAAATTAATATAAAATTGAAAAGGTGATGGATTTCAAAGGTAAGTAACCATAAAGATCAGAGCACAATGACACCATTTGGAAATAATTTATGGAGGAAATGGAACAAGGAGCACAGCTTTTAGAAAGCTTCATAGTAATACTGTCCTTCCAATCTGCTACATTTAAAGTCTTTTGTCAGTTTAAGAATACTCAAACCATTTGAAAGAAATTGTCATAGAAAGCAGACTGTAAGTATTCTCTTGATATTTTCAGTGAGCTTTTGTTGGTCCAAAATTTAACTCTTCTTTTCAGTGATGTCTCTAAATTTCTGGCACTACCATCAGTCTCTCATGTGCACAATTGTCTGTACAGTCTCCCTCGCTCCCCTTGTGTATAGATTGTATTTATCTCCACTGCTGTACAAAACAGATCATGTGTTCCTTCTTACAATTAAACTTTGCTTATGTAAAAGAGAAATGTTTCCCTTTTCCATAATAATTTGTATAATTCAGATTCTTCAAGCAATTGTACCACATTTTAGCAGAGTTTTATTTAGCTGTATTTTATTCCTTGTTTTAGTTGTTTAGTTGTACTGTCAGTGCAGTTCTGAGCATAATAGTTACCTTCATTAAGAACAAGTTCATTTGTTTTTCAGTTTATTGAAGATTAAAGTATTTATTTCAATCTTACTCTGGAGGTTGAGGATTAGATAGATAAAGGATACAGGAATTCCCAGTGACCTAGTTTATTGAATTCTCAGCTTTTAACAATATTCCAAATAACAACCTAATTAAATTAGAAACCACAAGAATCTCGGAAGAAAATGAAAAATAAACTGGTTTAAAAAGTATAACAGGGTATTGATGAAGAACGTAATGTCAGACAGTGGGAAAGTATTGAGTGAAGGACCACAAAGATTGTTCCTTGATTTGATTGTTTCAAATTCAAGTCAATAAAATGAACACTGAATTCAAAGGCATATTGCAATTAGGCTAACGAGCAAAAAATCGAAATTACTACAGATGAATATGAAATATTATGTTTAAAAATGCATCTAGGTATATGATAAATTGGAAACCAGTCTGGAAATAATAATAGACAAATCACTTTTAATTTTAAGACTATGTAAAGAAGCATTACAGGGCATGATAAAGTATTCGAGACCTTCTAGCCAGACAATTAGAAAATAAATCTGAAGAAATTGTGGTGAAGTTTTGTAACTGTTGATCAGGCAGTGGTGCAGGACACATATTGTTTGACTTCAACCATCATATCAATGAAAGATGTTCGTTTTCATAAGAAATAGAGGCAGAATTAGGCCATTTGGCCCATCGAGTCTGCTCCGCCATTCGATCATAGCTGATATTCTCCTCACCCCAACTTTCCTGCCTTCTCCCCATAACCCTTCAACCCATTACCAATTAAAAATCTGTCTAACTCCTTAAGTTTACACACTGTCCCAGCATCATCGCACTTTGGGGTCGTGAGTTCCACAGATTCCCCACTCTTTGGGAGTAGTAGTTTCTCCTCTATTCTGTTTTAGATTTGCTATCCCTTATCCTAAGACTATGACCTCCCATCCTCGAATGCCCTAGAAGTGGGAGCAGCTGCTCCACGTCTATTTAATTCATGCCTTTTATCATCTTGAATACCTCAATTTGATCTCCCCTCATTCTTCTAAATTCCAGAGAGTATAGGCTTAAGCTGTTCAATCGCTCTTCATATGATAAACCCCTCATCTCTGGGTTCAATCTAGTGAACCTCTTTTGAACTGCCTCCAATGTCACTGCATCCTTCCTCAAGTAAGGGGACCAAAACTGTACACAGTACTCCAGGTGCGGTCTCACCAATGCCTTGCTTAGTTGCACCAATACTTCCTTACCTTTCTGTTCTATTCCTTTAGCTATAAAAGCCAACATTCCATTTGCTTTCTTTTATTATCTGCTGTACCTGCATGCTAGTTTTCTGTGCCTCATGGACGGAGACACCCAGATCCCTCTGCACTGGAGTACGCCGAAGTCTCTCCCCATTTAGAGATAGGTTTTGATGAATTATCAGGGCCAAAACCATGTATGAAAGGAATGAGAATCAGCAAGTTCTGCTGAATCTTGGATTTAAAGAGTCTGGACAAAGACCAGTTAACCTCAAGAAATTACTTCAAATATTGAATGGGATGGACAAAATAAATCTAAATTTTTGTTTGAAAGTTTGCTGAAATTGAAACTAAATGAAAAATTAATGAAGTTAGTAGAGATATTGGTAATAAGTATTTGAAATAATCTATCGAACAGTTTTGTGGAACCAAACAATCTGTATTATCCTAAGCATAAAAGGTGTATTTTAGATGACAAATTTAATAGTTTAGATGAACTTTTCTTATTTCTCACCAGTTTCAATCTTGGAAACCTGTGAATTGATATACAAGGTGGTAAGCTAAATTTAATCAAAGTACAAAATAAAAGCAAAGACAACAATTGCTATCTATAAAAACATTTTTAATGTAATGCCCCAAGTAAGAAAAAAATTGTCAGTTTCTTGGAGATAAAATCAATTTTAAATTGCAACTAATTACTAATAACATTTCTTTCACTACAGAAACATGTTTGAATTGATTACATTGGAAAACTATTAATTTAAAGAAACTGATGGACGTAATGCCATTAATGTAGGTTCGAATATTTTGTAACTTACTTTTACTTCCAAGATTGGGATATGGAATATTTTGTAATTGTCTTTTTTTAATGTTTGCAGAGAACACACATGCGATGGCTTACATCTGAAAACATGCGGCATCAATGCTTGCTGCTTGCTGTGTGTGGATGGGCAGTTTTCATGTTGCTGTTTGTCAGTAAATTTATTACTTTAAGTCTCAGAGATAAAGAAGGTAGGTCAGAAGTGAATCATTATTTGTTTTTGCTTTCAGAATAATCAGCTTTTGGGATTTATCACATATGGTCTTAATTTGGTAATAGCAGCAATTGTACTGTCATGAATTATTGTATTTTCCTCCTTCTCCAAAGGTGAGTGCAAGTCGGCAGCCTGCACTCACTCATCACCATCCCACCTACCTTCCCCAGCCCCACCCCTCCTCTCTCTATTTATTTCGGAGCTCCCTTCCCCCTCCCCCATTTCTGAAGGGTCCCGACCCGAAACGTCAACTTTCCTGCTCCTCTGATGCTGCCTGGCCTGCTGTGTTCCTCCAGCTCCACGCTGTGTTATCTCTGACTCCAGCATCAGCAGTTCTTACTATCTCTGACCACATCATCTGAGTTGCCTGAAGTAAGTGGTTTGGCATTCTGGACCTTTTATCAGTTCAACTTTTAAACTCACTGTGTGGTTCTGTTGACTCAGAAGTAGGCCACAGCAAAGAGTTGAGTTTGGGGTATTTTGCGGGTTGACAGTGAGTACTGGTGGAGGGTATGACTCTTACTCATGCTTAAGGGAAGTGTTGGAATTGGATGTACCTAGCATCCCCTGCTGCATTAGATAGAATTTATTCTTAATTGCAAAAAGAAGAGTGAGACTTTGTTAAGAAACTGATTGCTTCTGGCGATACCCTTCTCCATCAGGCTGTAAATCCAGTTGTGGCACATGGACCAATCAGATGGATGCACACAATTATGGGCCGAGCAGAATTTTTTGTTCGACACAAATGTCTTTCTAGATGTAATCCTAACAGGTTACTATACTCCTTTGGTGTCCTGTTCAGCAATGTGAAAGGTAAATCGAATGGGAAGGTTCAGTTGGCAGCTGTTCATGTTGATACTTGACTATTGGTTCTTCTTCAAGGCCGTAAGTAAACTGGGGATTGGTTAGTTTAGTTGGCTAGACTGTTGGTTTGCAATGCAGAGTGATGCCCACAGCATGAATTCAACCCCTTTACTGGCTGAGGTCACCATGAAAGCCCCTCATTCTCAACCTTGTCTAAGATGTGGTGACCTTCAGGTTAAATTGATCACCAGTCATCCTGTTGTCCACTAGGACTATAGCAACTTTCATTTGTCATTCTAAGCTGAACATGCTGCTTAGGAATAGCATCCAAGTCTCAAGTTTAGAAGGACGGGGAGATTGCATTGAAGCTTACAGGATACTGAGAGGCCTGGATAGAGTGGACATGGAAAAGATGTTTCCACTAATCGGAGAGAGACCAGGACCCAAGGGCACAGCCTCAGAATGAAAGATGACCCTTTAAAACTGAGATAAGGAGCAATTGCTTCAGCCAATGGTGGTGAATCTTTGGAATTTATTGCTGCAGAAAGTTGTGCAAGCTAAAATTATTGACTATTAGAGACAGAGATTTTTAATTAGTAAAGGGATCAAGTTGTGGAATATCAGGTATGATTGAATGGTAGAGCAGATTTGATGGTCCGAATGGCCTAATTCTCCTATAATATATAGTATAGTTTAAACTGATACTACCTATCCCATTACCATGCCTATTCTGGATTTTCCCTCAGTGAGCACTGTATCTTTTCTCTTTTGGCTTCCAAAGTTCTGCACCTCTCCAAAGATCAAGAATATAATCCTGCACTGGACCTCAACCTAAGAGTCAGCTTCTGTGCCTCTGATATGCTGCTCTGTTAAATTATATTTTAAGATAAATTTGATCAGCTTGCAGTGCTTTCTCCTCTGCTGTTGTTCCTTTCATTTCCTGTGGCTGCTTTGAGTTTTTGAGCATCATCCACATCCTGGTTCCTGGCTTGAGTTTCATATCCTGGGCCAAAATATATTTCCTTACAACTCCTGGACATTGTGGTAACCTCCAGTTCACCATTGTTTTTCAGCTGTATAACTCGTTCTACAAACTACCATGGAAATACTGCTCTGTGTCCTCCGATTCCTTTACCCTTCAGATAGTTTCTGGATTCCCTACCACGTCTGTCCCTGATTTAGATAATAGTTTTCAGGTGCCTCATTTTGCCTTCACCTTGCTATGTCAACTTGATCCCACCATGTGGCTTCTGACTTGAATGCTGGCCTCCCTCCTATCTCTCTTCCCCATTTACTAACAATTGCCAAATAACCAGGCCTCTGTAACCTAGATCCTTTTGCGGTTATAGTTGGCTGCGACTCTGGACCTAAACGATCATCTCTCCATCTTTCTTTTTACTTCTTTTAAATGCCTCTTGTGTTATTATTTTTCATCTAATGAGTACTCTGCGCTCTGAAATCCCAACCCTACTCTTCACTATTCCTCAATCTTTCAACTCTCCTGCCACTATCTCAGACTTGACTGCTTCTTAAATAAGCCTACAAATTCCTTCTTTGCCTCTGCATCCTCCAAAAAGCTCATGGTGGACATTTATTGCTGTCTCCTTATAAGCAGCAACCCAAACTATCAATTTTTCACCAAGTGCTATAGAATAATTTTACCAAGTTCCTCATGTCCAACTCACCTCTTTCAGTACTTACATTTCAGAATAACTGGTCAGCTATAAATAAAGCCCTTGTTACCTTTACGCTTATTGATAATTGTATCAGTGTCATGGTTTGAGACAATTTTTGGTAACATACTAAATACATTGTCTTGATTTTTATCATCCTGGCAAGGACCATTAACATTTAAGCAAAAATTTGAAAACTCAGTGATTAACTGAAAGAAGTTACGCCATAACATTTCACATTTTAGGACGTAAATCAAGTACTCTAACTTAATACTATAGTTTATAACTACATTTACTCTGAATCCAGTTTTAATAGTTTTCTTCAGTTATTTGAGGTGTACATCCAGACACCTCTTTTAAATGAATCAAAAATTTCTGCCTTTACTACCCTTTTGGGTTGTGACTTCCATACCTCTACCATTCTCTTGGCGAAAAAGTTTTCCTTATCTACCCTCTAAACTTTCTTTCACTTTCTTGAAATCAGTGCTTCCTGGTCACTGACAGCTCTGTTAGGGTAAGTATATGCTTCCCACCCACTCAGTCCAGCCCACTCACGATTTGGTTTTGTTCCTGTAGTTTCAAGCTAAGTAAATGTTCCAACTTCTTTTTCCTTCACCAATTCCAAATGAGCTGCAACTTACATAAGACCGAATCTGCAACTGTCTTCTGGGAAAAACACCCAGACAAATTAAAGAAAAGAACTTTTAAACTACCTTAGTCCATTTCTTGGCAAAGAAACATGCTTTGGGATGTTTCAAAAAGACACTGAAGTGAATAGCTTTTTAACTTTAAAACAATACCATTGATTCTGTCATCAGTATGAATATTTTTTATCCTGTGATGGATTTCAGAAATCACTTTCACAGAATTCATAAAGCTAGCAAGAACTCTCTTGTTTACCAACCACTTGTCTCAATTTTTATTTAAAATTATAATTTTTTAACTTGCAGACAAAAAGTGTTCTTTCTGAAACATCTTCACTGCTTCCTTTGCTCGACCTGTGCGACTGAGTAACTTCTCATCATCTGTGATTTCAATCTTATTTTCAATTTTTTTTTTTGTTTTCCTATTATTTAACCTATCCCTTCATGTAAACTACCCAATCCATTTTCACCACTACTTCCTTGTACTTGCCATCTCGCACATCCTCACTGCTAACATTGTACTTCCTAGTATCTCTCTACACGGACAACCCCTTTCCACTCAATCCTATCTCAGTCTTTGTGTTTCCCTAGGCAAATAAAACTACTTAATCTGCACTTTGAAAATCCCAGTTATTTAATCTTTGTCCTTCCTGCAACTGCAGAAATTTTTTGGTGACTGATTTTCTCAACCACATACTTGTATTTTTGCCCTAGTCTTCATTTGAGCCATTACTGTCACTCACCCTGGATGTTCCCCACAGTAGATAAATGCTGACAAGCATGACAGCTGGGGTTTCTTCAGTGCCACCAAAGCAAATACACAGACCCGATGCGCTCAGCCTCAAACTGGTGCAGGGTAAGGATGGAACCCTTTTGAGAGATGGAGAAAACATCAGCCTCATGGAGAGAACACTTCAAAGAAATCGTAAACCAGAGTATAATCATCAAGGACAGGTTTGAGGAAATCCCCCAAATCTCATCAAAGATGATCTTGGACTCCCACCTAGTGTGGCAGAAGTTGAAGCCACCATAAGACACATGAAGAATAGAAAAACCACAGGAGTAGATGCAATTCCAATAGAAATTTTGAAAGTTGGAGAGACAGAGCCTACCCGTTGTCTCCATCAACTGTTACTGAAAATTTGGAACAAAGAAGAAATCCCTGTTGATCTTAGAGAGCTGCCATCAACACCATCTTCCAGAAAGAGACAAATTGGATTGTGGGGACTACAGAGGAATCTCCCTATTCTTTGTTACCAGGAAGCTCACCATCCGAGTACTTGCTAGGCACTTACTCCCAGAATCTGAGGAAATCATCCCTGAAAGCCAGCATGGTGTCCATGCAAATCATGGAAGAATGAACATGATTTTCATTGCTCAACAACTCTGAGAGAAATGCCAGGAGCAGCACCAATCACTCTACATGCCCTTTACCGATCGACCAAGGCTTTTGACTTTTTCAGTCAGAAAGTGTTATGGAAAACCCTGTCAAAGGCCTGCTATCCAGTGAAGTTCATCTGCATACTCCACCTCCTACGTGACAAGCTGTCAGCGACAATGCACACTGACAGAAATATGACAGAATCCTTTGAGGTCAAGACGGGGTCAAGCTGAGATGTGTCATCATCTCCACTCTTTTCTCCATCTTCATCACTACCATTCTTCATCTTGTTAAGAACAAGCTTCCCAGTGATGTGGACATTGTCTACAGGCTAGACAGAAAGCCTTCCAACCTCAACCAGTGAAAGTCCAAGAAGAAAACAACATCAACCTCACTTGTGGATGACAATATCATCTCTGCTGTCTTGGAAGAGATTCTTCAAGCCTCACTTAATATCTTTGCAGAAGCATACTGAAGAATTGGTCTCAGCTCCAACATTAAGAAGACTCAAATCCTGTACCAACCCTTTCCAGGTCAAAATTTGTTCCACCCCTCCATTAAGATCACCGGAGAAGTCCTCCCAAATGTGGAACATTTCCTTTACCTGGGATTCTGCCACTTATCTAAGGCTGACATTGATGCAGAGATTCAACATCACATCCAATCTGCCAGCACTTCCTTCACGTGCTTAAAGATGAGAATCTTTGACTACTGTGACATCTATTCTGATACCAAGATCCTGGGTATAAGGCAGTCATCTGTCTGAACCTTCTGTATGGGTCTGGAGTTTGGACAATGACCCTTGAGAAGTACCATCAATGCTGTTTGAGACACATTCTCATCATCCGCTGGGAGGACAAGCGTTCTAACATCCGCACCCTTGAAGCAACTAATAGCATCAGCCTCGAGGCCATGATCATCAGAAACCAACTCTACTTGGCTGGACATGTACTTAGGATGCCTTCTTCACCCAGCTCAAAGAAGGCACTTGAACGAGAGGAGAACGGAGGAAACATTTCAAAGACAAGCTGAAGGCAACCCTCAAGAAATACAACATAGATGTCAGCACATAGGATACCCTTGTTCAGAAGAATCCAACTTAGAGGAAACTCCTGTATGAAGGGACACAATTTTGCAAGAACACCCATTGGTATGAGGAAATACAGAAAAGGAAGAGGAGAAAGGAATGCCAACAATCTCAACACTAAGGACCACTTCCACCTCTCAGAAACACCAATACGTCTCTGGTACTGGGCTCATCAGCCACGCCAGGACCCACAGAACCCATGACCAGTGACACAGAATTTCCTAGGTAGACAATTATATTCATCAGTAAGTGATTGCCAGTGACAGTAGCCAACAACTGGTTAGGTCCTCACCTCCAGATCTGGCTGGATCACATGATGTATCTTTAAGCTCTTATCATCTGTATTGCCTTCTGTTTCCACACCTGCACAATTACCTTTGTCCTTAAAACTCAATACTGCTCTCAGCAACACCATTTAAAGACAAAGCATCAGTTTTCGCCACATCAGCCAGCAGTTTCTCTCCACTCCTGTAAACTTCCCCAATCTCTTGGTGTCATATTTGCCATTGAGATGAGCATTCAACCACGTATTCATGCCGAGATTAGGTAGACTATTTTCACCTCTTTGACATTACTGTCCCTACCTCAGCTCACCTGCTAAAACCCTCAATCATACCTTTGTTACAGCCTAGGTCTGTCTGTTGTAGGTAAATCCTGGCAACCTCCCCATGTTCTGCCTGCCACAAACTTAACAAAGTTACAAATTTTCCTGCCTCGCAACAAATCCTGTTCATGCATTACTAGGCTCATTGACCTACTTTGGTATGCACTGATTTTAAAATTTTTATTACTGTTTTCAAATTCAACTGTGGCCCCTCCCTACCTCTATAATCTTTACCAAGGCCACAACAATTGCTCCGTCTAATTTTTGTTTGCATTAATGAGACCCTTTAAGCTTGAGACATCACTGTGCATGTGCTCATCTTAAAGGGAATGTTACTCCTTGCGCGGCTGGCCTATCTTCAACAGGATACATTCCTAACTGCCGTGCAGCTTAAGTGGAACACTGTCTGCAACACTCCAACATGAATGCACTCAGTTAATTCTGGCCTCTTGAGCATCACTATTGATCATCATGTCTTCAGATGTCAAGGGTCTAATTGCTGGAATTCCTTTCCTAAATCTTCCCACTTCTCTACTGCTCCCCTCTGCCTATAAGGAACTCCTTAAAATTTTGACCAAATTTTTGGTCATCTGCCTAGATATCATCTTTAGATGATTCAGTGTCAAATTTTGTTAGGTAGTGGTCCTCGAAGCTTACTAGGTGGACAATTATATTCATAAGTAAGTGATTGCCAATGACAGTGGCTGGCAACTAGTTAGCTATTCTCCTTTGGGTCTGGCTGCGTCACATAATGTATCATCAAGTTCTTATCATCTGCATTCCCTCTGCTCTGATACCTGCATGTCGCTAGAGCTCTATCCTGTTCTCAGTGATGTGAAGACAATGCGTCAGTTTTCACCACATCACCCAGCAGTTTCTCCCCCACTCCTATAACACTTCCCCTATCTCTTGGTGTCATATTTGCCATTGAGATGAGTGTTCAACCACATATTCATGCCACCATTAGATAATGATTGGGACATTTAACTATGTTAAATGTGCCATTTAAATATAAGTATAAGTTTTGTTATGGAAATAATAGAATAAGATTGTCTGATGTATGCAGGTGTGGTGCTGGAGAGTTTCACATTTATGTGGCATTGGGACAATCTCTGTGGCAGGAAGGTTCTATTCAAAATAAATTGGTTTGCATCTCAAAGGAGCTGCAACTAATTGCCTCACTGGAAGATGAATTATAATTGTGGGAAGGGTTTAACCTAATTTGTCAGAAGGTGAGGGTGCCATGATGAAATGTTAGCAATGAGAAGCAAAGTGCATAGAGGTCCAAGAAAGACAAATAACACTAGACCTAAGAAAAGTTCTGAAGTAGGAAGTATCACATTGTGAATATTCAGGGTAGTCTTAAATGCATTGTGTGTATGTTTGTAAACTGGCTCTTTCGAACAACAGTCCTTTTTTTTAACACTAGCCCATTCTTTCCCTGATATTTTTGTAATTTTTCCCCAAATATTTTCAAACTGTTTTTGAGACTATGATTAGATCTATATCCATCTCTGTCTCAGGGAGTGCATTTCAAATTTTAACCACTTGTTGCATAGATATGTGGCCTTTGGTTCATTTGACAGTCATTTTAATCTTTGCCCTCTGGTTACCTACCTTTCTGTGCATTTAGTCTGTCTAAAAACTTCATGATTTTAAACCCAGCGCAAATCATCCTTTGGTCTTCTCTGCTCTAAGGAGGATATTCCCAATTTTTCCAGATATCCATTTAATTGTAAATCCATTCCTCTAGTCTAGTAAAGCTGTTTTGTACTCTTTCCAAAGCCACTGCATGCTTCAGAAAGTGTGGTGCTCAGAATAGACTGATTATTGCAGCTGGGGTCAAACTAGTACTTTATGTAAGTTAAACATATCAGCCTAGCTCTGTATTGTACATCTTTACTTATACATAGAAGACCTATAAACTTAATAACTGATCATTTATCCTGTCCTGTTGTCTTCAAAGAGTTCAGCACAGCCACTCCCAGATTTTTCTCTTCTGGCACTCTTTTAAAAATTATAGTATTTAGCTGAAAGGTGCGCCTTCTACCCAACAAAATGACCCCGACGCCCCTGGGCAGGTAAGACCTTACCTAGCTGCCTCCAGCAAGCTCCTCATCTTTTCTTTATTTCTGGAGCTTAAGCTGGTCTGGATGTACTGTAGTCCTAGCAGTGGTTACTGCTCGTGATTGGCTAGCAGCTTTTGGAGATGGGTACTCTGCCTGTAAAGGCATGGAAATCCCATTGGCAGGCAGTTAATTGCCTGAATGTGCTTGATTTCCATCTGGCCTTTGAAAATGTTAGCAGTGGGTTGTGCCTGATTTTCTGACTGGTGGACAGGGCTACCATTGACCGTTAAATTCAGTCCATTAACTGCAGTTTAAAATTACTGCATTAGCCGTAAAGCTGTTTGGAATAACACAGTGTGGAGCTGGAGGAACACAGCAGGTCAGACAGCATCAAAGGACCAGGAAAGTTGACATTTCGGGGCCAACCCAAAACGTCAGCTTTCCTGCTCCTCTGATGCTGCCTGGCCTGCTGTGTTCCTCCAGCTCCACACTGTGTCTCTGACGCTAGCATCTGCAGTTCTCGCTATCTCTAAGCTGTTTGGAATGTTTTGGTAGAAGTATTTAAATATCAGACAATAGAACATCAACCTCCAAAGAGTTGTATACTGTTGTTCCAACACAAAGATTGACTCGCAAACCAAATTAATTGTCTCCATATGAAGTTCCAGTTACATTTCGGCGGCTTCTGCCAGCTGCTTCAGCATAAGTTCTCCCAGACTTACTGGAACCAATTCCCATGTTCTGCCCTCATTAATGGTCAGCATTTTCTATCTGTTAAAACAGACTGCTGCCCACTGACCCCACTGTGTCAAAGCATCGGTAGAACTTTTTGGTCAAGAACCAACCTGTAGTTAAGTTCCAGGCCTGGCCTCACAAAGAAACGACAGCTTACTTGTTCTTTATTTTTATTTAACACAAGCTGCTGTGTACAATTCAAAGATCATTTTGTGCTCATTGTTTTCAGTTCACAACTCTAAACTGAAATTGACAACAGAATAAAGCAAAAATCTTGAAAAATTAGTGAGTGTTCTAACACCGTGTTGCTATTGAATTTTTTCCAGTTGTAATTTGTAGGTCAGCATTCAGGACAAGTTCAAATTCAGGATTTGTTGCAAAACTATGGCTCACTAATGCTCTTTAGGGAAGGAAATCTGCTGTCCTTACCTGGTCTAGCCTACATGTGACTCCAGACCCACAGCAATATGATTGACTCTCACCTTCCTCTGTCAGTTAGGGATGGGCAATAAATACTGGCCTGGCCAGCAATGTCCATGACCTGTGAATGAATTTAAAAAAAGACTGTGGCTAGTACTTGCTGTATTGGTGTTGGCTGAGGAACTTGTTGTAGAGCAGCTGGTGTGAAATTTGAATCTTTCCCTTAAGGGGAAATAATAGCAAAGTTTTTGATACCCAATATGAGTCAGTAGGTGGAGAGGAGTCTTTTTCCACACATGGTTTACTTTTTCATCAAGGTCTTCTCAGTTTTGATGTGTAAATTTGGATTATGAAATTTAATAATGAATAGTTGATAAACCTGTAAAATAAATTACAGTTTTGATAAACGTATTTTAACTAGTACTATTTTAAACATATCTTACAGATTATTGTCTACTATGGTTATCTTCCAAAACAATTTCAATAAAATGCACCAAACTAGTTAGTAGTAACTGCCTCTTTTAATGATTTGAGAGTTGATTTTGTTTAATTTTCAAACTTGTCTTCAGTTCAATTGCACAGCTTTGAAACAAATGTTACAATATAAATTACTTTTCTGGCAGTCATGAAACCTGTACAATAGTGTTTTACAGAAAAGTCAGTCCGCAGGACAGTTTATTGACAAAAGAAAGACCAAAACATTGTCTGATATATATGGTTCTATTTACTTGTTTAGTTTGTACATTTATACACTTTTATGGTAATGAAACGTCCCTTCGTAGGAATGTTATAATTTGACACTGAACTACGTAAAGTGATATTAGAGAAACTTGGCCAAAGAGGTGATTTAAAGGAACATAGAATCAAAGAGTGCAGAAGAATCCCTTCAGTCTCTTGAGTTCACACTGATAAAATCTACTCTAATTCTACTTTCCAACACTTGGCCCATGGCCTTGAATGACATATCAAGTGCACAACCAGATACTTTTTAAACGTTGTGAGATTTCCCATCTCAACATCTTAAAGAAGGAAATAGGGGTTTAGGAAGGGAATTCCAGAGTTTAGGAATTTAGTAATTGAAGATATGGCCATAAGTGGTGGTGATTTGAAATTAGCGTTGCTGCAGAGTTCAGAATTAGATGACCGCATCTTGGAGGGTTGTGGGGCTGGAACTGATTACAGACGGGGAGGGGCGAGTCCTTGAAAATAAAGCCGTGAATTTTAAATTGAGGTATTATTTATCTATCTATACTTATTGCTGCCTCGTGAAGGCAGCCAACATAATCAAAGATCCCTCCCACCCTGGTTATAATCTCTTCCACCCTCTTCTATCGGGCAGAAGATATAAAAGAGTAAACCCAGATACCAACAGATTCAAGAACCGCTTCTTCCTGCTGTTATCAGACTTCTGAATGGACCTCTTAAATTTTAAATTTAAATGTTGATCTCACTCTTTGTGCACCTTGCCTGCAGCCTAACATTGTATTCTTTGCTCTGTTTTGTTACCCCAGTGCACTTTGTATGGAATGACCTGACTGTACAGCATGCAAAACAAAACTTTTCACTGTATGTAGGTACATGTGACAATAATAAATCAAATCAAATATTTGATCTGGAATCACATTGAGTGGCCTTAGTAACACTGCAGTAATATTATTTCCTTGTGTATCAAAATGAGAATGAGCTGAAACAGTACAGCAGTCTTGTCTGTTCCATTCATACAACAGCAATGCACTTACGTGTGCTGATGTCCAACTGCTAGAAAATCACAGTGGAAGAGCTCACTTGAAAATAAACACAACAGTGATTTTGCTAAATTTTCAGTGAAAAGACATACTTTCTGTCAATTGATTTAGGTGAGCAAAATGTACCGTTGCTTCCACATGTTATATAACACCAGTAATAAAGATGAAAAGGCAAATTGCTGTGTCTATGAAGATTGATTTTTTTTAAAACTGATTATTTTCAACCCCATACGTAACATACATCAGTGCACAAAATAAAGACCACTTATTTCTGTTGGTCACAGCAATAAATGAACGAATGCCATCTGATTGATAACGGAAATTCTGAAATCATTGAATGCAGTAGTTAATGACAGACTGCAATGTTGTGATAAATATGAATTTATAAAAGACTGCCTGAGGTCATTGGTGAGATTGGTAGTTACCAACAGACTGTACTGCCCTGACATGTGTGAATTGCATGTTCAATTTTACAGAATATGGTACTAAACCACAAATATTGGATAAGACTGTGACTAAAAATTTTAAAAAAACCAAGCCTCAAGAACGAACTTTACACACAGATAAGGTAAGAACAGTAAATTCCTTTTTTGACCTTTTTGAGAACAACTATAGCATTTTTGTACTGAAAGTAAGTAGTCATAAATTAAAGCTTTGCATGGCTATGATTTTTTTATTTAACTTAGCAAATTAAGATTATTTGGAAACAAAAAATATGTTGTAAGTTCTAGTTTGTAGCACCAACTATTGATGTATATACCAAAAAACATTATACAGAACCAACAAGAACAACTTTTACTTGTATACTATGTTTAATGTAATAAAATGTCTTAAAGCACTCGTGGGACTATCATAAAATCAATTTATCTCTGAGTCACATGAGGAGTGAGATGTTGAAGAATTGACAGCTTAGGCCTTTGGCAGTGGCTGCAGTATAGGATTGGAAAGAAGCCATTCTGTATGATCACTCTGATAATTATCTTAGGCAAGTAGAGTTCCACCCAAGTCAATAAGAGTGGGGAGGTGCTAAAGTGGAATGATGTGAATAACTGTGTCAAAGGCTTTAGATAGCTCAAGAAAGGACATCTTACCTGTGTCATAATCACATGCAATGCCGCTGTGACTTTGATACAATCTGTTTTTGATATTTTGGCATGGCCAGAAATGTTATTGGGTGGGATTGAAATATAGCATTCCAGGAAAGATGGGTGCTTTAGTTCAGAAAGCCAGTTGGTGAAGGATATTATTGGAGCCAAGTTTTGCTGTCTTATATAAGCAATTATTTACTCAGTTACATTTTACAGGCAAACACGTCACAACCTAACAGTCATTATATAGGTGTGATTGCTTATAAGGGCACGAATTAATCCTCAGGCCTGTCACTTGTCTACAAGTAGACACAATGATTTAACAATTAACAATGGTTCAGAGGAGCAGCAACATATCCAATGTCTTTGCAGACAGCACGAAAAAAATGGCACAGTAGTTTACAAAGACTATTTTCTTGAGGCGAAGGCTGATAATGGAAGATTTTAGTGACAGGATTCAGTACCTGAGAAGAGGGTGACAAACACTAGTAGTGGAGCAAATTATAAGCAGAGGAATCTTAAATTTGGCTAGAAAATGAACTGTTTCCAATTTACACCAATTTATGAAATAATCGATATAGATTTAAATTTAAAAGAATGAAATTCCAATGTGATTAGTTGTGGGAATTCAGCTCCTTCTTTAGGAAGGAGGCATATTTGTGCCCTGAGGTAAATAAGCTATCAACCATAAGTTAATGCTAGAAAATTAACTCAACAATGCAATATTATGCAGAATGTAAATAAATGTAATCCTGGCAATGGCAGTTGCAGACTTTGACAGGAAAAGATTACTCCCAGAGAAGAATGATCTTTCCAAATGTGATCCTATGTGATTAAGTGATTATTAAGTACCTTAGATTTTTCTTGGTGCATTTAGGTAATCAAATTCAATTAAACTTGAACAGAAGAAGAGCCACAATTGATCATTTTTGAGGAATTATACATATGTTATCTTGGGTTTCACTTATTAAAAAAAAGCTTGCATTTAGTTTCCATCATTAACTGATAAAATTGTGCGTCACAGACAAGTTAGGTAAAGTGGGTGCTGAGTTACTGTTCAGAACAGTGAGCAAAAGCATGATCAGAGTCGTATTTTAAAGACCTTAAGGAATGAGAAGTAGCAGGGTTAAAGAAGGAATTTCCGAACATGCACTGTTGAAGTTGAATGCATAGTCACTGACAGTTTGACTAAAGAAAAAGGATGCATAAAAGATTGGATTCAGAAGAAGGGTGAATACAAGTAGGACAGGCTGGAAGACAGGTAATAGTGCTGTTGTAGGTTAGATAGGAAAGCAGAGCTTTAGGTAATAGTGTGTTTTCTAAATAATGATAGCAAGCACTGTTGATTGTTATCCTGCCACGTGATTTTCAAAAACTTCCAAAATCAACTCATGTGAAAATCATTGCGCTTCTTGGCATGATGCAAACACACAGTCCCAATTTTGCATGTATAGAGCAGAGTCAGTGATTGTAAACTTTCAGTTTTGTAGGCAGACTTCTGTTTGTTCCAGACTGATGTTTGAAGTATGACAAAGACTGCTGTTTAGCATTTCTCCCACGTGTCTAATTAGTAATATAGACGGTTCAAGAATAGTGAACTTATCCACTGCTGACAGACTCTGGTCAAGTACTGAAATCTAGATCTCGATATAAGGCCTTCTTGAGCAGAGTGGTTCATTCATAGTTTTCAATGTGCTAAAAGCAAGGTCAGAACTATCACATGCATTAGAGAAAATTCCAAGCTATCTTACCTGTCTAGTTTTGAATTGGCAGCTAATGCATAGTCATTGGCAAACAGGAAACCACAGGGTACATCCATGGGAACCTTGATTGTTGATTGGAGTTATCTCAGGTAGAGCAGGCTCCTTTCTGTGATATCTAATTTAATGTCAGGATCACAATCATCGAAGACATTTGACAGTACACTTGAGCAAAAATACTATAGAGGTTTGGCACTAGCATACAGGCCAGTTTAATTCTATTAGTGACTGGGAATGGATCAGGAGACTCGTCATCAACCTTGACATTTGCATGGATGCCATCATGGAACTATTGAATCATCATGATGAATTCCTCAGGAAAGCCACGTTTATCGATATCTTCCAAAGGCCTTCACAGCTGACCTGGTGAAAGGCCTTGGTTAGATCAACAAACATGGTGTAAAATTCATGTTGTATTCTTGGCATTTATGCTGGAATTGTCGAACTGCAAATGCCACATCACTTTGCCTTCACTTTCTGAAAATCAAGAGAGTGCACTAGATCGTTCAGAAGGATTCTGGTGTTGATTTTGCCGACAATAAACAGTGAGATTCCACTAAATTGTTGTAGAGTTGGCAATCAGTGAAGGGATCATTGTATTCTTGCAGTATGGTTCCTTGCCCCCTCATAGACTGAAAGAGTTCAGTGATCTTCTTGACCAGCCATTGGCCTCTAGCGTTGTAGACTTAAGATGGATAACATCAGGTCCTGGCAATTTGCTGCTAGACAGGCATTTGTTTGTGTTTGTCATTTCTAATATTGTAGAACAGTCATCAAGCAAACAGTTGATGGAAATATGTGGCACCTTGTTGATTGCTTCTTTGTTGATGGATGTAGGCCAATTAAAGATGTAGTTAAAATGCTCTGCATGACATTGTAGAATTTGGACCTTTTCTTAAGCAGTGTTGATGCATTGGTACCAAGGATTGGTGATGAATGAATCAATGGGGATTTCAAAGAATTGTAGGATCTATTCCTATCTTCGAAGTCTGTTTGTGACTCAAATTCATTTGCTTTTCTGATTCAGCCAATTGTCTTTCATGTCTTTGAGTTCATATTGGATAGTTCTGCAGTTTTGGCATTATGCTTGGTTATCATTTTCATTGGACTAATTTTGATGCTTATGATAGGTTATGATAATCACTTCAGAGCCAATGTCTCTGAAGTAGTGGAGTACACCACTCATCCTCAAGACAGCGTGTGTTCATTTTTGCTGTACAAAGGTGACTCCAAGAGATTGTTTCATAATTAATTGTTTAAGGTTTGCGACAATTGAGACACTTCTAGATGTCCGTCATCCGGGGAAACACATCTTGATGTTTAGCTTTGAGAGTTATAATATTTATAAATTATATTGTAGTTAGCCCAGCAGACAGCAATGCGCATGGCTTTCATTGCGTGCGCGTTGCTTTTCCTTAAGCCTGGCAATGTCATAGTCAGCTGGAAACTAATAGAACAGGATACATCCCAGATGTCTTATTGCATTTATGGAGGCTGAAAACTGTGTTGGTAAGTGAAAGGTCATTGTCAGCAAGTATCTTCATTGAGATAAGACCATTTCTGTTACAACTGCTGAGCCTGTTTTTTATTTCTCGGGGAATGCTTCCCAGGCCAGGCGATGTGCGCAAACCTTGCACTGATGTCATTAAGAATGATTAGCTTGTCTGACTTTGATAAAATTTTGCAGTCAAGGAGTGGAAATCATAATCGAAGTTAGCCTTGACATCAGAATTTCTTGATAGGGAGCAGATGCACTGATTAGTGTTGTTTACTAGAGATGGCAATGAATTGAACAGGGATTTTTGTATCAATTTATGCTGCAGGGGATACAAGAAACACCGTAGCAGTAGCTATAAATCAGAAAATGGAAGGGAGAGAGGAACTGAGGAAAATCACAATCACCAGAGGGGTAGTTCTTGAGCATGTTATTGTGACTCAACAGTGCTTGCATCCCGATGGACTTTGTTGTCGGGTCATAAAAAAATGTGGCTAGTGAGATAGTTGATGCATTAGTTTAATTTTCCATAACTCCCTTGATTTGAGGATGGTCTCTTCAGATTGTAATGTAACCCCTTTATTACAATTTGGAGGGAGACGGAAAACAGGAAACTATAGCGCAGTTAGCTTCACATCTCTCATAGGGAAATTGTTCAAAGCTTTTATGATAGTAGTTATATCAGGACACTTAGAAACGTTCAAGATTATCAAGCAGAATCAGCATGATTTTGACGGGGGATATCATGTTTAAACATCTGTTGGAACTCTTTGAGATGGTAACATATGCTGAGGTAAAAGGGAACCGGTACTCAGTACTACCCCTCTGGTGGTTGTGATTTTCTTCAGTTCCTCCCTCCCTTCGATTTCCTGATTTATACCTACTTCAGTAATGGTTCTTGTATGTGGATGACGTGTCCAGCCCATCATAGTCGATCAAGAGTGATCAGTGCCTCAATGCTGCAAATGTTGGCCTGGTCGAGGATGCTGGTAGCAGTGTGTCTTTCTTCCCAGCAGATTTGCAGGATCTTGAGCAGGCAGCATTGGTGGTACTGCTCCAGTGCCTTGAGGTGTCTGCTGTAGACAGTCCATGTCTCAGAGCCACATAGGAGAATGGGAACCACCACAGCTCTGTAAACCATGATCTTGGTGTCAGATCTGATGTTGGATCTTATTGAGAGATTGTGGAGTTCTGAATGTAAAGGGATCTGGATGTCCTAATATGTGAATCACAAAAGGTTAATGAGCAAGCACAGCAAGTAATTAGGAAGGCTAATAAAATGCTATAATTTAATGTAAGGGGAGTTTAATACAAAAGTAGAGAGGTTATTCTTCTGTTATATTCCACTGTGCACAGTGTTGGTAACCTTATTTAAGGAAGGACATAAAGCATTAGATTGTGCAGGGTGGATGCAAAGAGGATTTTTTTTCTTTTGGGAGATTCAAGAACTAGAGGCTAAAGTGTTGAGAGTCTTTGGAACTGTCTTTTTGAAAAGGTAGTGGAAGTGGTCTTTGAATATTGTTGAGGCAGATGCAGATAGATTCTAAAGTTATCGGGGGAGACATTTGGATTTGAAGTTATAATTAGATCAGCTATGATCTTACTAAATGGCAAAGCCGGCTGAAGTAGCCAAGTAGCCTGCTCCTGTTCCTGCAGCTAATTCATATGTTTGTTTCTGTGAAGTTGGAAAGATAAGTAACCATAAACAACGATCAAATGTTATATGATGCATTGTTACCCTGGGAGCAGAAGTAATAATCTCATGAATAGGTAAGTTTTTTTCAATGAAAGACTCTTTACCAGGATAAATAATACAGTTTGCAGTTGTGAATGGTCCGGTTATCATTTGCCAGGGTAACACACATATATTTTCAATAACAGCATTCTTACAATGTCCAGGTAATCTGCCTTTGTGATTTTGAATACGTGATAGATATTGACTAAGATATCCCAATAACTCCCCTGATTACCTTCAGAGAGGCATTATGGGATCCTTTATGTATAATTGAGAAAGTAGATAGGGCGTTGGGTAACATCTCATCCAAAAGACAGCACAGAGCACAATAGTGTAGTTTTAGCAAGGACTTTTATGCTCAGGTCCTGGAGTGAGTCTTGAACGTACAGCTTCATTATGATCTTTGCAGAGACAGTTCACATTCTAAAAAACAAAATAGTTCTTCAGTTCATACCTGAAAGGATAACTTAATAAGATTTCATATTTTAAGATTTTTATTGTAATAAACAATAAAAGCGCTATTGACTAAACACTTCATAGACAGTTTATTCTGTAAATTACAGAACCAAACTTGCTTGTTCGTTTTTAAGACGAACTAGAAAAACTTCGCAATGATATTTTACAACATCCTTTAAGTAGGCATTCAGTTTTCCTGGACCTAAAGTGACACCTTGCCCCTCAAATTTTATTTCCATTCTTTGTTTGTTTTTTCCTTTAACTAAAGGTATGTCTTCCAGTCTAATTTAAATGCTCACAAATTTTGACATTTCAAGCCGACTGCAAGCTTCCACCCGTATTCCTAGAATATGAACGTTAGAAATGTTCAGCCTCTAGCTGCTTTTCCTTTTTCTCTTTTGGATCCTGGCAGACTAACCTAGTCTGAGAGTTTTCAAGAATACCTCCCTGCTCAAAGTCAATCTCATGGTAATGTGAAACACATGGGCCTTATGGCTGAAATTCTGATAGCTATCCTTCAGACCCAAACTCTCTTTTCTCGTAGAAGCAACTGGACAGTTTAAAGCACAATAGTTTACAATGTATCATGCTAAACACATTTATGCAACTTTGAAGATTCAGATATGCTGATATTGCCTTCAAGTGCATCTTCTTATGACCTAAACATCCCAGGCTTTCCTTTAATTACAGAATTACACAAGTGATTTGGGTGCAGAAGGGGCAATTCAGTCCGTTGCCTTTGCATCGGCTCTCCACATGAACATCATAGTTGCAGATTATAGAAACTTCAAAGCATTGTAAACTGTATGGAAAATGCGTAGAACTTCAAAAGGACAGTAGCAATTTGATGGAATGGACAGATAGGTGGTAAATAAAATGCATTACAGACAAGTGTGATATGGTGCATTTCGTTAGGAAGGACATCGACAGACAATATGAACTAAGGAGTACAATTCCAGAGTTTGCAGGAGCCAATGCCATTCTTGTGCTTTCTCCCCATACCTTTGAATGTTTTTTTCACTTGGATATTGACCTGATCCCCTTTTGAATACCTCAAAGCAACCTGCTTCAACCACAATTCCAGACATACGTTCCAGACACAAACCATTCATTGTATGAAAGTTTTTTTTCCTCAAATTGTGTTTGCTTCTCCTGCAAATCACTTTAAATCTATGCGCTGTCATTTTTGATTCTTTTATGAGCAGGAATACGTTCTTCCTATCTGCTCTATACAGTCCCCTCATCATTTTGAAAACTTCTGTCAGATCTCCTTTTGGCCTTCTGTCTAAGGAGACCTGTCCCTTTCTCTCCAGTATAGCCTCATAACTGATGTTTCTCATCCCTAGGACTATTCTTGTAAATCTCTTCTGCATTCTCTGCAATGAATTCACATCTGTCCTGTAGAGTAGCATCTAGAACTGTATGTAATACAGCTGGGGATCCAACAAGTGTCTTATATGTGTCTTGTATAACTCCTTTGCTCTTCTAAATTAATAATGCCCAGGACAGTGTATGGTTTATTAACTGTGGTCTCTGCCACCTTCAGCGGTCTGTGCATATATACATCAGGTGCCCCTATTCCTGCACCCTATTTAGATTTGAACTTCATTAGCAATGAACTCAATGTTTTTCTTCCAAGTTTTGTGTCAATGGCAAATTTTGAAACTGTCTCCTGCACATCAAGACCAATATCATCAACATGTATCAGGAAAAGCAAGGGTCTTTTTCTTTTAATAGTATGGAAACAGGCCATTTGGCCCATCGCGTCCATACCGACCCTCTGAAGAGCATCCCACCCAGACCCGCCCCATCCCTGTAACCCTGCATTTCTCATGGCTAACCCATTTAGCCTGCACATCAGTAGGCTTTGTGGGCAATTTTAACATGGCCAGTCCACCTAACAAGCACATCCTTGGACTATGGGAGGAAACCAGAGCACCCAGAGGAAACCCACGCAGACACGGGAAGGATGTGCAAACTCCACCTAGACAGTTGCCGGAGAGCGGACTTGAACCCAGGTCCCTGGCACTGTCAGGCAGCACTGCTGACCACTGAGCCACCGTGCTGCCACCAGGACAATTCTTAATACTAACTCCTGGGGAATTCACTGCAAACCTTTCTCCAGTGCAGAAAATAGCCATTGACCACTACTCTTTACTTACTGTCACTCAGCCAATTACATATCCATGTTATTACTGTCCCTTGTATTCCATAAACTGTAGCCTTTCTCACGGATCTGTCGTGTGGCACTTCGTCAAAAGCTTTCTGGAAGTCCATGTACACCAACTCAACAGCGTTACCTTTGTTGACCCTTTCTATATCCTCTTCGAAAACTCTAGCAAGTTTGTTAAACACAATTTTACCTTTTTTAAAAAAAGGCCCATGCTGAGTTTTCCTAATTAGCCTATCTATTTTTCTGTGTGAGTATGAACTCCTTCCCAGATAATTTTTCAAGAAGCTTCTTTGCCATTGAAGTTAAATTAAGCTGTCTGTAATTGCCGGGCTTGTCCTTACAATTTTTTTTCCCAGCAAGGATGTGATGTTTGCAATTCTCCAGTCTTGCGTCTCTCTTGACTTTGAGAAGATAGAAAAATTATGGATATCGCCTCTACAATTCCTACTGTCACTTCCATCAAAAGAGTTAACAAATCAGGCCAGTGTCTCGTTATGTACAGCCTAAAGGCATTTCACACTCCCCCTTTCTGCTCTTGCAAGGCCATTTCTGGTGTTTCCCCAACAATCTATGCTTACTAACTCCTACATTTCATTGGCAAGCTGCCTTTTGGCATCATCCACCAAAAACACAATGTTGGCTTCCAAGCATAAGCTGATGACATATGGCTCTACCTCATTTCTCATCTCTCAACTTCACCACCTTTAGTAAATGATCAGACTGCTTATTTAAGTTTCAACACTGGATAACATAAATTTCCTAAAATTAATTATTAGTGAAACTGAAGCCATTGCTTTCAGTTGCCGTTCCAAACTTACCTACTACTCTATTTCTGTCTTCAGCAACTGTCTGAAACTAAATGTATCATTTGCAGCCATGGTGTCATTTTTAACACTGACCTGAACATCCAATTTCTGTCCACTCAATCCTAAAACCCTCATTTAACCCTCAATGTATCTCAATGTATCTTGGCTGACTTCTGATATTCCATTACTTAAACTCAAGGACATCCAAAGCTACCATCTCCTAACTCACTGCAAGTTCTTTCTCCTATCACCTTTTTTGCTGTTTAACCTACATTGGCTCCAATTTACCTTGTGTCTTCATTCTAAAATTCTCTTCCTTGTTTTCAAATCCCTCCACAGCGTCATTCCTCCCTGTTCTCTGTGATCTCCTCCAGCTTCACAAACCTCTGAAATATCTGTGTTCAACTGATCCCTCCTCTTCAGCATTCCTGACTTTAGTCACTCCACCATTGGTAGAAGTGCCTTCAGCAGCCTGGATCCTAATCACTGGAATTTCCTCCCTGAAATCACCCTCCTGCTGTACCTCACATTCTCCCTTAAAACCCTCTTTAGGATAAATCTCTCTGCTTAAGCTTTGTGGCACAAAATGAAATATCACCTTTGTGTGGCTGTGTCAATATTTCTGTGAAGTGGCTGGGGCATTTTATTCCATTAGTAGCACCAAATAAATATACATTGTTGTTCAGAATATACCCTACCATATGCAACATAATTTTCATGAAGTTAATCCATATTTCTGGGAGAAGATTCCATTATTAAGAATGGACTGCTCTGTAAGTGGTAAATGTTTCACTGTCTTCTGGGGCACTTATAAAATCAGTGCATTATTTTATTTCTGATTTCAAATGAAAATTTGTACCTAACAGTGATAATCGTAATTATAATTGTTTAGTAATGTGTGGCATGATTAGAACAATTTACACAGAACCTTTAGATTTGATTTGTTTACCACACATGAAACTGATAAATTTAACTGGAATTTTTAAAATTTGCAACAAATCAGGTAAAACCACTGATGGGATTTTCATTATATCCCACAGCTCCTGTTTGTTTTTTGCCCACGATCTGATGGTGTCCCATGTAAGAGAGGATTTCAAGCAGATTTTGAAATATTATTAGTGAAAAGAGATTGAGAAGGCGTTTCAGTGCTGTATATTATACCTGCAAGTTATTGCCAAAGGGAGAAATAACTGAAAATCTCCTACAGAATGTGTACCAGTTGAGATGAATAACTTAAAAGGTTAACAGAAGAATAAAAGAGACCTTAGCTAGTTCCTGAATACCAATTTACTCGTATTGACAAAGGCTTGAGAGCATTTTTTTTTGCCTGTTCACCCTCAATATTATCTGAATTATGAAAAAAGCTATAATATGGTAAATTGCAAACACGTAAACCAAATAAAACATTTAATTCTATTAAGCAAGCTGACAGATTGTAGTACAAATGTGCAGAGTATTTGACTTTTGTTCGTCCATTTATAAAAAATCCAAGATTATAACACATATGGCACTTGCTTTAAAAACAAACCTCCCTTTTGTGCTCATGGATTAATGAAAATGGATTGATGAGACATTTTATACAGTAATAATATTTAAAGAGTCTAATCGCTTTTTCAAAAAAGTGAGAATATATTTAATACAATCTTTGTAGAGTAACCAATCAATTACATTGTGAAATTCATTAGTTTTTTTTAGTTTTTTCGTACCCTGTTTGATGTTGACATTACTTTTATCAACTTAAAATATTTGAAAGATAGCCAAAGAGTAGCTGTTTTAAACTACAAACGGGCCCAGAGCTAATTATTCCATTCATTAGCTTTCGTAGGCTATCAACGAAATGCACTTAATGATTTTATCTAGATATTCCAGTGATAAGTCAAAAGCTGAATTTCAATTTCATAATGCAGAGTTTTCTAATACTTCTGTAATATATTCATTTTCATTTTATATTTATATTCATTTTTTTGTATTCCTCACATTCCCTACGAATGATGGTCTAAGAATGACCTGTAAACAAGGATATAATTATGGAAATATGAATGGCATTGCTTGGTTAATATTTAAAAGAAACAGCTCAACAAGTTATTGTAGAACTGTCTAATTATGCAATTAGCAATTACAAACTTTCTTAAGTGTTAGTACCTTTCTTGCTTTCTGTGCTCCGGTGTGATAATTTCAGATTGATTTTCTTTTGCTTTCATCTCTCCCCAGCTTCACCTGAGATTATGTATTAATATATTAATGATATTTTGCACCCTGCGTTCTTGTGCATATTCTTCATTGCTTTAACATTGAACATCTCTTTACCCCTTCCCTGAACGCATCAAATCATATGTTCAGCTGGTATACTATAACTGTTTGGCACCAGTACTTAGTTTCTTTGCTATCGCTATCAATGTTTTGAGAATGTACTTTGAGAAGGAACTTGTGCTTCTTTTAGCCTCATACACAGAAACAACCCTCACACTGAGCAGGAAACCTATCCTCTGCAATGTCATGATGTGAGAAAACCTGGAACAAAAGCCAAAGGTGCAATTTTGGTCTTGTAGAACAACAGCTATGCATAATAAGAGAGAGCATTCTATTGCAGCTATTTCTTCAAAGGTAGTTTTGCACAACTAGAGTCGTAGAGTTGTAGAGCCGTACAGCATGTAAACAGACCCTTCAGTCCAACTTGTCTGTGCCAACAAGGTATCATAAATTAATCTAGTCTCATTTGTCAGCATTTGGCCCATATCTCTCCAATCCCTTCCTACTCATATACTCATCCAGATGCCTTTACGTTGTAATTGTACCAGCCTCCTCCACTTCCACTGGCAGCTCGTTCCATACACACACCACCTTCTGCATAAATTCTTTCCCTCTCACCTTAAACCTATGCCCTCTAGATTTGGACTCCCCTACCCTGGGAAAAAGACCTTGGCTATTCACCCTATCCATGCCGCTCATGATTTTATAAACCTTTATAAGGTCACCCCTCAGCCTCCGATGCTCCAGGGAAAATAGCCTCAGCCTATTCTGCCTCTCCCTGCAGTTCAAACCCTTCAACATCTTTGTAAATCTTTTCTGAACTGTTTCAAGTTTCACAACATCCTTTCAATAGCAGGGAGACCAGAACTGAATACAGTATTCCAAATGTAGCCTTAAAGCAATATCCTGTACAGCTGCAACATGACCTCCCAACTGCTATACTCAATGCACTGACCAATAAAGGCAAGCATATCAAATACCTTCATTATCCCATCTACCTGCAACTCCAAGTTCAAGGAACTTTGAACCTGCATTCCAAGGTCGCTTTGTTCAGCAACACTGCCCAGGACCTCCCCATTAAGTGTATAAATCCTACCCTGATTTTCCTTTCCAAAATAAATCACATTTATCTAAATTAAACTCCACCTGCCACTCCTCGGCACATCTGACCAAGGTCCTACTGTACTCTGAGATAACCTTCTTCGCTGTCCACTACTCCTACAGTTTTGGTGTCATCTGCAAACTTACTAACAACATCTCCTACGTTCACATTCAAAGCATTCATATAAATGACGAAAAGCAGTGAACCCAGTACTGATCCTTGTGGCACACCGCTAGTCACAGACCTCTAGTCTGAAAAGCAACCCTCCACCATCCCTGTCTCTTACCTTTAAGCCAGTTCTGTATCCAAATGGCTAGTTTTCTGTGTATTCCATGTGATCTAACCTTACTAGTCTAGTCTAATCTAATCTAATCTAACCAGTCTTCTATGCAGAGCCTCGTCAAATGCATTGCTGAAGCCCATATAGATCACGTTCACCGCTTTGCCTTCATTAATCATCTTTGTTACTTCTTCAAAAAACTCAATCAGGTTAGTGACTTTCCACGCACAGAGCCATGTCGGCTATCCCTAATCAGTCCTTGCCTTTCCAAATACATGTAAATCCTGTCTCTGAGGATCACCTCCAACAACTTGCCTACCACTGTGATAATTTATAGTTCCCTCGCTTTTCCTTACCACCTTTTTTTAAATAGTGGCATCACGTTAGCCAGCCTGTAGTCATCCAGCACTTCACCTGTGGCTATCAATGAAATAGATATCTCAGCAAAGGGCCCAGCAACCACTTCTCTAGCTTCCCACAGCGTTCTAGGGTACACCTGATCAGGTCCCAGGGATTTATCCACCTTTATGTGTTTTAAGGCATCCGGCACCACCACCTCTATAATATGGATATTTTTCAAGATGTGGCTATTCATTTCCCTAAGTTCTCTAGCTTTCATATCGATCCCTACAGTAAACACTGATCTGAAATACTTGTTTAGTATCTCCCCCATCTCCTGTGGTTCCATGCATAGGCAGCTTTGTTCACATTATCGTTAAGGGGCCCCATTCTCTCTCTAGTTACTCTTTTATCCTTAATGTATTTGTAGAGTCCCTTTAGATTCTCCTTAACTCTATTTGCCAAAAGTATTTCATGTCCCCTTTTTGCCCACCTGATTTCCCTCTTAAGAATACTTCTACTGCCTTTGTACTGATCAAGGGATTCACTCAATCTATGCTGTCTGTACCTGACATATGCTTCCTTCTTTTTCTTGACCAAAACCCAATTTCTGAAGTCATCCAGCATTCCCTACATCTACCAACCTTGCCCTTCACCCTAACAGGAACATACTATCTCTGGACTCTTGTTATCTCATTTTTGAGCTAGGTACATAGGGAAAGCAGCTGACCATTTGCCAACTCATGAAACGTGCGTGGCACAATAATCAAGCTACGGTATTAGGATCGTCTGCTGATTTATGAAGCCTGTGTTGTCAGTACTTTGTTTTATTGCTCGAAAACATGGATGGTTTATGGCTATCAAGAAAGGAAGCTAAACAACTTTTACCTTTACTGTTTGAGGCACATTCATTGAAGGTCAAAATCACTAATGCATCAGTCCTAAAAGGATGAAGCTTCTAAGTGTGTTGACAGCATCAAGTAGAGGCAATTTCACTGGCTTGGGCATGTCCATAATATGGCATATTGTTGCATTCCTAAGGATTTTCTGTGTACTGAGGTGGGACACCCATGACACACTTTCGAATATGATATGAAGGTTCTAAACATTGATTCTTGTACTAGGAAGCCACTGGCTAATGACAGAAGAAAATAGTGACGTCATCTGTGGACTGCACCGTGCCATGTTGCTACTGTCTTTTTTTTAATACCATGACCTGTAATTTTCCTCCATCACTGTCAAAGGCCTTCTGGAAATCCAGATACACCACATGCACAGCATTGCTCTCATCGACCCTTTCTGTTAACTCTTTAAAAACAACATCAGTAAGTTAATTAAACATGATTTTCCTTTAAAAATCTGTGCTGACTCTTTCTCATTAATCCGCCGTTTTTTCCATGGGGCTACTAATCATTAGCTGCAGTAGCTTGGCACCAGAGATTAATACCATGAGTCACTTTTTAGAAAACCTGCTTTTCACAAATTGGCTTCTTCAGCTATCAGCAAAAGTGCACGTATACCCCAAGGTCCCTCTGCTCCTGAATCTGTTTGGAATTGTATTCTAAATATTCTATTTTATATTGTCTTTCAATGTTCTTCTGACCATAATGCATTGCCTCACCTCCATGCATTGAACCTCACCTGCCACTTAGCTGCCCACTCCACCACCATGTCAATGTCCTGTTGGAATTCCATACTGTCTCCTCACAGTTTACAATTCTTACAAGTTTTCTGTTATCTGAAAACTTTGAAATTGTCTGCTGCAGAGCAAGATCCAGATCATTAACATTCACCAGGGAAAGCAAGGGTCCCAGTAACAATCCCTTGGAAACTCAACGACAAACCTTCCTCCAAACTGAAAAGTATCCATTGGCCATGATTCGCTGTTTCACATCACTTAGCTAATTTTGCATCCATGTTGCTACTGTCCTTTTTATACCATTACTTATAACTTTCCTCATGAGTCTGTTGTGTAGCACTCATTCAAAAGCCTTCTGGAAAATAAAGTGTACCATATCCACAGCATTGCTCTCATAGATACTTTCTGTTAACCTCTTCAAAAAGAAAGCACATTAGTTAAACATGATTTCCATTTTAGAAATCTGTGCTGATTCTTCCTAATCATTTTACCATGTGGCTACTAATTCTATCCCAAATAATTGTTTCTAGAAGATCTCCCACTACTGAAGTTAAATTGACTGGTCTGTAATTGCTGGGATTATCCTTACAAACTTTCTTGAACAAGGCAGTAATGTTTGCAATTTTCCAGTTTTCTGGCCTTTCCCCTGAGTCCAGAGAACATTGAAAGATTGTGTCTAATGTCCCTGCAATTTCTGCCCTCGCTTCCTTCAGAATTCTTGGGTGCAACTCATCCAGTCAGGTGTCTTGTCAATTTTAATGCCAACAATCTAGCCAAGACTTCTTCCGTATTAATTTTGAACATTTCTAGTGACTGAATTTTGTCCTCTATCACCATGGCCTGATCAGCATCCTCCTCTTTTGTAAAGACAAATGCAAAGAAATAATTTAACACCTCAGCCATGCTGCCATCATGAGTAAATCCCCTTCTTGGTGTCTTATAAGCCCTATTCTTCCTTTAACCGCTAACCGCAGTCTTCAGCTGTTTTAGCAGTTCAAGTAGGAGGACTGGAGAAGGCATAAGTTTTTCTTAGAGTTCATTGAGAAAAGATCAGTAAGTTAGCTTGGCTGTGTGTCTTAGGGAGAAATCATAATGGAGAGAATCACATCTAATAAACATGTAGAAAGTTGGCAAAAAGAAACACTTGTGACCTTATCAATTGAATAAGAAATTTTAAAGTGAACACAAGAGTAATATTTCACAGGAATTGAGTGCCAGTAAAGGATATTACTGGGATAAAAGTCAAATCTTTTTGATAATATCTTTGCACATTTTCTTTTATAGTGTATGTAGTTCTTTTTCTTTTATGTAATGAGCAGAGGTCCTTTTGTTAAAAGGACAGTCTTATATGAAAATGTTCATTAATTGACCATCATGACAACCAAATTCCAAAAATAAAACTGATGATCTATCAAGTCAGATTTTACTTTGGAATCACTGGGATTGTAAGAATAGACAGCCTCTACCTGATCACACCAAAGTTACTTAACTCTAGAATCTGAGCTTTTCTGTTTCTTCCTATCAAATACTATTTTGAACATGATAATTTTGTAATCATTTTTCTATGTTCAGACACTGTTAGGCTGCTAACTAAATTTGACTCATGACAAAATATGATCTAGAATACCCCCTTGTTGGTTCTTGGATATGTTGCTGAGTAAAATATACCAGATTTGCACAAGAAATTTCGTTAATGTACTGGCATGTTAACCTGTTCATCCCTGTTATTTGAAAATTAAACTTCCTGAGTAAAAATACCCTGCCTTTGATAAATGCTTATCTAATGTATGAATTTATACACCTCGTTGCTTCACACTTGCTACTATGAGGTTGTGTGCAGCTCCAAAAATAGTCTTAAATACTTTTTCCTAATTTCACTTCTGAAATATCCACAGCCTTTTTATTTCTCATATCCTCTCTCATCATTAAATTGCTTTCATCCTTAATCCATTCTTCTCTCCCTCTGCCATTTTCCCTCTTTTTTTCGTAAAGATCTTATAACTTGATCTTTAATACCCCAATCTAATGGTTTTGCTGTCATGATTTAATTGTGGTTACTATGTCATTTTCTCCAAGTTGCACCTGCACCTACAATTCATTCAGTTTGTTCCATATATTCTGTCTTTTTGTTCTACAAGATGGGGTGCTGGCAAGGTAGGCAGCATTTGGTCTTCTGGGCCCATCTTCTCCCTACTGACAGCTTCCTCCCTTCTGTCTTTATGCTTTTTGTCGTCTTTCTTTTTCTTTTTCTTTTTCTTCATCTTCTGTCAGCGGCAGTGGAAAAAGTAACATCATGGAGGAGGGTAGCTGAAGCAGGACTCTTGGCGGGGCGGTGACCTAGCCTGGCAGCTGAACCATGGACTGCTGGCTGTGGTAGGCCCAGAGCCGGGGCTCCAGGTATCAGCAAGGCGGTGGCTAAAGCGGCGGCAATGTGGTATGCCCGAAGCAGGGACTCTGGGCGGCAGCAGAGCCCTGGACTCATGTTTGTGGTATGCCTAGAGCAGGGACACCTGGGTATCGGCAAGGCAGCAGCAGCAAAGCTGGTGTCTCCTGGTTGTGCGGCGACCATGGGAACTGGCATTGGCAGCCTGTCAATGACATGGGCCCAGCGACGAAGAGATGGTGTCTGAAGAGTGGTGACTCCGAAGTTGGTGGGTCCAGCAGAGGGTTGGAAATGCAGGTGACGTTGGTCAGCCGGCTCAGGGCTCAGGACTCATGACAGAGGCAGTGGAACAAAGATGGACTCTCATCCAGCTATTTCTTTTTCTTCTTAAACTATTCAAAATAGTGCCAGACTGTGGAGACAAATAAAATTTTTCAATGCATTTTACTGTGTTGATCATTATAAAGTACAAGTGAAAATAAATTATCATCATCATAAAGATGCTATTTCAGACTGTTCACCATAATCTCTCCTTGTGTAATAATGTGTCTCTCACGTCTGTCCTTCTAACTTACTTCTTTCACAGCTCTTTTTAAAGCACAATTTTTGACTATTACTCTACTTCTATCCATTTGGTTTGTTTTTGAACTCTTATTCATGCTGCCTCTTCTATCTGACATATTTATCCTTTGTGATAAGGCCCTGATCCTAACTCAGTTCAGTTGCCAGAGGGTGGCTAATCTGTGGAAGGTTGTGGAGGCCGAGTCATTGAGTGTTTTTAAGACAGAGATCAATAAGTTCTTGATTAGTAAGGGGATCAAGTGTTATGGGGAGAAGGCAGGAGTATGGAGTTGTGAAATATATCAGCCATAGTTGAATGGTGGAACAGACTCAATGGCCCAAATGGCCAAGTTCTGCTCCGCTATCTTGTGTTTATAGATATCTGGTGCTGCTCATGGTGAATTAGAAGGTCTTTTATCACAACTGGGATATTCTCAGTATGATGGGAGGAACTAATACAGGGAGAGCTTTGTGGAAAGTCAGCATGGCACACACAGAAAGCATGCACTGCACACAAGACATTGGGTATAAAATTGGCTGAGTGATAAACAATGAGTAATGGTCAATGGATATTTTTCAGGCAGGGAATAATTTTGGTGGCGTTCCCTATAGGTCAGTAGTGGGATCGTTGCTTTTCTTGATTTATGTTAATGATCCAGATCTTTTCAAAGACAATTTCAAAGTTTGCAGGTTATATGAAACTTGGAAGCATTGTAAACTCTGAGGAGGATGCTGAAGGACTTCAGAAGGACATGTTGGTGAATTAAGCAGATAGATGGCAGGTAACATTCAATGCAAAGAAATATGAGCTGATGCATTTTGCTATGAATAAAGATGGACAGACAATATAAAATAGGCAATAACGTTCTAAACGTAGTGCAGGAGTTGAGGGACCTGGGTATCCTGCAGAGGGATTTTCTACCTTCTACCTCCTTCCTCCATCCATCTCTTCCGCTGCTTTCTGCTTTACTCCATGCTCTCATCTTCTCAGTTCTCTCCTTCCCTGCTCGTCATCTCCCTCCCCTCTCTTCTGTAGTCCACTGCCATCTCTTCTGCTCTCCATCGTCTTCCCTCCCTTTCTGTCTCCCACTCAGCCTTGGCACGTGCATTGCTTTATTTCCCAAGTCAGAATGAAGCTGCAAGTCAGCGCAAATATAGAACCAAGAATATTTGTCCCTGGTTGAAGATTGGAGCTGCATCACAAAATATTGTTGTAGAACACAGTGACTGCTTTTCAAGTGATGGGCCAATAGAGGAACAACTGAGGAAAATGTTAGGGCCTAAGAGTGGGAAATCATAACCTTATTCAGATTCAAATATAAAGACCTGTAGCAGAAATCTACATATATAGTTTCTTTGTCCTTATTTCTCTCTTTCCCCATTCTCACATATCTTCTTGTTTTATCCCTCCTCGTCATTTCCCACACTCCTTTCCTACTTCAAATCTCTCCTCCTTCCCACTTATTTTCCTGTCCAGCCCAGCCCATGCCACGCCACTTTCCCCTCTTTCCCCACCAATCCCCTCAACTTTGTCCAGCCTTTGGAATATATGCAGTAGAATTCAGGTTTGCTTTTCTCTGATTTTCTCCTAGTGCTATGGGAAGCACCTACTGTGTTCTCTGTGCCTTCCCACCTCATTGTAGCTACACTAATGAACTTGACACGTGGGTTGTTGATGGTGAGCACATTCAGTAACATAATTTTAAGACCTAGCATGAAGATCTCTCCAGAAATCTTAACAGAAATTTTTATTTTACTTTCTAGCCTGCTCAAAGTACATCAAATGAATTGGATCCTCACTGGGATGCAGTACATGCTGAACGCCTCAATCTCTTGAAGAATGTCTGCAGAAATGCATCTTTACGGAATCTGACGTATTCTCCTATCACAAAGTTTGTCTTGGACCGTATATTTGTATGTGACAAGCACAAAATTCTGTTCTGTCAAACCCCAAAAGTTGGCAATACACAGTGGAAGAAAGTTCTTATTGTTTTAAATGGTAATTCTAAAATCTTGTTTTGTTTCTAGTGTGATATTTTTCTACCATCAAGGCTTTGGGTAAATGAATTATCTGGTAAATAAATAATTTTATTAAAGTAAACAATTTTAGTTTTTAACTTCCCAGTGCAGGTTTTTCTTAGGGGTTTTACAGGATATTTAGCCTTAGTGCCAAAAGACCAAGTCAGTCAGATTAAAAAAAACTTTTTAAGATTGATTCCTTTAATCTTTTCTCCTATTGGCCTGTAAGTTTAAAGCAGTGACCTTATTCTACAATTAATATTTTGGGATGCAGCTCCAACTTCAATACTTTTTCTTTATTCTTTGTACTGTGAAATTAGATATCTAAGTGTCCAATACGTACCATAAGCACATTGTCTATCATATGTGAACAGCATGTATGCCAGAAGCATTAAAATGACAAATTACAGTAATTAGGTAAGGATCTGGGTTGCACTGCCTGGAAGTCATGTCCATGCTGGCCAACAAAAATCTGACTGCACTAATCCCATTTTCTAGCTGTTTGCCTGTGTCCTGAAGGCTTTGGGAACATAAAGTAGATGTTTAAGTACTACTTAAATGTTACAAGAGTTTCTGACTGAACCACCTTTCCAGGTACCTGTTATCCCTCCAGGTGAAAATGTTTCTCCTCAACTCTACCTCAGCCTTCTACCTCTTACCTTAAATCTATGCCTCCTCTACTTGTGGAAAAAGTTCCTTCCACTTTATCTATGTGTCTCTTATCTTTATCAGTTCCCCTCTCAATCTTCACTGCTCGAAGGAAAACAAGCCCAGCCTATCCAATTTTTCTTCATAGCCCTGGCAGCATCTTTTAAAATCTCCTCTGCATCCTTTCTCGTGTGATCACATTTTTCCAATAGTGTGGTGACTAGAACTTCTGCAGTAGTCCAGTTGTAACCTAACCAGTATTTTATAAAATTCCAGCATCGCTTCTCTGCTTTTGTATTCTATGCCTTGCCTAATAAAGACAAGTATCTCACATGATGCCTCAACCACCTTAACTACCTGCCTTGCGACCTTTGGGGATCTGTTGAAATTATGGCAACGTCCTTCTGATCTTCACTACTTTCACAGGTCGTACCATTTGTAGTGTAATCCTTTGCCTATGAGCCATTTCCAGGTGCATTTCCTCACACTTTTCCGGCTTGACTTTCATTTTGCACTGTTTTGCTCAACTGATGAATCCATTGATATCCTTATACAATTTATGGCTATCCTCCTAACTATTTGCCACTGTACTGATTTTCATGTCATCCACATTCTTCTTGATCATACCCCCTAGATTTAAGTCCCAGTCATTGATTACACCACAAACAGTAAGGGCCACATCACCAAGCCTGGCAGAACTGTACTGGAAATGAATACCCCTTACGCATACCCTCGCTTCCTGCCTTTCAGCCAATTGTGGATCCAGTGTGTCTCTTTATCTTGGATATCGTGCGCTGTTATTTTCTTGACCCATCTGCCATAAGGGACTTTATCAAAAGCCTTGCTAAATCCATTTAAACCATTACCAAATGTATTACCTTCATCAACACAACTGGTTACCCCTCTCAGAAATGAAGGTCAAAATTTGCCAAACATGACCTCTTAACAGATCCTTGTTGACTATCTCTGATTAATCTGTTTCTCTCCAAGTGCATATATATTTTGTCTGTCAGATTTCTTTCTAATAATTCCCCAACTGAGGTTGTAGTGACAGGCCTGAAATTTTCTCGTCTATACAGTTCAACTTTGTCACTTCCTTCAAGTTGTAATTGAATTTGAGAGTCATGCCATATTATTTATTATTTCTATCTTTGAATTTCCTGTATTCTGGGATATATAAAGGAGTCATTCATCCTCTTGTGCTCTCCATTACCTTGCTTTCCGTCATATAAACCATTAAATCAGCTGTGTTTTTATTAACTTAAAAGCCTATTTTTATTTGGTACACTGGTGTTGAGTACCTCTATCCATTGGGAATCAATCCCTTTACAGAGATCATATGATGGCAAAGTAATATTCCGGGAAGGGGAAAATCTAGTGAAACTTTTATCATTTTGTCATCTTATCATCTTGTGCATTTCATTTCATCACCTTACAGATCCTTCTTTTTCTCCTTGTGTATGTGGTCATTTTCCTTTGCCTACTTTCCCTTGTTCTGTTTCCTCCATTTTAGATGTTCATTTAACACCTTCAGTGTCTGACAAAGGATCATAAAATCTGAAATGTTACTTTTTTTTTTTCATTTTTCAAAGATGATGACAGCCATTCTGATTGTTTCCAGATTTCAGTTTTTATTTTAATGCATTGCCACCCTATATGCTGGAATTAGTGCAGTGATTGATTGTGTTTTCCTGAGCCGAAGCTAAAAGTCAACAATCACAGTGCAAAGCATAAATCAGATGGGAGATTTGGAGTAAAGTGAGGAAGGACACTATCACTGATGTGTGGAAAATGCTTAAAATTACCTGGCAGACAGGCTCCCATCTACATACAGTGTCAACAGTGCAAGGAATTCGGGAACTACTATTGTTTCTGCTTTAGTCCAAGGTACAAATAGCTAAACTAATATGAATTCCCTACATTTTGCAGTTAGCAATAGCTGACATTATATCCAAATCAATAATAATGGATCCAAATTATCATTTTAATAAGTCTAAAAGTACGTCATATTTGGCTCATGCACGCAAGAAAATGATCACTTGAATGTAGTACCAGAGAGCTGATGATGTTTGTTGATTTAGAGTACAATTAGAGCTTCGAGGGAGGATTTCAAATGTTTTATTGCTTCTCTTAATCATTTTTATAAAACAATGTGTTTTTCCTAGTTTGAATGGAAGTGAACATGCATTACTTATTTGCATTTCTGGGGGATGTAATGCTTTGACAGCAAGTTTTACATAAATCTTTGATGCACATTTCCACTGTTAATCACTCTGAAACTACTTGTAGCTGTTAACAAATTAACTTGAGTTGAGATATTTGCTAGAAGTGTTTACCTGTTTCATATGCATAACATACGTTTCATAAATGGAAAGAAAAATTGTTGACACTAATTCAACACTTTATGATTTTAGATGTTATTCCCCACAGAGTGTTATATTTGAAAAGGTATAATGGTAAAAAATATTTTTGAAATTTGAAATAACTCAGAAGTATTACTTTAAACAAAATAATCTGAAAATTTAGCATACGTGAAGGAATAACGTTTTGAAATATTTTTCTCACTTTAATTATATCACTGCAATTTTTTAAGACTTCACCTTGCCAAATTCTTCGAAAAATGATTTAGAAATTTAATGTGGAAAATGGTTTCAAATATTGTAAAGCATAACATACTTGCTAGGTATTCCTGCACTTTACAGCGCACATCAGACTACTTCTTAACTGGGGATAAAACAGCTAACTGACGCACACAGCAACAAAGCACTTTTGCCATCCATTAACAGTCAGTTTTGTAAATTATATCCACCATATATTTATCACTAAATATTGCCGGTGTATAATGCATAAGAAGACAAATCACTACAATGGCCATTTCATCTCAGAAATTTTCTTCTTCAATCCATTTAATTCTATTGAAAGGATATCAAAAATCCTGAAGTCACTTATTAGTAACTTAGAACTTTTCTAATGGGAACTGAAAATGGTTCTAGCATTGAAGAACACCTTTTGGCCCATTGTATCTGTGCCAGTTCTTCTGTAAGAGCAATTTAACAAGCCCATTTGCCAGCTCTTACCCCATACCCCAACAGATGTGTTGTTTTTCTTAAAGTGCTCATCGATTCCTGATTATTCATTGTATAAAACACTTCTTCCTCATATTGCTGTTGATTCATTAAATAATCACCTGGGTGTCCTTTGGTTCTTTACCGTTGCGCTAATGGGAATTGCTTTTCTCCACATGCTTGATCTACACTCATTATGAGTTTGACTGGCCCGTTAAAATCTCTCCTCAAGTTTCTCTTCTGCAAGGAGAACGATCCCCAATATACCCATGCTCTGATGTCCCTCACTCCTAGAACATGAATTTCATTAATCTGCTTCGCACATTGTATAAGCCTCCATTATCCCCAAAACCATTTTAACCAGACTTTATGCACAATATTCCTATTGAGATAAAACTGTTTCTTCATAACTTCCTTGCTTTTGTATTCAGTTGTAAAGCCCAGGAGTTGTTATACTTCATTAAGTACATTCTCAACCTGCTCTGTCACCTTAAACGATTTGTGCCTGTGTACCACCAGGTATCTGTTTCTGCATCCCTTTGAGGATTTTGTTTTGGGTCTCTTTGTCCTTGCAGCGAAAATGTTAATAGAGACCAACTGCAGAGAAACACATCCTTTGGTCCAACCAGCCCATGCCAACCATTATCCCAAACTAAACTTGTCCCACCTGCCTGTGCTTGGCCCATATCCCTCCAACCATTTCTTATTCATGTACTTATCTAAATATCTTTTAAACATTGCAACTGTACCCACATCTACCACTTCCCCTGGGAGTTCATTCCACACAGCAAACCGTCCTCTGTGTAAAAAAAAAAAGTCCTTCATGTCTTTTTTAAATCTTTTCCCTCTCACCTTAAAAATATGTCCCCAAGTTTTGAAATCCCCCAAACTAGGGAAAAGACACCTGCCATTCACCTTATCTATTATTTTATAAACCTCTAAAAGGCCACCTTTCAACCTCCTACGTTCCAATGAAAAAGCCCCATCCTATCCAGCCTTTCCTTATAACTCAAACCCTCCATTCCCGGCAGTATCGTGGTAACTCTTTTCTGAACCCTCTCCAATTGAGTAATATCCTTCCTATAAAGAGAGACCAGAACTAGACACAGTACTCTAGAAGAGGCCTCACCAATGTCCTGTACAACCTCAACATAACGTCCGAGCCGGTATACTCAAAGGCTAACAAAGCAAACATATTAAACACCTTCTATATATGGTGCAAACCTCAAAGAATTACATACCTGAACCCCTAGATCTCTCTGTTCTCTAACACTATCCAAGGCCTTACTTTTAACTGAATAAATCTTGCATTTTGGTGAAAGAAACAAAAGCAGAATCTTGCATTAATCCAAATTAAACTCCATCTGCCATTCTTCAGTCCATTGACCCCATTTGATTAAGAGGTTTCTTTGTAAACTTAAATAACCTTCTTCACTGTCTACTGTCCCACCAATCTTGGTGTCATCCACAAATTTACTAACCATGCTTTTATATCCTCATCTAAATAATTTATGTAAATGAGAAACAAAAGTGGACCCAGCACTGATCCCTGTGGGACATTGCTGGTCACAGGCTTCCAGCCTGAAAAACAACCCTCCACCATCACACTCTGTTTCCTGCTGTTAAGCCAATTTGGTATCCAGTTGGCAAGCTCATCCTGAATCCTATGTGATCTAACTTTACTAAGTAGTCTACCATGCAGATCCTTGTCAAAGGCTTTACTGAAGACCAAGTAAACAATGGCTACTGCTCTCCTCTCATCAATCTTTCTCGAAAAACTCAATCAAGTTTGTGAGACACGATTTCCCTGGCACAAAACCATGCTGGCTGTCCCTAATCATTCCTTGCCTCTCCAAATGCATATAAATCCTATCTTTCAGAATCACGTCCAACAACTTGTCCCTCACCGAAGTCAGACTCAGGTCAATAGTTCCCTGGCTTCTCCTTACATCCCTTCTTAAACACAAGCTCAACATTAGCCACTCTCCAGTCATTTGGCACCTCACCCGTATTTATAGATGATATAAACATTTCTGCAAGGTGACCTGCTATTTTGTCCGTAACTTCCCACAAAGTCCTGGGATACACTAGGTCAGGTCCCAGAGATTTACCCACATTTATATTTTCTAAGACCTCTAGCACTTCTGCTTCTGTAGTGTGCACTCTTTTCAAAACATCAATATTTATTTCTCCAAATTCTCTAGCCTCCACTTCTTTCTCCACAGTAAAAACTGACGTGAAATATTCATTTAATACCTTTTCCATCTCCTGAGGTTCAACACAAAAATGACCTCATTGATCTTTAACAGGCCCTACCCTCTCTCTAGTTGTTCTCTTGCTTTTAATGTACTTGTAGAATGTCTTTGGATTCTCCTTAACCTTATTTGCCAAGGCTAACTCATACCCTCTCTTTGCCTTCCTGATCCCTTTTTTAAGAATTCCCTTACACTCCTAACATTGTTCAAGAGATTCATTTGGATGGTGAAACTGCTGTTCTGTTGTGAAGAAGGATCACTGGACCCAAAATGTTAACTCTGATTTCCGTCCAAAGATGCTGCCAGCCCTGTTGGGATTTTCCAGCAATTTGTTTTTGTTTGTGGTAAAAGTGTGGTGTTGCTGAGTATGTCACTTAGCTGTTTTCTTCTGCATTATGAAGCTATCTGATGGATAATGTAAAGTGCAGGACAACATATTTATGAGGTAACAAGGTGTGGGGCTGGATGAACACAGCAGGCCAAGCAGCAGCATAGGAGCAGGAAAGCTGACGTTTCGGGCCTAGACCCTTCATCAGAAATGGGGGAGGGAAAGAGGGTTCTGAAATAAATAGGGAGAGAGGGGGAGGCAGATAGAAGATGGATAGAGGAGAGGAGAGGATAGGTGGAGAGGAGGCAGACACGTCGAAGAGGCGGGGATGGAGCCAGTAAAGGTGAGTGTAGGTGGCGGGGTAGGGAGGAGATAGGTCAGTCCAGGGAGGACGGACAGGTCAAGGGGGCGGGATGAGGTTAGTAGATAGGAGATGGGGGTGGGGCTTGAGGTGGGAGGAGGGGATAGGTGAGAGGAAGGACAGGTTAGGGAGGCGGAGACGAGCTGGGCTGGTTTTGGGATGCGGTTGGGGGAGGGGAGATTTTGAAGCTTGTGAAATCCACATTGATACCATTGGGCTGCAGGGTTCCCAGGCTGAATATGATTTGCTGTTCCTGCAGCCTTCGGGTGGCATCACTGTGGCATTGCAGGAGGCCCAGGATGGACATGTTGTCTGAGGAATGGGAGGGGGAGTTGAAATGGTTCGCGACTGGGAGGTGCAGTTGTTTGTTGCGAACTGAGCGCAGGTGTTCTGCAAAGCGGTCCCCAAGGCTCTGCTTGGTTTCCCCGATGTAGAGGAAGCCACAACGGGTACAGCGGATGCAGTATACCACATTGGCAGATGTGCAGGTGAACATCTGCCTGATGTGGAAAGCCTTCTTGGGGCCTAGGATTGGGGTGAGGGAGGAGGTGTAGGGGCAGGTGTAGCACTTCCTGCGGTTGCAGGGAAAAGTGCTGGGTGTGGTGGGGCTGGAGGGGAGTGTGGAGCGGACAAGGGAGTCGCGGTGGGAGTGGTCCCTCCGGAAAACAGATAAGGGTGGGGAGAGAAAAATGTCTTTGGTGGTGGGGTCAGATTGCAGATGGCGGAAGTGTCGGAGGATGATGCGTTGGATCCGGAGGTTGGTGGGGTGGTACGTGAGGACGAGGGGGATTTTTTTTTGGTTATTATTGCGGGGACGGGGTGTGAGGGATGAGTTACGGGAAATGCGGGAGACACGGTCGAGGGCGTTCTCGACCACTGTGGGGGTGGAAGTTGCGGTCCTTGAAGAATGAAGACATCTGAGATGTACGGGAGTGGAATGTCTCATCCTGGGAGCAGATGCGGCGGAGGCGAAGGGATTGGGAATAGGGGATGGCATTTTTGCAGGAAGGTGGGTGGGAGGAGGTGTATTCCAGGTAGCTGTGGGAGTCAGCGGGCTTGAAATGGACATCGGTTTCTAGGTGGCTACCCGAGATGGAGACAGAGAGGTCCAGGAAGGAGAGAGAAGTGTTGGAGATGGTCCAGGTGAACTTCAGGTTGGGGTGGAAGGTGTTGGTGAAGTGGATGAACTGTTCGAGCTCGTCGTGGGAGCACGAGGCAGCGCCGATACAGTCATCAATGTAACGGAGGAAGAGGTGGGGTTTAGGGCCAGTGTAGGTACAGAAGGGGGATTGTTCCACGTAACCTACAAAGAGGCAGACATAGCTTGGGCCCATGCGGGTACCCATGGCCACCCCCTTTGTCTGTAGGAAGTGGGAGGAATTGAAAGAGAAGTTGTTGAGGATGAGGACGAGTTCGGCTAAGCGGATGAGGGTGTCGGTGGAGGGGGATTGGTCAGTTCTGCGGGACAGGAAGAAGCGGAGGGCCTTTAGGCCATCTGCATGGGGAATACAAGTGTATAGGGACATGCTACAGTATTTGAAACCATTTGCCACATAGAATTTCCGAAATTTTATTTTGAAGAATTTCACACTTTGTATTAATTTTAATTTGCAACATGCCTACCAATTCTACCGGTTTAGCTGTGTCCTCTTGAAGTCTGTCAGTACCAATCTTGCAGACCACACAATTTCAAAGTTTTGTGTAATCTGCAAATTATGAAATTGTGCCCTTTGCATCCAAGTCTCTGTCCTTGATAGACATCAAGAACAGCAGTGGTGCTGGTATAGGCCCATGGGGACCTCCACAGGATAGCTTCCTCCAATGTGAGAAGCAATCATTCACCATTACTGTACGTTTCCTGTCAATCAGCCAAGTTTGGATCCATGCTGTCACTTTAATTGCGTGGGCTTCAGATTTGTTTGCAAGCCTATTATGAAACACCTTTTGGAAGTTCACGTATATACCATCAACTGCATTACTCTCATCAAGTTATAATTATTATTACTATGACCTCATTAAAAATCTCAATCAAGTTAGTGAAACACTATTTACTCTTAGCCATGTTGTCTTAATTAATCCACATTCGTTCAAGTGAATATCAATTTTGTCCTATATTATTTTTTAAAGCTTTCCCATTGCTGAGTTAAATTAACTGGCAAGCGGTTGCTGTTTTATCCTTGCACTTTTCTTTGGACAAATGTCCTTTAGTAGAATTTACAATTCCATATTACATTATCTAAAGATAAAGACCATAACCCGGTGTTGTGTGATTTCTGACCTTGTCCACCCCAGTCCAACATCGACACCTCCATATCATTATCCAAAGAGAATTGTAAAATTATGGCCAGTGCCTTATTATTTCTTCTCTTACTTTCCACAGTATCCTCTCCAGTCCTGGCGGTTTATCAACCTTTTAAATACAGTTGGCGATTCTAAAACCGCTTTTATTAGTTACTATCCTGTTTTATCTGTCAGCAGTTCCATGCCTTCACATCCAGCCTGTGCTACTCAAATTTAACTATGGGAGCTCCAGTCAAAGTTTGACCAAACCTGTTTGGGCATTGACTGGTGCTGAGTGTTATTCATAGCCTTGCACTGTACACATCAAAAGGAGTTGGCCAAGGCTTTTTTCTAGCTCATGTCATCCTTCTGGATGAATAGCACTAAAACATAGCGCAGTCAATTGGAACATAAAAGGTGGTGCTCAAAGTTTAATTGCATGTGGCTCAAATCCATGTGACCATGGCAAAATTAATATGATCTTCCACCTCTACTTTCACTTCTTCCCTAATGACTGTGGAGATCAGTCATTTATAATGCTCATCGGCACTCTTTATTATATCTAGCTAATCCAATATTAAAATCCCCAAATTCTGTTCTATGCTAAGTCCTATTTATGCATCGTTACTGTTTCTATTTACCTCCATTGGCATTCTGTAAACCGATGCAACAAATTTATTTCTGAATCCCTCCATGTCCTTGCCTTACTTTACAACTTAGTCCTGTAGGACCACTTGAGGTAAATAGCAAAGATGCATTTAAGGGGTGGATAGATAAACACATGAGGGAGAAAGCAAGATGTGTTGATGGCGTTAAATAAATAAAAAGGGTGGAGGAGGCTTTGGTGAAGAATAAACACAGATGTGGACCTATTGGACCTAATGGTCTATTTCTGTCTGAAGTACTTGATTTTGGAATGTGTAAGTATTGTACTTAACATCTTTTTATTTTACAGGAGAATTTAAATCAATTAAAGACATTCCTGAACCTTTGATCCATAATCATGAGAGGAATGGCCTACCTCGTTTGTCGTCATACAGTGAACCAGAAATAACAAAAAGGTTGAAGTAAATTTAATTTGATAATGTTTCCACACAAAGTTTATCCTGATTACGTTATCTATTTGCGTTTTATTTATAGAACATAAATACAATACTTTGCTTACAGGATCACTCACAGTTTTGATGTTAATTTTTTTCTTAGAACATTTTCAAATGAGTACCAAATCACACTAGCATGATCATGGTCTTTCAATTTTGATTTCTTTCAGATTGAAGACATACTTCAAATTCTTCATTGTTAGAGATCCCTTTGAAAGACTTATTTCTGCATTCAAAGACAAATTTCTAAAGAATCCCCGATTTGAACCATGGTACAGACATAACATTGCACCAGCTATTATTCAGAAGTATAGAAGAAATCGCACTGAGACTAAAGGACTACAATTTGATGATTTTATTCGCTATTTAGGTGATCCTAACCATAAGTGGCTTGATGTTAAAATAGGAGAACCCATTATTCACTGGGCTACGTATGTAGAGCTTTGTGCACCTTGTGAAATCAAGTATAATATCATAGGACATCATGAAACACTGGAAAAGGATGCTCCGTACATTTTAAAGAAAGCAGGAATGAGTAACTTGGTATCCTATCCCCCAATTCCACCAGGTATTACAGCATACAACAGAACGAAGGTTGAGCAATATTTTTCCGGAATCGGCAAACGAGAAATAAAACGCCTTCATGCTCGTTTCCAAGGAGATTTCAAACTGTTTGGTTACGATGAACCAGAATTTTTGTTAAACTAACTTAGCCAAGTACACAGCCTAATTGGGGTACAATGAATATTTACATTTCTCTTTGGGATTTTCTGTTAAACACTGGACATTTTAATGCTATCACCAGCAGAGGTCAGTGAAGGCACGTGGAGTGAAAGAAAGCTTGAAACAATAGCTTAATACATGCATGTATGCAGTAATAAATGAACACAAGAATAACAATATCTTAGGCATTTTAGAAGTAGATCAGCAGTAGTTTAATGCATGGAACTCAACAAAAGAATATTTCAGGCATTCAAAATAGTTTAGTGAAAATATTTCCAAGAACAAGTATGGTAGAAGGCAATTGCTAAACAGCATATGATTTGGAAAATAATACTGTAAATGTCTTTTGACCCCACATGCCCCTACAGAACTAAGTTGAATTGTTGCTGTCACACACATAACAGCCATAGTACAGGCAAAGTAATTTTCCTGTGACTTATTTGATTTAGTTGAATCTAGGTGTAAACATTGGAAAAGTCTTTTAATACAATAGACAATAAAATCTGCACATTTAAAGTTATAGTTTCCATTTTTAGGGATGTCTATTTTTCAGTTTTATTAATTATCTAGGTTACATTGGTACTTCTGGTATACTTAATTTCAATTCCTTCCTGGCAAACAGATGACTTGAATGAGCAGTAGTTTTACTTTCTTCCTTTTGGGTTGGAGAGCTCACCACTGCGATGACTAGGGTTTGATGGAAATTGCTGAATAATACAGTAAAAAATTTGGAAAGATGGTGAACCTTGAAAGACATGCATCACGCATCCAACTGATAAATTAAGCTACCAGCAACGGTTATTTATAAACTTTTATGTCAACCAACTGATAAACGCATTATGTAACATTAAAGAGTAATATCACAAAAAACAGATTTTATTATACTAACTGCTTTGAAGAACATGCATTTGAGCTTCCATGCATCATGATTCTGATATTTTAGTGTGCTCCTAATGCAAGGACCATGTCTCAAAGCAAATCATCATTTGGTAGTACAGAAGTTAGATATCGCTGAAGAAAAGACACATTTTGTCAAAGTTTTTTGTCATGCATTATCTGTGTATCTCACAAGAATACCAATCCAAGGGGGTAAATAAATATTTGCACTGCATAAGAGTGTTGATTGATTACCAAGTGGACTCTGATCAGTAGAAGTGTAGCCATGGAGAATGCACCAATTATAATGATTGAGGGTTAACTGCCAGGCTTTGTTCTCAACAAGGCAGGTTGACTCTGATTGATCAAACGTTGAGAAATGAACCAGTAAGTGGCTGTCATCTATTTTTGTTGAAATAATTGCAGTGCATGTTCGTGTTGTATGCTATGATATGGGGTTCCCCCTCCTTGTATTGGTACTTTTGCAAATTGTCCTGACAAGTGCAAGACAAAAACCTTTGACAAAATTTGTCCCAATAAGCAATATTCACATAAGCATTTGTCCTTCATGAATATATTTAAACTAGTTCTCAAAATACATATGGAAATGTTTTAACCTCTTGGTTGTTAGGACCTTTTCTTTTCAAAATGTATTATTTTTGTATCTATAGAGAAATGTTGTATTATGTAAGTGTACTATTTCAGTGGTGAAAACAGCCTGCTTTCATCTCAATCTATACCTTTCTGCAGCTGAAATGCTTATCCATTCCTATGCCATCTCCAATCTTGACTATTACAGTGGGTATCTGGTTAACATCCAATCCTCCATTCTCCGAACAGTTCAACTAATTCAAAATCTCTGCTGTCAATATTCTGTCCAGGTAATGTTCTGGGGGCTCGGGTTTGAATCCTGCCACGGCGGATGGTGGAATAAACATTCTGGAATTAAAAGTCTAGTGATGACTGTGAATCCCATTGCCATTGTCAGGAAATTGCCTATTATCTGGTTCACTAATGTCCTTTAGGGAAAGAGGCTGCCATCCTTACTTGGTCTGGCCTGTATGTGACTCCAGAACCGCAGCAATGTGGTTGACTCTTAACTGCCAACTTGGCAGTTAGTTACAGGCAATAAACGCCACCCTCATCCATGAATGAATAAAAAAATGTCTCCTACCTCTTCAGGTTTAACCATCAACTCACAAGCAATGCTCCGAGAAAGCTTTCTTCTTCTCTGGATGGGGATAAGTGTTGGATAATTTTCCCTTTTCTCACTACTGGGTTGACCAAGATGTTTTTGAGAATTGTTTTAACCCTTTGAGTATGAGGATTTTAACAAATAGACACAACATAGGGTTTTTATGAGTTTAAATCAAAAGATAAGATGAAAGTGTATTTTTCACAACTGAAATGTAAACACAGCAAACTCCCCAAATACACAAATGCAAAAAATTGGTTAAGTGGCAATTTCAACGAGTTAGTGGGCTTCTCTCTGTGAAGCCTAGCGAGTTTTCTCACTCAATTTTACCTCATCACTGTGGTGCCACTCACATGCTATCTTGTGCTCGCCAGCAGCAGAAGTCACCATTGTTGAGACCTTCCAAGATTCCTGACACCACTTCATATGTAAACCCCAGGTGTGCATCAGGTCAATTGCTTCCAGCTAGGAACTGCTCCTCACAGTTGCGGTATTGGAAGAATTGCCCTAGAGAATGCCAACAGAGCAAGTTGACACCCTGATTTGCTGACAGAGACCTGGACAAGATGGTGGACAAGGTGATGGAAAGAAGGGCTGTCCTCTTTCCTCTGTACTGCCAGAGCAGATCACAGCATCAAACCTTGCCAGTCTAGTCTGAAGTTGCTATCTGAGTCAGTGCAATATCGATGATCCAGAGGAAGTGTATACGTATGTCAAAGTTTGATGATCTTCTGTACTCCACAAAGATAGGTGCTACCGTCTTCACTCTGCTAATTCACACTCCTTCTAACTCCATGTTGCAATCACCTCCCAGCAAGGCTCATGCTGTACCATTCTCATGTACTCTAATGAATGCAACATCTTACCTCAATTCCTGTCTCACCCCACCACCTGTTCTCCATGCAACTAGTCCTGTTTGCCTTCTGCACTGCCTGCTCACTCACTTTGCACAGTATTTATACCATCTGCACCAGCATTAAAAGCAATGACAGGCACTTACATCTTACTCAAATCCCTCCCATTGTTTTATTCTAGGAGCCAAGACAGATAACAGTGTGCCTGACATTCATCTCCTTATGATAAGAAATCCTTGCTCTAAATGGAGAGGACCATGACCACTCATGGTGATGCTAAGACCTACATGTCCCAGTAACCAAGTAAGGTTCATTGTCAAGTGTTGTGCTGCACTCCCATTACTGCCGTCATGCGTGTAATTTTAACCTACCCAAACATTGACACTTTATTCAAAGCTCATTCTTTCTCTTGTCTCCTACCAACACCCATGGCATCAATGCAGTCGCTGCCCTGTAGGGGCCATCCCCTCAGGATATTATCTCCTCCTCAACCTCTGAGGAAGCCACAGATCTCTCAGAGGAAGCACTGGCTAGGCTATCTTCAGCGTCCTGCACCAGCTTGCTGACCTGTCGGTGGGTACTTTAGCTGGAGTACAGTTGGGAGCACAATCTGATGAGCGCACTACCACCACATCTCTGCAGCTGGTCGAGAACAAAATACCTAGATAGCTGGTACTCAGAGGACTTTCAGGCACCTGCTCAACTCCAGACAGGAGAGGACCATGTGGTGTCAGCCATTAAGACCTTCATTCAAACCTACAAGCACACACAGGTGCAACCGGCAGGTTTGTTGGACACATTTGGGAAACTGACTCAAATATTGGAGGAATCCGCCAATGCTGTTGTGCTGTGCTACCACAGATAGGTGAGCTTCAGGCTGCCTCTATGTACACTTTGGCAGCTGCATGGAGACCCGGATTCAGCACACTTGGTGTGAGATGGATGTATGCACTCTATCACTCCGGCCATGGATGCACAGCCAACAGTCAAATGACAGGAGTGTGAGTAACCTTGACCTTACTGCAATTGCCCCTTCCTCTCAAGGAGACAAGATGCTGCCAGTAGGTACCTAGCCAGAGAACTTTTGTCTCAGGACAATGCAGAAGTGCCGAGGCCCTCCATTGCCACCTTGACTGCCATGGTTAATCCTGTGCAAGTTCAAGCCAAGGAGGCTGAACCTGCTTCTGGGCAGGACATACTCAAGCAAACAGGAGAAGAAATCATTAGGTTGATCCTAGGTATAGAGGGATTTTCTTACGAGGAGAAGTTAAGTAACTTGGGCTTCTACTCAATGGAGTTTAGAAGAATGAGAGGAGACCTCGTTGAAACATGTAAGATTCATAGAGGACTTGACAGAGTAGATGCTGACAGGTTGTTGCCCCTTGTGGGAGAGTCTAGGACCAGAGGGCATAATCTCAGAGTAAGGGTTGCTCAATTCGGACAGAGTTGAGGCAAGATTTCATCTCACGGTGGGTTGTGAATCTATGGAATTCTTTACCACAGAAGGCTGTGGAAGCTGAGGTTGTTAAGTATGTTCAAGGCTGAGATAGACATTTTTAATCAGTAAGGGAGTCAAAGGTTATGGGGAAAAGGCGGGAAAGTGGACTTGAGAACTATCAGATCAACCATGTTCTCTTTGAATGGTAAAGCAGATGTAGAAGGCTGAATGTCTGCTATATTTTGTAAGCTTATAGGATGCTTGGACTCTCCATCCGCAAGTAGCCCCACGGATTCCTGTCCAAAACTCCACTGTAGGGCAGGCTTTCCTCCACCCCTACTAGAGACCTCAGGGCTGTACACAGACACAATGGAAGAGAGAGAAAAAAATAAAATGTTCAGAGGGCACATTGGTGGCATGGGTAATGCATAAATTTATGTTCAGTTTTCATCATCAGCTTTTGAGTGAATGTTATTTTAAATGCAGTCACAAGAGTGGAGGTAGAGGGTAGCCTTCCATGGTGCTACACGATGTTTTAACCATGTTTGAATTATAGCTATCCATTCCTAGTGCCACTACTAACATGAAACTTTGTCAGGATTGAATAAGGGGCAGCAGATGTAACTTTAACTTGTACTAAACAATATGATCTGCTAGAAAGATCAAACTGTTAAGCTGCACTTGTAATTGAGAGTGAATAGGGGATGCTGGCCTCAACATGCTGTTTTCAAGACATCAATATTTATTTTCCCCAAGCTCCCTAGCCTCCATGTCTTTCTCCATAGTAAATGCTGATGTGAATTACTCATTTGGTATCTCTCCCATCGCCTGTGGTTCCACATATAGATGACATGATTGATCTTTAAGGGGGCCTATTCTCTCCCTAATTGCTATTAATATGTTTGTGGAATCTCTTTGGATTATCCTTAACTTAGTCTTGTTCTTTAAATCTATGCACATCCTAACAAAGCCAATGGCACAGTATTCTATTAGTTGGTACTCTATATTATCCTTTTTATAGTTTAGAATTCTTCCAATTCTTGTGTCATCTTCATTTCCCATTTTGAAATCTGTCTACAACTTCCTGTATTGTTCAAGCCAAAAATAATGCGCAAGTATACAGTTAGATCTCCTGGGTGCCCTGCAATCCTATGGTCAAACTATTGACTTTAACAACATCACCTGCTTCAACATCTCTTATTTTCTTATAGGTTGGGAATGTGGTGGTATGGTTGGGAGCACAGAATGGTTTTGGCATTTTTTTTGTTGTTTGGAGAATTTTCTGTTTTCAGCTTAAGATTTCTTTCATTTGGAATTGTATTGATCCATTACTTTCATTTTGCCTCTGTATTTTATTGTCATGCTTGCGTCTCATGGTTTTTTTAAAAACCTTTAATGCCCTTTCACTATTTCTCTTGACCTACATCTATCCTTTGCCAGCTTTCACTTGTAAATAGTCTTCCAAAAACCCTGCATAAATATTCAACTCATTATCTTCCTTACTTCTATATTGTTTGTTCCATTCCATTTGTCTCCAGTTTCCAGCTGTGTAAGGTCTAAAATGTTGATGTTTGTTTTCACCTTAGGTAGCTGTTGGCTATAATTCTTGCTTTTATTCAGTTCTTTTTATACGAAGTTACAACACAGAAATGGGCAATTTAGCCGGACTATAATAGTATGTTTTGATATAGACAAGTCCCTAGCAATTACTACTATTGATCCTTGTACGCATTAAAAATTTCTTGGAATTTCATTGCGTAAGTAGAACTGTTTAGAAATCCTGTTCCAAACTCCAAATGGCACCACCGTACAAATTCATTGTAAATAATGGGTTGGATTGGTTGACAGCTCTGAAACAAAGCTCAATGAAATTTGTTTGAACGTTATGTGTGATAAAATTATTCTATTGACATTTCCATTCATATTAATTATATAGTCACGCAAATAATGTAAAATTATACATATTTCTAAACAAAAATATGATGATTGAGATGTAATATTCCAAGTTATTTCTTTCCTTCAATAATGTTTGTGTGCCTTCTATTCCATTGAATCTTGTAAGTGTTCTATTCATAGTGTCAAAAGTTTTGCTGAGTTTCCACGTAATTTTATTAAACATAAAAGAACAATCTTGCATTTATTATTATCACCTTTCACATCCCTGAAACAGCTCAAAGCATTCCACATGTAATGAAACGTAGTCATTGTTGTAGTTTAAGGAACAGAGTAGCTAATTTGCGCACAAGTCCTACAAACAGCAATAAAATAGATCATCACATAATGTGGTGTTCACTAAAGGAAAATGCCATTCATCTGCACTTCAAAAAAGTGCTATTGAATCTTTTAATTCTACCCAAGAAGGCAGACTAGTCTAAGGGTTTTGTTTCATTGGAAGGATGGTACTTATGAAATGGAGCATTCTGTTATCACTGTCAGTCTGAATTTTGTTCTTCAGGGCTCTGAAATGGGATGTAAATCCACGATCTTATGACTCAGAAGTAAATTTGCCATCATTGAGTCAGTTCTGATATCATGGAATTCAATATTCTCTGCTCATGTTACAAAAACGACCATTAGCAATTGACCAAAAAATTTAAACTTCTAGATTCAGTCTTGGTTTCATAATATACCACCTTCAGCTGACTATTATACATTTAGAGGTAGTTAGATTACTTTGTTCCTATCAGTGGCTCATAGCCAGTCAATTCTTCAGCAGTGACTGTTCCAGGCATTTGTTTTGGCAGAGGATCCTCTTTGGCAGCATTTCTGATTAGGAAGAATCCCTTAAAATCAGTCTTTAGTTGAGAAGGTCAACATTGACCATGTCTCATTACAAAAGATTGTCTTCTGATAGAAGAAATATTTTTGGAAAAAGAGAAAATGATCACCATTTTAAACAGATAAAAAATCTAAAAATTCCGGAACTGGAACTCTTTTCCCGGAGATATTGCAGCAGAAACTCAATCACTTGTTATGTACTCTTTATCAAACATTTCAACCTTTAACGTTTGCAAGCTACTTGTGTGACTTTAACCTTGTTTTTCTTCCCCAAAGTTCCTGGATGTGCTACTGCCTCAAATCCATGCTCATCTTTTCTGAAACTCTGTATTTGAATCTCTTTCTATCACAGTACCAAAGTCAAAGTCAGAAATTTCATTCCAAATGATGTTGACTAAGATAAGCTACATTCGGCTTAACCTGTCTGCAGCCTTATGGCTAACCATATCAACATCTTCCAAAGCCTCTCTACTTTCACCACTGTGTGCAAGACAGATCCCTCTTGGCTCCATCCTTATCTATTTATTCACCCAGATAACACCTCAATGGGTTCTTTATCAACTCTTGCACCATTACCTCTGATGTTCCTCAAACACCTATAGTTAGCCCCCTTCATTTTCTCTTCTAAGTTCTGTCCCTTAGCACCATCACCTCAGTTTCCAGATGTACAATGATAGCGTACAACTCAGTCTCATCTCCATGTCTTCTAACTCCTCAACTACCCCCAAATCTCAGACTACTGGTCTGGCATCCAATATTGGATTAATAGAAATTCATGACGTTACTTCCAAAATAAATTTTGTCCGTGATCAAAGTCAAACAATTTAATCACAACAAACCCCAATTCCTAGCTGGAATTTCCATTTCTGTCTGTGGCAAGTTTGAGTCTGAACAAGATTGTTTACAAATCTAGTGTCCTACTTGACCCAAAGATTAATTTCTGATGATAGGTCTGGGCCATCACAAAGATCACCTATGTCTATTTCTGTAACATCACCTGATTCCACTTCTGTGTCAACTTGTGCCATTCTTTGTATTGTGAAGTATGCTCAGTGCCATTATCTCTCCAGATTATCATGAAATGATGAAGGAATAGCAATATAATTCCACATCATCATGGTCCTGAAAGAGAACAAAGCCCTTCTAATATTTCCTGCTACTATGTGGACCTCCAAGGTTTGTGCACAGCAGCGACATCCGGAATTGGATATCGATGAGTCCTTATGCCATTTGATATGCATGGACCCTCGATGTGGCTACACAGATTAGAGGGAACATTGCTTTCAGTTGTTGGTGCAGCTGTACTTCCAGACAATAGGGATTGTAGTTTTGTCAGATAGCGATGAAGAAACTTTGGTGAGTTGCAGTGCATCTAGAAATTATATAAATTTAAGCTGTAGTGCTTTGGCAGTGGATGAATCAAATGATAAGTTGCTGTTTGGGTGCCAGTTAAGCAACTACTTTGTTGGATGATGTCACATTTTTGAACGTTGTTGAAGCAGCACTCAATAGGAAAGTAGAGAGTATTACATCACACTGACCTGTGCTTTGTAGATAATTGAAAGACATTGGGAAGTCAGGGGGTGAAAAACTTGCTACAGCATACTCAATATCTTGCTTTATTTCATCACTCTTGTATTCATGTAGCCATGACTACTGTGTTTCAGGTCAATGGTGATCTTCAGGATGTTGATGGTGGGAGATTGAGAAATAGTAATGCATTTGGATGTTAAAAAGAAGGCTTAAACTCTCTGTCATTCATTGGTGTGGCTTGGCACTTAAAATAGATGTTAATACACATTTTGAAAAGATTGGACTTGAATTGGCCCATCAGAATTTTAGATATTTTCTAATCAACCTGTTCAGTAATGCTATTATATAACTATGGAGTAGGTGAGACTTGAACCCCAACTTCCTGGCTCAGAGATAGGGGCACTATCCATGGTGTTCAGAACCATCTCTCTGTTAGACTTTTATCCCAAACTGTAAACGGGTTTTCACAACAAAGCTTGATTCAAATGGGTGCTCGCCCAATCAGGCATCGCTTCCACCATCCAGTTAGCTTATTGAGGTGTCACTTTATCTGAAGTGAGCCCATGGCCACAATTTTCCAGCTCTGTGCTCAGAATGAGTGTCTAGCCCACATAATCCAAGGAGCTGAAGCAGTAAACTGGGTAGCTATTTTATTACATGCACTATTGTAGAAATTGTCATTTTTATTTCCTTTTTTCTTCAATCTGTCTGGATAATTATGGTACATGTTATTTCCACATTTTTTAAATTTAACCCGTATCATTTTTTTCTACCTCATTGCAAGAATGTGATAGTTTATAATCTATTTCCAGTACAGTTATAGTTCCCTTATTAGTTTACTCAGACCAAACAGATTCATATTTCTGACCATCAATACTATCATTGATGTGGTATTTTAATAATACTGTTGCTCTTCCTTTCTTCTACTCTAATTCTTCTAACATTTTGAATTAGTAATATTGGGACCCAATTTGCTTCTATTCTAAGAGATGTTTTTTATAAATGCTGTTATATCAGAGTCCCTTTTGTTTCTCTACTTCACAACCCAATTTCCCTGTCTCAGTAATGTTCTTTGCTGACTGTGTGATCACATCCTCAAATGTACATTCCAGGAACCTTTGCAACTCCTGTAGTACGTGATAAAGTATCCTGCAGTTTTGTACTTGAGTGCAGGTAATTAGAGACACTTGATTGTACAAGTGGTCATCCCTGACAAACAAATGATGTAGGGTTGTGAGCACTGCCCATCTCCGGTTTCATACAAAACTGTATTCCTGAACTGCTTAATATGAGCGACTGCAACCGCTTATCGATTTATTCCATTCAACTAACAATTTTAGTTAGAGCAAATTAAAGCTACTTCCACATTCCACTAGACCTTAAGATTTCCAACTGATCAACCATTCTATTTCTGTTTCTAAAATACAGAAGGCAACTATTTTCATTTTGGGACATGGCAGAAATATTCATGGAGTTGGGTTTCCGGGACAAGGTTGATGACTTCTCATGACCTGAAACGTTGGACATAATTTTCCCAATGTCTGAACGACGCGGAATTGCGTGAGGAAAGTTGTCAGAATGAAATCCTCCATGGGACTTCCATTAATAAAAGCAAAAATGCTGCGGAATGCTGAAAATCTGAAACAAAAACAGAAAATTCCGGAGAAACTCTGCAAGTCTGGCCGCCCTGTTATTCTATTCACAGATGCTGCCAGTCTTCCTGAGTTTCACCAGCAATTTTCTCCGTTTGTATGAGACGATCCGGATTTCACACTAAGGCAAAATGTGGGAAAGACCAGTCCCTTAAGTCCATTTATCTCGCTCTCCAACAGATCCTGCCTGAACTTGCTGACTATTTATAAAGGCTTTTCTGTTTTTACTTCAGATTCGCGGCAT
>JAHRHZ010000264.1:13156730-13179365 GCA_024137785.1 Ginglymostoma cirratum | reverse complement strand
TGACTATTTATAAAGGCTTTTCTGTTTTTACTTCAGATTCGCGGCATCTGCAGCGTTCCGCTTTGTGATTCATATTTTAAATGCAAGGTGTCCGGCTTTATTTTGTTTCGCTGTCGGTTCATTTTACGGATTACCTACTGCGCTGGTTTGAAAGGAGGAGTGGGGCTAAACTGATGGGACGGGGCAGCTGTCGTTCTCATTTCCAATAATTCGGTCTTCAGTCGTATTTCTAACCATTTACCCGGGAAGGGAAATCGCTTATTTGATCGTTTCTTCTAATATTTGGTGGGAAATAAAAGGGACGGTGTCCAAATTAATCATATTTCCCCCACCCCACCATGAGTCAATGTGGTGATGCTGAAGCCGCAGCCGCTGTGTTTTATCCAACAGCTGCTCGCCTGGCTCGGGTTATATAATGTCCTGAGAGGCGGGAGGAAAGAGGCCGCACTGACTGGCTGAGGGGGCGGAGACAGACCGACCAACCAACCAACCAACCAACCAACCGACCGGCACTGAGCCCTGGCTGCAGCTGCAGCCGCCGCCGCCGCTCGGGCCTTCGACTCCCGGTTCTAGCCCCCTCCCCCTCTCTCTGGTGGGTGGGCTCGGCCCAGTCTGGGCTCCATGGAGGCTCCGGCTGCTCGGACCGAGATGCTGGAATTGGCCGACCAGGCTTTCCGGGCGATGAACTACGAGCTGGCCGCCGATATCTACGAGTGCCAGCTGTTGGAGCTGGGCCCTGAGCGGGCCCTCTACCTGGGCAAGGCCGATGCTCTGGCCCGCTGCTGCCGCTTCACCGAGGCCTTCGAGGCCTACCGCAGCGCCGCAGACCTGGATCGGCTCCGGCCCGACGACCTGGGCGACCTCCTGGACTGCATCGCCGCCAATGTCCGCCTGAAAGAGGCGCTGCCGCAGGCTGCGGGCCGGCTGCGGCACGGAGGCCCCGGGGAGGAGGAGGAGGCCGCCTCAGAGCCTCTGAGTTGCCGAGTCTGCCTGGAGCTGCTCTTTGAGCCCGTGTCGCTGCCGTGCGGCCACACTTTCTGCCGGAGGTGTGTAAAGAAGGAGACGGTGACCGGGTGTAAACTGTGCCGGTTGTCGCTGACAATGCACCCCGGAGCCGCGGCCGCTTCCTCCTCCTCCTCGGCCTCGGCCAAGCCCGGACCGCATCTCGGGCTCAATGTGGTTCTGTGTAACTTGTTGGAGAAATGGTTCCCGTCGGAGTGTCGCGCCCGGCGGCTACAGCAAGAGGCGGCGGAGCTGGCAGAGCGCGGGGATTACACGGCGGCCCTGGGCCTGTGTGAACAGGCGCTGTCTCTGGGTAAGAGTAGTGAGGGAAGGGAGAGAGAGGAGGCCTGCTCCTCTAGTGGGCTCCCTCCCTCACTCACTGGTTCATGGGGAAGGGCAGCATCAGGATTGTTTACTTATTTATTTGAAAGGACTGGAGTCGCTCAGTCCAAACCCGTGTGTGACCCACTTCTGCTTTTCACTTGTGTAACTGGCTTTAAAAAAAACGCAACAACAGTGTTTATCTACCCTTATTTAATTTCAAACTTCCAGCATCTACAGCGTTTTGTTCTCGATATGGTTTATTTAAGGCCCTGACACGCCCCTTCGCAGGAGCGTTACGAAACCAACTTTGACACCAAGCCACATAAGGAGCTGTTCGGGCGGATGTCCAAAAACTTGGTCAGGGATAGGTTTTTAAAGAACATCGTGAAGGAGCAAGGGTTTAGGGAAGACATTCCAGACAGAGTGTGGGGCTTAGGCAGCTGGAGAAATTTGAGAGTTCTCGGGGCAATAATAGGCCAGGTGCGGAAACTCATTCGTACGTCCAGAATCTGGAAAAATAAACACATAATCTTAATTTCCTATAGCTGTTTTTGTTGTTGAACCGTGCACTTAACTCAGCTATTTATACAATTACTGTTAAATGCAATGGTACAATAACAAAACCAGCTACAAGAAATTGGAATTATATGTTGCGTTTTCAGTGCCATGGGCTTCCGAGAGCTAATGATGAGCCAAGGAGTTAGTCCATGTTGAAAGATAATTTTGCAGTGAGCATTGTTTTAATTGTTTCTTTTATTGGATGTGTTTAGTTGACTGGTGGTGTAGTGACAGTGAAGAAGGTACAACGGGATCTTGACCATGGGCCAATGGGCAGATGGAGTAAATCCTAGATAAATGAGGTGCCACATTTTGGTAGGTGAAGTCAGGGCACAACTGATATACTTTAATGGTAAAGTCCTTGGGAGTGTTGCTGAACAGGTTCATAGGTGAACATGGAGTTGCAGGAAGGTAGGCTAGTGAAGGCGGCGTTTGGTACGCTTGGTCAACACATTTGAGTAGAGGAGTTGGGGGTGGCGGGGTCATGTTGCTGCTGTACAGGACATTGGTTACGCCACTTCTGGAATTGTTCAATTCTGGTCTCCCTCCCATAGGAAGGATGTTGTTAAACTTGAAATGATGCAGAAAAGATGTACAAGGATGTTGCCAGGGTTGGAGGTTTTGAGCAGGAAGAGTCTGAATAGGCTGGGGGTATTTTCTCTGGTGCATTGGAAGCTTGAAGGGTGACTTGAGGTTTATAAAATCATGAGGGATATGGATAGGGGAGCCCAAAACTAGAGGGCACCGGTCACAGTCATTGAGTAATACAGCATGGAAACAGGCCCTTTGGCCCAAACTGGTCCATGGTGCCCACTCAGTTAGTTCCAATTGCCTGCATTTGGTCCACGTCCCTCTTGAACTCTTCTCACCCACGTACCTATCCGCATGTTTTTTAAATGTTGCTATTATACCTGCCTTAACCATTTTCTCTGGCAGCCCATTCCATGTATACACCACTCTCTGTGTGAAGAACTTGCCCCTCTGTTCCTCCTTAACCCTATGCCCTCAAGTTTTCAATTCCCCATGCTTGGGTGGGGGGAGTGGTGTGGAGAGAAAGACTATATGCATTCATCCTATGTATGCCCCTCATGATTTTTATATACCTCAATAAGGTCACCCCTCATTCTCCTACATTCCAAGAATAAAGTCCCATCCTGTCCAAGCTGTCCCTATAACTTGGGCCTACTAGTCCTGGCAACATCCTCGTAAATATTCTTGGCACACTTTCCAGTTGAACTATGTCTTTCCTATAACAGGATGACCAAAGCTGCACACAATATTCCAAGTGCAGCCTCACCAACAACTTATACAACTGTAACATAACGTCCCAACTCCTATACTGAGTGCTATACTCCTCGACTGATGAAGGCCAGCATGCTAAATGCCTTCTTCACCACCCTGTCCACTTGTGATGCCACCTTCAACGAACTATGTACTTGTACTCCTAGGTCCCTCTGTTCCACAACACTCCTCAAGACCTTATCGTTTACTATGGAAGGCCAAACCAAGGTAGGACTTATGAAGTGCAATACCTCACTTGTCTGCACTGACCTTCTTCGCTATCAGTGATTTTATATCATCCGCAAACTTGCTAATCATGCCTTGCACGTTCACATCCAGATCACTTATGTAAATGACAGTGGTCCCAGTCCTGACCCCTGTGGCACACCACTAGTCACAGGCCTCCAGTCCAAGAAACAATCTTCAACCATCACCCGCTGCTTCCTTTTGAATCCAATTAGCTAACTCTCCCTGGATCCCATGTGACCTAACCTTCAATAGTAGCCTGCCATGTGCAACCTTGTCGAAGGCCTTGCTAAAGTCCATATAGCCAGCATCCACTGCCCTACCCTCCTCCATCCTCTTGGTTACCTCTTCGAAAAAATCTGAATGATTTGCTGCAAATCTATGCTGACTATCCCTGATCAGACCGTGACTATTCAAATGTTGGTTGAACCTGTCCCTCAGTATCCTCCCCAATAACTTGCCTACCACTGATGTCAGGCTCACTAGCCTGTAGTTCCCTGGCTTGTCTTTGCTATCTTTCTTAAACAATGGAACATTAGCCACCCTCATCTTCTGGAACTTCACCAGTGGCTAAAGATGAAGCAAAAATCTCTCTCTGCCAAGGCCTCTACAATTTCTTCTCAAGCCTCCCACAATGTCCGAGGATGGACTTGATCAGACCCAGGGGATTTATCCACCTTTGTGCTTTAAGGCTGCAAACACCACCTCTCTGGTAATACGTATGTAGTCTACAAAATCCCCCTTGTTTCCCTTATTTCCTTAGCATCCATGATTCTATCCTGAGTAAACGCAGAGGAGAAATATTCATTAAAAACCTTCCCTATCCTGCGACTCCACACATAGATGGCTATGCTGATCTTTAAGGGGACCTATTCTCTCCCTAGCTACCCGTTTGCTCTTAATATAGCTATAAAACCCCTTGGGAATTATCTTTAACCTTATCTGCCAGATCCTTCCCATACCCCCTTTTTGCTCTTCTGATTTCCCTTTTGTGTGTGCTCCTGTACAACTTATAGTCTTTTAGGTATTCACTTGAGCCAGACAGCTTAAACCCAGTGTATGCTGCTGCCTTTTTCCTGAGCAGAGCGTCAATATCCCTTGTCAACCAGGGATTCCTAAAACCTGCCAGATTTTCCCTTCACCATAACAGGGACACACTGTCCATGGGCTCTTGGAATCACCCTTTTAAAAGCCTTCCATTTGCCAGTTCATAGAATCTCTATAATCTGGAAACAGGCCCTCCACACCGACCCTTGGAGCATCCCACACAGACCCATCCCCCTATAACCCACGCACCCCAGAACACCACGGGCAATTTAGCATGGCCAATCCACCTAGCCAGCATATCTTTGGACTATGGAAGGAAACCGGAGGAAACCCATGCAGACACCTGGGAGAATGTACAAACTCCGCACACAGTCGCCTGAGGCTGGAATTGAACCTAGGTCCCTGGCGCTGTAAGGCTGTAGTGCTAACCACTGAGCCACCGTGCCACCCCACTTGTTCCTTTTCCTTCCAACAGACCCACCCAGTCGACTTCAGCTAGGTCCTGCCTGATAGGGCCAATTTTGGAGCTGCTCCAGTTCATCACCTTAACCTGTGGACTTGTCCTATCTTTTTCCATAACTTTTAGAACTGAGAGTTATGATCACTGACTGGTTTAAGGCAAGAGGGGAAAGATTTAAAAGGCAACCTTTTCACGCGGAGAATGGTGCATGTATGGAATGAACTACCAGGAGAAATGGTGGAGCCTGGTAAAACCGTAACACTTTAAAATGCATCTGGCTGGGTCTCTGAATGGGAAGGGTTTGGAGGGATGTAGGCCAAGTGCTGGCAAATGGGATTTGAATAATTTAGGATATCTGGTCAGCATGGACGATTTCATCTCGAGGGTCTGTTTCCTTGCTGTACATCTGTGACTGCAAGATGAATGCATGCTCAAATGAGAATGTTAACTTGTTTGGTTTGGAGATTTTTATTCAAGTAGGTATAGTTATGGCGTCTTTAGCCAGTGAAAGATTTGGCGTCTCTTAGACATAACTGATATGTCGTGATTTGAAAGCTAATTATTCTGAATTTTATCATCTTGTAAGAATGTCAGCAATTTCTTTGGTTTGGAAGCAGTGCAATCACCGATTAAGGTCAAATTGCCATAGCCCTAGGGCATTGTAGGGCTTCTCTCTCATTAGAAAGGAATGACTGATGGCAGTTCAACCTGAGGGTCACCACACCTCGGGTGAGGTCAAAGAAGGTAGGACCTTCATGGTGACTTCAGCCAACACCGGAATTGAACCCATGCTGTTGGCATCACTCTGCTGTATATACTAGCTGTCCAGTCAACTGAGCTAACCAGTCCCAATTAATTGATTTACTTGCAGATTAATTTGTCAATGCCTGATGTGTTTTGTGACATGAGCATTGTGTCAAGTTAATTGGTATAAGGTTTTGCACATTATGAAATCAAAGAGACTGGAAATATGTCATTCAGTTCCTTGAGCCTGTTATATTGTTCAGTTATATTGTATCTAGTGTACATCTTAACTTGGTTTACATGCCTTGCTTCCATAACTAAAATTATTATGGAAATGTATTCAATCCACGTCACTGAAATTTTTCCTTAACCTAGACTGTCATAGTGTTCTCGGGGTGAGATATTTCTCTGTTCTTCAATTCTCTTTTGAGCCTAAGGTAGATGTCCTCCCACTTAACCACATCAAATTCCATCTGCCGGAAATTTGCTGGTTTTTTAAAATCTATCAATATCCCTTTGAAACGTTGTGCTCTAGCCTAAACTTTTTACTTCAGTCTCTAGTACTTCATATTGTGGGAAAACTCGGACATACAGATTACTCGTCCTTCATCCAAGGAATTTTAAAAGCATTCCTACCCCAAGATAGATCGTGTGTGAGGGTATTCAAAATTTGTCAGTTGACATGCAGAACCATTATAGACTTTTGACTCTTCCTTTCCAACAAGTTCCCTGTCCAAGCCATTAGGTTTATATAGATTTCATGCTCATTTTTGTTTCTCGTGAATTGTTAAATGTTTTCTGGAAATCTATTGGATAATGTCTACTGACAGACCCTTATGTGCTTTGTTAATGTGCATGATTTGTGCAATGCACAAATTTGTGAAATAGGTGCGACTGTTGAGCTTTTAAAATGATGCAGGATCAAGTGTTTTATTTGTTGTGCCTAGCTTTGGTAGGAATGGACATTGTGTAGTTTGTTTTTAAATTATCGTAGCTGGAGTAGGAGTTTCATTTTTGTTTTTATTTTAAAATACATTTGTTGAATGTGGGCATTGCTGGCTGGCCAGCATTTATTGCCTGTCCCTAGTGGCCTTTGAGAAGGTGGTGGTGAGCTGCCTTCTTGAATCGCTGTAGTCTGCGCACTGTAGGTTGCCCCCAATGCCCTTAGGCAGGGTATTAACTTGTTAGGTTTGATATAAGTGATGAATGCCAGATTAAGAATTGCTCCTTTTCATGGAACTGGTGATCCCTCCATTTCCTAAATTATTAGGTAACTTCTAATGTAAATTTCAACCCTTTCTGTGTAAGCATCCTAAGCATTAAATTTCCTATTTCTGGAAGGTTCTGTTAATACTCAAAGCAAAACCACTATTTTGCAACAAACCTTCATGGTGTAGGGGAAAATTAACTTTTTAACCTATGGAATAAAAATAACACAGAATTCTCACTTTTTTGGTTGAAAAGATCCAAAAAACTGGACTTCAGGCATCTAGCTGTGAGGGGACTATTTTAGTGAAAGCAATTTAACAAGCCCAAAAGGCTGTTACTCAATTGAATGATCTTTATCAAGCTAATATTTAACTTCCATGTAACATCCAAATCTTTTTCTCCACGTGACATTTAAACTTGAGCACCAGGGCACATCAGTCTCTGTCCAGTTTCTCCTCTTTCAACGGAACCTGTTTTGCTTCATGAGAATTGTGTGTGTATGTGTATATTTCTGTGAAGTTTGGTTTTTTAATTTTCTTTATATACGCTTTTTGAGAATTTGTTTTGTAAATAGAAGTTACACGATAGTCTATGAAGCCATAAGGGAAAAAAAATCAAAGAAAGAGCTTTCCTCCAAAGACTGGTGGGCAGATGAGGGTTGTGTGTGTCTAACTAAATGTGAAACTTCAACTTGGCAGCCAAACGCAGCCTGATTGAAGGGTGTAAACCCACACATCGACTTTCCTGCTTCTCTGATGCTGTCTGACCTGTGTTCCTCTAGCTCCATTGTATTGTCTGTGACACCAGCATCTGCAGTTCTTGCTACCTCTATCTCACAGCCAACTATACTTTGTTAATCTTTGGAAAAGATGAAAATAAGTGTGAATGTAGTGACATGAATGTCATTTTATAGAAACAATTTAGAAGTTCCCAAAGACCAAGCTATTTATCCCTATATCTTCTATGCACCTCGGAGGCTTGTACAAGTCAATAGCTATTTGACTCAAATGGCTAATGTACCATTGAACCAAATGTCATAGTCACACAGCACAGAAACAGACCCTTTAGTCCAACCAGCCCATGCCAAACATGATCCCAAACTAACCTAGTCTCATCTGCCTGCTCCTGGCCCATATCCCTCTAAACCTTTCCTGTTCATCTTTAAAAGACATTTTGGATTGGTACGTTTTAGTTGCATCTGCATCCACCACTTCCTCAGGACATTCATTCCACACACAAACCACCCTCTGATTTTCAAAAAAAATTGCCTTTTTATTTTTTGTTTTAAAATCTCCTGTCATTTTTTTTTAAAAAAATGCCCCTTCATCTTGAAATCCCCCATCCTAGGGAAAAGACAACTACCATTAACTCTATCTATACCTCATTTTTTAAAAATGATCAGGTCGCCTCTCAATCTCCTATGCTCCAGTGGAAAAGGAACCAGCCTATCCAGCCTTTCTTTTTAACTTAAACCTTCCATGCCCGGCAACATCCTGGTAAATCTTTTCTGAACCCTCTCCATCTTAATAATTTCCTTCCTATAACTAAATGACCACAAAATGGGCACAGTATTCCAGAAAAGTCCTCACCAACATCCTATACAACCTCCATGACTTTCCAACTCCTATACTGAAAGGACTGAGCAATGAAGGCAAGTGTGCCTTTTTCACCACTTGTCTATACGTGACACAAACTTCAAAGAATTTATGTACCTGCATGCCTAGGTCCCTCTGTTCTATAAATAATACAGAAGGCCTTACCATTAATTTTATAAACCCTACCCTCGTTTGTTTGTCTGCCTCACTTATTGGGAACAGATAATTTATCCCATTTAGCACAATAATAGTCCAACATGATTTGATTACTTCATTTATGGAAGATTTGTCTTCCACTCAATTCTGAGGGTTTTGTTTGTAATCTGTTTTCTAATCTTGAAACTATTGTAGTTTCAAACAATATACTTTGGATCTGGAAATTGAGAAAAGCAAAATGTTCGATTTGCTGAGAGCAAAAGCTAACATCTTTCATTAGAACTTTGAAGGTCTGAGATGCAGTCCATAATAATAAATTCTTAGCCAATCCTGCCCTGAAACTCTAGGATCAATCTAGAATGTAAAGATAACTCCAGGCTTTTATTTCCTTGTGCAACTGTTTTTTTTTAAAGCTCCCTGTTTGCTCCTTTTCATTTGTTTGCCATCCCCTCTCTGCATGTTGACTTCCATTGTTGCTCGGTTCACTGATGTTCATAATGTGTTCAAATCCTATAATGACTTATCCCTGCAGTCTGTAGCTACCTACAATCCTTCAGCCTTTTGAAGTAACAGTTTTACAGCCGTGGGCACTCATTCATGACATTCATTTTACCCTGTCATTAGTGCCATGCCAATTGGGTGTTCCATGTTATCTCTTGGATTGAGTTTTTTTAAATCACGTGCTATTGTCGTCTTATAAGTTGGGAGCCACTTTTTTTTTGTCCGCCCACACACTTTTCTCACACCTTGGGACATTTTTCTATATTAAATATACTGTGAATTACTGTTGTAAGAATCTGACCTTCTAGAGTATAAGATGGCATCATCTTTTGGGAGCGAGAGAAAGAGAGAGAAACATACTTGGACTTTAGGTCTGTTTACCTTAGACCTGAAGAAAATGCAAGAGCTGCTCAATGAAGGCTTTGCTACAAGGAAATATCCTAATGGGTTTTTTCAGCATGTAAATATAGTGATGGATGCTGTCCAGTAGGTCATATATTTTCATGAATGTTACTAAGATTGGTGATTTTTATTTATTTGCTTTTGTTTTGTTCGTCCTAATGCTCCAATTCACAACTGCTGACTAGGTTAAGAATATCCAGTGCTAATTCTGAATAAAATCCATTTAATCCTGATTGAGTGATTAATCAGCTTTCAAGGAAATGTACTTGGTCCACTTTTGTTTGCTAATTGACTTGCAAGTAGGTTATCATTCAATGGGCAAGAGCCCATTTTGAGCACACATTTATAGACAGTTGATCAACACTTTCACATAGTTTCACAGATTTTGTTGAAAAAAATACAATACTGTTTAGATATTCAGATTAGTAAAATGGTTTTGTATGTCACGTTCTGTGCACCAGATGTGCATGGTCAAGGTTCTACGTAAAAGTATTCTATACATGAAATTTGCACTCTTTTTGTTGAGATTTGACGGTTATATTCACGCAGCTTTAAATAGTGTTTTCTTGACTATTTGTTTATAAGAGTTTCTATTATATTTTAATCCTTATGCAGTTTGTAATTCTGAGTGCCAGCTGTTGTACCTTGGTAGCACAGTCTCCAGTGGTTTCTCCCTAATAGGCAATTGTGCTGAATTTTGTTTTGCTGAAATTCTCACCTCCAGTTATTAAATGGCAAAATATTTTTGTAATTGTCTCTTTGGTTGCTCGAAGAATTCACTGTTTTAGAGGACGGCTGCATGCTGGGCATTACAGAAGTTGGTGTCATTTGAGTTGATTTTAGCAATTAATCATAAACTGATTTGTAGCAGTATAAGAATCTGGTAGCTCTCTCAATCCTAGTTAGATGATGCATCTTGCTGCGTACTAAACAGAATAAAGGAATGTGTTTAATGAGGAAATCAATTAGTTGTTGCTGTTTATTGAAAAAGTGAAACTTTGGCTGATTTCAAAAAGTACTGGTTAGACTTGACTGACTTTATGGTTTTCTGCAATCCTAATAATGAAAAAGCGGAAAGTTTTTTTTGAAATATTTTTATAAACAAGTGGGTAACGTGCAACCAGCTGGATATACAGAGCAAATTATTAAATACTGCTGGTATAGTCAACTATATCTAATCTTAAATTAAAACATTTTAAATTGTACCCTCTGTATTTCTTCAGTACCTCATGACTACTTGGTGAGATGTTATCGTGCTGAGCTATATATAACTACAGGAAAATACAAGGAAGCGCTTTGTGATGGAGATGTAGCATGTGCACTTAAACCACTAAAGACAAAGGTATTGCCTTGTATTATATAAGGTTTTTTTATTTGTTTTTGTTCACAATTTGTCTTAAAATTTTGTGTTTTTAAATTGCACAGTTGACGCTGCTCAAATTGTGATTAATTGTTCAAATTTTTGTCTGCCTTCCTGATAGGCGCATTTTTGGAAAGCTCAAGCTCTGGTTAAAATGGGCAGAACTGAAGAAGCTTTAAAGGAGTATATATACTGCATTGCTTTGAAACCAGACTGGAATTCTGTAAGACTCGAAGCACAAAAGGTAATTTCTTTCTTTTATTTGACTTGACCATCAAAATCTTTTAACCAAATATGTTCTCAGGTGGGCACAGCTGTGCTGATTATTGGTCATCTAGTGTTGGTCACAAACAACAGAGATATAATGAGACTAAAAGTGACTTGTATTGTTGTATGATTCGATTATATACTTGGTTAAAAATTACTCTCCTATACAACTGGTCAAATATGATTAGCGGCTTAGCTTTCAAAATATTCTATTTGACTGTGCATCTCGGATAATCCAATAAAATATTAACTATGACTTTTGCCTTAGATCTTATGTGATATGTTTTCACCTGTTTTGGAGAATATGCCAGATACTCTACCAACCAACAAGCGACCACAGTCATCTTGTTTAAGACCTAAACCTACTTTTCTCAGCACTTTTAGTCCTACATCAGTTGCCAGAGATGATACAGTTGCTGCACCTTCTCAGGTATGTTTAAACTTTTTAAAGTATTTATATGGGTAGGCATAGTTTAGTGCAAACAAGCTGCTTAAATTTGTTCACATTGTATTCTATTTTCTTCAGCAATGCCTAGAGAGCTTAATTTGTTTATTTTTTTTTTTTTTTTTTTTTTTTTTTTGTTTGTATTTTTTTGGATCAGATGAGGTTTAGGTTCCACTTGACCCTTTTTGTAGTAGGAAGCTGAAGGAAAGTGGAATCGTTGAGCCAAAGGATCAATCCAAACTGAACATGTAGAATGTTGTACACATTAAAATCAGCTTAATTTTAGTCTCTTGTGCATGCTAATTTTGAGTGGAGGTGATACTGTACTATCTGTAGAAAAATTTGAGTTGAGACTGCAGTTATTCAATAGCTTATGCATTAATTATTTAGATTTATAGGAAGGAATCTTGACTGTATTGTCAACTGACCTTTTTACATTTTGGGTGTTGATGAATGTGCCTCTCTGAATTTGAAATTTAAATTGTGAAGTATCTTACATGTTTTCTCCTCTTAGGTTTTTTCCAAAATGAACAATATTACAGCACAAGAACGAAATACATCAAGTCAAATACTCTCAAAGCCCAAGGCTACACCAAGTGAAACCTCTGTGCTCGTTGAAGCAGTTCCATCTGGTTTTAGTAACAGCAACCAAAAGAGAAAGCTATCATGTGAGACAGATCTCTGTGAGAGCATCGAAACAACCAGTAAAATGGCAAAAAAAGGTTTGACACTTTGACATTTCATATTTCGGTGTGCCTCTCTGGATGTATTTAAGGCAGACTAAGTAGAACCTTGCTTAAGCAAGGAGGTAGGTTGGAATGTGGACTAATTGAATCAGCCACGATTGTGTGGTGTACTGGGCTCGAGGACATGATTTACTCTTGCTCCTAATTTTAAGCTTCAAAGTGCAACTTGGTCAAAATATGAAACATAAAAAGTGACTTTTTTTTTTTTTTTTTGCCTGCAAATAAAACAGCAGTTGGTGAGATGTGGAAGCTTCACTTCACTTGTTAAAATGTTTACAATGTAGGCAGAAAACCATCCTGTAGTTGGATAATGAAAATGAAATGTGGCAAATTTGCATGAATATTTTCTTCTGTTAGTTGAGTCTGTTGGAATTTATAATGGCAAAACTTGACTTTCCATGCACCATGTTTACTCCAGAGTCAAGATTTTAAAGGCACAGATGTGATAGGCTAAATGGCTGCGTAGTGTGTTCCAATTTTGATCATTATAAACTCCTGCCAACCAGAAAATTCTCTGGATCAATGGTATACACGTTGGCAGGCAGGCAGTCCGTCCACATACGCTTGATACACAATCATTCCTTGATGCTTTCTGGTTGGCGGTTGGCGGCTGGAGCTGGATTGTTCAAAAATTAAATTTATGACCTCATCTTGCAGAGATTTCCCAAGCTGAAATGAATGATTATTTTGAAACTCCCTTGAAAATTTTCATTTTGCTAAACGTGAGACTACTAGAAGGAAGCTACAACTTTTTTGGTGGTAATTATTGTGGTTTTAAAAAATACAATTTTTCTCTTTCTAAATCCAGATGAATTTGTACCTTTGACATTTGACAATTTTAAAGCATCAAGAGAGATTCCCAGTGAACTTGTGGATCCATTCGATTTTGAATGTTCTCTCTGTATGAGGTATTTTTTTTTCTTCCAAATATTCCTACAATTAGCTTTTATTCAGAAATAAGTATTTTTGGTTTTGTAATCAATTTGGAACTTTTCAGTATAGACTATCCTTTTGACTTAGTGCTGAAATATGTTCTATGTGAAATCAAAACAGCTTCAGGCTATCATAGAATAGAATTCATAGAATCCCTACAGTGTGGAAACAGGCCATTCGGCCCAACAAGTCCACACTGCCCCTCCGTAGAGCATCCTACCCCAACTCATTCCCCCACCCCTGCATTTTCCCCATGTCTAACCTAAACATCCCTGGACATTATGGGCAATTTAGCATGGCCAATCCACCTAACCTGCACATCTTTTGGACTGTGGGAGGAAACCTGAGCACCCAGAGGAAACCCATGTAGACACTGGGAGAATGTACAAACTTCACACAGACAGTCGCCCTGGGGTGGAATTGAACCCAGGTCCCTGGTGCTGTGAGGCAGCAGTGCTAACCACTGAGCCACCGTGCTGCCCAAGAGGCTACTAAGAGGCTTTTTCGGGGAAACCTTTTTAAGAGTTGGGACTAATCCAGGTTTTCACTACTTTTCTTTTTTTTTTTATTAACAAAACAAAATTCCGAGTTTTTAAAAATGGTTGCTTTCATTATATTGTTTGTTAAGCCACATACTGCAAGTTCAGTATTTTGGAGTACCTACCAGGAACCTTATGCTCTGGTGCATTCAGCTGACTCGGCCAAAGCACTTGGCTGTCACACTAAGGGAGCAGAAATGGGCCATTCAGTCCATTAAAGTCTACTCTGCCATTCAACAAGATCATGGTTGATCTGATGGCCCTCAACTCCGTTTTTCTATCTTTTTCCCATGCCCTTGATTTCTAAATTGTTAAGAGAATCTGTCTATCACAGTCTTGAATATAATTAACAACCCAGGCTCATAGCCCTGTGCAATAAAGAATCCGTTAGATTTGCTACCTTCTGAGAGAAGACATGCCTCCTCCTATCTGTCTTTAAATACCCAGCCACATACTCTGAGATTGGGCTGTCTATTCTTAGACTGTCCCACAAGGGGGAAATGCCTTTTTTTGCATAACCCTATCAAATACACTAAGAATTGTGGACATTGCAGGAGGTAAAGGAGATAAATGTTAACTGTTTTTTCCTTTACAGATGCTGCCAGACCTCCCTGAGCTTTTCCAGCAACTTTGTTTTTGTTTTTATTCTTGTTCTTGTCTTCTATTAGTTGGCCAAGCCTTTATCCATACGACCTCCAACACCATGGGCTTTTTTTTCCCCTTAAGGTACCACATATTCAGCTACTTACCAAACGTCTTGTGAAAATAGAAAGAGATTACACTGATTTTTTTTTTTTTTTGTCTTTGTTGTTTTTCTTCACCTCAACACCGCCCCCCCCCCCCCCACCGTCAATCCTGATTATTACCACCTCAGTTCTGTAAATTTTGACAGGCATGATTTCCCCTTCCTGAAGCCATGTTGACTCTGCTTGAACATATTTCTAAATGCTCTGTTCCGATATCTTAGACTCAAATATTTTTCCAATAACAGACATTAAATTAACTGGCCTATAGTTCCCTTGTTTTGGTCTCCTTTCTTAAAATAAAGGTATTACAATTGAAGCTTTCCATTTCTCTGGGGCCTGAGCTTTTCCAGAACTTAAGGATTCTTGGAAGATTACTACCTGTGCATCCACTATTTCTGGAGCTACTTCCTTTTTAAAATCCTAGGATGCATCCCATTAGGTCTGGGGACTTGTCAGTCTTCAACTCCACTAGTTTTCCTACCACTTCCTTTTTCCTCCTACTGATTAGTTATTGTATTTATTTCCTCTCCTTTTGCCCTTTTTTGATTATTTAGTAATTTTAGAATGCTGTCCCTGTCTTTAACTATGAAGACTACATCATTTCCTGTCCCTTCCATTGATCCCAACTCTGACCCTTTTGACTTTCTCATTGGATCAGCTATTGTGTCTGCACATTTTCCCCTCCATCAAGCCCCCACTGCCCTGTACATCAGCGTTCAGTTGTAAATAAGGATCTTGCCACCCATGAGTTTATTGTGGGTGCTCACACTGATGTCGTGCATGACCTTAATGGAAAAATGATGAGGGGTGATGAGACCTTTCTCCTGTTACTGAAGGTCTAGCTATGTTTTCGATTGTATACCTCACTCCAACATCAGTAATTTTCATCATTATTTTTAAATTGGACTTGGACTTGTCCCTACTCCCTCGTACTATCTCCTTCTTTTGTCTTGTTTCATCCCTCCTGTGCTTTTTCTCTGTCTCTCTTTCCCCCCACCCACATTCCTTGTTCTGTACTGCTTACCCAAGTATCACTGAGATTTTTTAAATCACCTCCAATTTTCTGACATGCTGCCCCTTGATAGACTTGGTATCATTAATAGAATAAAATGATTCAATACAAACTATGGTAGTAGTGGAAAGTGTTATGTAATCCCCATGTACAAATGCTTAACCTCCTTTGAGGCGCAGAAAACCAAAGAGATAATTTGAGTTCTCTCAACACCTCCTGTGATACCTATTTTATGGGCAATCCTGCAAGTTCTGTGGCTTAAAGTCATTATTCAAAATAATTTAGCTTTACTGTGAATCACCTTTTTTTTTTCCCAGAATTAACATTTTCTTGGGGGAAAAAAAAATAGAATCACAATATTGAAACTGTTGAGATGTGGGGAGCCAAAGTTCGGTGGTATCCAAATGAGATTATCACTTTATTGTTGTGTTACCTTTTTTTGTTACAAAAGTCTGAATAGTACAGTCCAAGGTGGCAAGTCTCACTCCCTTTTGCTATCTACAACCATTTGTGTTATATTTGGTGCCCTTAATGTAGTAAAGACCATCTGGCAATTTTGGCTTCACTTGCCCAAAGTCCATATTTTTCTGTTGTCCTCAAAGTTCTGGTTTCGCCTACACCATTTGATGTTGGCAGTAATAATTAAAATTACCAAGATAACAAGCTGTGGGGCTGGATGAACACAGCAGGCCAAGCAGCATCACAGGAGCAGGAAAGCTTGACGTTTCGGGCCTGGACCCTTCATCAGAAATTACCAATGTGGCTTTACAGATTATTCATAGAATGGAAATCAAATTCTGAACCCTGACAGGACAAACTCTCTATACCGTTGGGATGTTACCTCATTACAGATAATTTGTCAGCTTTTCATTTTGCACTTTTCTTGAACTCTGAACTCTGAAGGAGAAAAGTAAAAATTGTCTCATTTTAAGAAGTGAGAACTTATCTCTATCCAAAGTGCAAAAATATTGCATATGTTGATGTGTACTTGGCCTGAATGACTTACAGCCTGAAATAGTTTTTCTTCTAAGCTTGAATGACCATAGTTGCAGCAGATACTGGAGTGTCAGTCCAAAAAATTGGATAATGATGCAAGCTTAAAACTTTTAAAAAGATTTATTTCTAATTTGACCTGCATGTATTAGAATATTTTATATCACATAGATATGAAGTTTTGAAAAAAAATTTTTTTTTTCTTCCATAGGCTATTCTATGAACCTGTTACCACTTCATGTGGGCACACCTTTTGTTTGAAGTGTCTGGAGCGCTGTCTGGATCATAATGCTAGCTGCCCACTCTGTAAAGAAAATTTAGCTGAGGTTAGAGTTGTGCATGCAGTGCCTCTTAGTGTGTTTTATAAGTGCAAACAAAATTGAAATTCTTCTCCATCTTTTATGAGTACCATTGTTTTGACAACCATTTAAATTTTAGTTTCTCATTGAAGTAAGGCATTGTTAACAGAAGTTAATTATTGCAAGGAACTTTAGAACAGTCAACTTGCTCAGTTTTTAAACTTGAAGATTTCCTCTTAGGTAAATTCAGGTGTGAGAAGAAAATTTAATCTGTTTGACATTGTTTCGTTGATTCTTTAAAATGCAATTTTTGCAATACTAATCTTTGTTAATAGTGACAGCATCGGGTACTTGCATATCTTCTTTACGCTTTTTTTTCTTTTAAAGCTAAAATTCTCCATAAAACAAGTAGCTCTGGAGCTCCACACTTGCATGAGCTCATTCAGATGTTGGATTTTCACCTGGCCTGTAAACGTTCAGATAGTAGAAGTAATGATAGAAGCAGAGACAAATTGTAATTGGGATGGTCACTGATTTCCAATGGGGTGATGCTCTCGTGGAACATGCTACTACTTGCATTTAGGCTTAATTGTGCATTTTAAGATGTCACAAAGCAAATAAAACTGTGTGCATGTCACTCCAGTTTGGAGGGCATTCTGAAGTTTGGAAGTCTGAAAGCCTAGATCTAACTTGAACTCAAATATAATGGCAATTATTTTAGCAATAGGGAATAGATTGTAGGCTTCAGCTCTTTAAAATGTCAATCCTTGCAGTAATCAACTTAAGACATTTAACTCCCTCGTTTGCCTGGAAACAACAAATGCTGGAAATGACAGTTGGTCAGACTGCATCCGTGGAGAGACAGGTTAATGTTTTGAATCTAGATGCCTGTTCTTCAGAGCTCTGAAGAGTCATCTAGGTTTGAAATGTTAGCTTGCTGTCTCTCCATGGATGCTATCTGACCCAAAGTGATCCTCCAGCATTTGTTTTCAGTACAGATTCCAGCATCTGCAGTAGTTTGCACCTCTTTTTGGCTTTCCTTGATTTTTCAGATTTTGTGTACTACTTCTGCTTTAGTTGAAAACTAAAAGTTTTGAGAAGATTTGTACCTCTGGTTGTGGATGAAGTTGTAGACCTGCTCGCCGAGCCGGTGGGTTTGGTTGCAAATGTTTTGTCGCCCTGCTAGGTAACATCAACAGTGCGCCTCTGGTGAAGTGCTGGTGTTCTGTCCCACTTGTTATTTACATGCCTCGGTTTGCTGGGGGTGGTTGGTATTGTTTCTCAGTGGTTTGTACAAAACAGCAGGGTGACAAAACACTTGCAACCAAACCCACCGGCTTGGCAAGCGGGTCTACAACCTCAAAAACTAAAATAAGACTTGACAAATATGTTCCAATAATTGCACGAAAATAGCATTTTTAAGACCATGTTAATATCAAATGCCTTTTATTTTTAAATGAGTCTTGCATGTTTACTCGTTCAAATAGATTCAATAGTACTGTTAAAACTTCTTTTTTCATTTGTAGTATTTGGTAACAAGAGCTTTCAATAAGACATTCTTGACAGAGGAACTCATTATTCGATACCTGCCTGAAGAATTAAATGACAGGAGGCGACTTCACGAGGAAGAAATGAAGGAACTGTCTAAGTATGTGTAACTTGATATCTGGATTTTAAAAGTTTGGTTCAGGATTAAATTGTAGTTTTTTTTTTTTTTGGTTTCAACTGGTGGGTGTGACCGTATCAACGGCCTGGGCGTTCCTGAAAATTTAATGATGGTACATGCCATTATAGAGCAGATTATAGAATCCTACACTAGTGGAGCAGAGTAGGAGACTGTTTAGCCTACTGAGCTCAGAGGATGCACCCTTTCAATGTCTTTTTTTAATAGGTTAGGGGGGAAGAAAATGTAATACCCATTATCTCCTGCAACAAGACTTTTGAGCATTGGCTTTTTATCTGCTCCAGCTTTCATTTGTTGAGTGCATTTCAAATTGTTTGCCCAATTTGCAAATTTGGGTTTGGCTATTTTTCCAGACATTTGACAGAAATCTGAAGTGTAGTCTGAGATTTAGTGTATAAAGATTTCTGTAATTTGAGGTCTTTTCATCGTTTATTATTATTATTAAAAAAAAAAATCAGTTCAAAATAAACAGTAGTGTCATTTTGGGGACAGCTGCAATGGCAAACAGTAACAATGGGCTGAAATAATTCCCATCATTAGGACCTAATTGATAATAGGTTGTCATCATGGTCTTTGGATTTCATGGCTCATTCTTCTTTTGTGAGGTGGTCTCCATTTTCTCATTAACATTTAGTCTTTTAAATAGTAGCACTCTAGCATTGGTTCCAGCTTAGTTTCTGAGTAGGCTGTTTGTTGTTTGATTTTTCTTTTTTTTTCACCCCTCAAATCAAGATCCTTTTCTTTTTCTATTAAAGAAGATAGGTTAAATATGTTGGCTTCTTTATTTTTATGTTTTTGAAAATAGCATCAGATAATTGAATTTGCATTTATTGTTTTCATGGAATTTAGACCGGAACAGAAGCCTGTGGGACCTGAGACTTAGTCACCTTGCAGTTCAGAAACAATCCCAGGACATTGCTACTCTTATAATTTTATGTTTCTTTCACTTTGTCTGGTTGCTCTAACGTTCTTAGTGAGGCCAATGTTTTTGAAGGAGCCAGCCAAGTCACTCACCAAAATGACAACATCGGTTCCTTTTGTAGGAATTTGATGCATTACTCCGAGTACGTCATCTCCACTTAAGTCTCTCTTTTAACCTAACTTTGTACATGGGATCGGATTATAACTTTTTTGTGTTCACCACCAATTAAGCTTTCTTTCACCAGTTCCTTTGGAAGACAAACTTTATCAGCCAGCATCAGTGACTAACTTGCTCTCGTCTCTAGCCAATATTTTAATGACTTGCTGCCTTGATCAGAATTAAGGGAGTATCTATAAACGAAATTGTAATTGTTGAACCTTACCAAAAATTGGCTCACTTTATTTTGTTAGAGTTAGGGAGCACTTCTCCCTTAAGATAAAATATCCAGAACTTTCAGTAGCTTACTGGTAAAGGGAGTTGATCAAAGAATCTCGCTGCTTTCCTAATGGAATCTAAGGGGACAAGCTTCGTCTGTGGATGTGGGTACTATTACAACATTTAAAAGATATTTGGATAAGTACACTAATAGGAAAGGTTTGGAGGGATATGGGCCAGGAGCAGGCAGCTAGCACTAGTTTAGGATTATGTTCGGCATGGACTAGTTGGACCGAAAGGTCTGTTTCCCAATAGAGGGTATAACTCTCTACAGCTATGCTATGGTTTTAATGTCCGTTTCCTTTCTGGTCCAAGCTTTTCTGAAGCTTTCTTGTATTCTTATTGCCGTAGTCGGTCTCCCATTTTTAAATTCCAGTAACCAAAACCTATGAACTTAAGAGCAGGTATAGACAGTTCAGCCCCTCAAGCCTGCTGTGCCATTTGTACAATTGTGGCTGATCTCCTCTCCTCTCATCTCAGCCTCAAGTCCACTTTCCTGCCACTCTGTAATGCCCTTCAACTCGTTACTAATTAAATATGTTCATCCATCCTCAAATTTGCTCAGTGTCTCAGCATCCATAGCATTCTGGGGTAATGAATTCCACAGATTCATGACCTTTTGAGAAAGAGAATTTCTCCTCATTTATTTTAAATCTGCCAACCCTTATCTTAAAATTTTGACCTTCTTGTTCTGGATTGCTCCACAAGAGAAAAATATCTATGTCCACTTTATCAATCTTCTTTAGAACCTTGTACCTTTTAATTTGTTTTCTCCTAATTTCTGGAGACAATAGACCTAAATTGCTGAATCTCTCTAGCAATCCCACACCTTTTTTGGAATCAATGTAATGAATCTCCTATGAACAGCCTTCAATGCAACTGCATCCCTCAAGGGGACTAAAACAATACACAGTATTCCAGGTGCAGTCTGACTAATGCCTTGTACAGTTGCAGCAACACTACTCTTAGTACCTGTTGTACTGCATTCTAGTTATCTGCAATTTCATATTTGAGGACACCCAGATCCCTCTGCACCGAAGCACTCCAGTTTCTCTCCAGTTAGATTAAAAGGGTGCTTTTGTCTTCAAGCAAAATGGATAACCTTACGCTTACCCATGTTAAATTTCATCTGTCAAGTTTTTTTTTTGGTCTGTTCATGTAAGCAGGCATGTCCGTTTGTAAATTTTTCTTTGCAACTTAACCCACCTATTTTAGTGTCAAACTAAATTTGCTTTAATATGTCCATTTGATTCCCATATGACCATTTCCCCACCTAGGGACAAGCTCATAAGCATTTCATAGCTTGCTGTTCTGTCAGACTGGTGTTTGCATTCATAGTTGTGGCTATCAAACCCACTGTGTAATATTTTAAGGTTTAAGTTACTTAAACTTCATATCTGCCTCTTCAAATAAGGTCAAGTATCTATTACCTCTATCCTCTGTATATTTGGGCCAAGGTTTATTTTAACTGAACTCCTAAGTGAAACTAGGATAACTATCTTTCTCCTCCACAATTGAAGCTGTTTTTTTTTTTTTCTTTTTCACTTCTTTAGTTTCACTCTGCGCTCTCCTTTTACTCCAGTTCAAGTTACACCTGAATCTTGGCTGATTCTTGCTATGATACATAAGTTCCAGGCTTCTCTTGTTTTTATTTCTGAATGCTGGGTAATTACTTTAATCATGCTATCCTTATGAGAACCTGCTTTAATTAAACATCTAATATTCTGTTTAGCCTGTTTCAAGGGTTCCAAATACTGCTGTTGCCAGAAAAGTCTTCATAACAACCAAAGTAATTTAAAAGCTTCATCTTGGGTAATAGTCTTCTTTGAGACTCCACATACCCTAGTCTCTAAGAATTCACAAATTCCTCTAAACGCACAAATTTCAGATCCTGTTTGAGCCCCCATATCATGGTCCCAGTTGATACTTATCCTGGACAAGTCCATCTCAGAGTGAAACTAGCTTGATAGATCCCAACTCTCTTTTTCCACCGTGATCACGAGTACTTTTAACACCAAGTAGAATCTTAATTTAAACAAGAAAAAAAACATGGTCTATATCACCCCAGACAAAAAAAAGTAGAAAGTGGTTGGTACCAATACTTGCAAAAGGTTGCATGCTGTTGTGCTGTCTTCCTTTTTCATCCTACTAATAACTTTACAAACGTCAAACATCAGTGACAATTTGCCACTGCCCCCTCTCTCTCTAAGGGTTCTTGCTCAGGCTGGCACAGCTGCAGTTGGTTTCCTTCCACTACATTCACTAGATTTTTTTTTTCAGCTGATATCTAAAACAAGCATACGTTTGCCTAAAGTCAGTTTTTCAGTAGTATTGCAGGATTTCTTGAGTCTAACCCTCCTGCTTTCACTCTTTGACATGTTCACGCTGATTTCTGGAATTTTCTGTCTATTCCTCAACCCTGTAGCCATGCTATTTCCACCTTTTTTAAAAATGTACTAACAACCACTACACAACCCTTTCTTTGTGCATTGTAAAATGTCATTAAAAATGCAAACTAACAAACAGGCCTGCAGATTTCCGGTGCAAAAGTCTCAAAATTCTAAAAATAAAGCTAAGTCATGTCTCCCTTTTTTTTATACACCAATACAAAATATAAAACAATTATATTAGATAGTGGGAACTGCCGATGCTGGAGAATCTGAGATAACAATGTGTACAGCTGGATGAACACAGCAGGCCAAGCAGCATCAGAGGAGCAGGAAAGCTGA
>JAHRHZ010000264.1:13106070-13156330 GCA_024137785.1 Ginglymostoma cirratum | reverse complement strand
TCTGAAGTAGGGTCCAGACCCGAAACGTCAGCTTTCCTGCTCCTCTGATGCTGCTTGGCCTGCTGTGTTCATCCAGCTGTACACCTTGTTATCTATAAAACAATTTTATATATTGTGTCTAATGTTCCATAACCTTTTTATTTTCAACTCGTCTACTATTCTATAATAAGATATGGCGCAGAATTAAGCCATCAGGTCTGCTCTACCGTTCAATTTGTGGCTGATCTGTTTCTCAACCCTACTTGCCTGCCCTTTTCCCCATATCCCTTGATCCCGTTACTAATGAATAGTCTATCTCTTCAGAAACTTCCAAAGAAGGGTCCTGACCCGAAATATCAACTTTCCTGCATCTCTGCTGCCTGGCCTGCTGTGTACCTCCAGCTCCACACTGTTATTTCTGACTCTAGTTCTTGCTATCTCTGCAAGGATATTGGTCCCAGATCAATTCAAGTGGGATCCAATTCCTCCTGCTACAAAATTGGCCTCCATTATCCCAGGAATGTCTTGCCTTGTATTTATCCTGCCATATCACATCTTTCCTCCATTGCTACCTCACTTGTCTTTTTCTCAGAACTGGATGAACAAAGGCTTCAAGTAACGGGAAGACTGGAACCATTGGGTTAAAATATTGGTCGGAGTTATTGCAGCATATTTAAGCTTAATGGTGTGAATGTGTTCGGAAGCTCACTTTAAGTTTGCCTATTTCTACTTCTGCAACATCACTCAACATAGCATGTCTGCTATTTAATCTTTATTCATGCCTTTGTTGCCTCTAGTCCTGACTTCCAATGTATTTCTTGACGGGCTCCTACGTTCTCCTGTATGCAAACTAATCATTCAAATCTGCTACCTGTGAGTCCTTAGTCGCATTATGACCCATTGACCCTTTGCATGCTGAACTATTTGTAAAATGATGTCTGAGGATGCTTACAAGCAAAAATAAGAGATTAATTTTCAGCATCTACTCTCCTGTATAAGGGGAGGTTGGACAAACTAGCGAAAACAAACAATCCAAGAATGTTGGAGGCTGACATTGACCCAATAGAAGTATATAAGATTGAGAGGCGTGGATAGGCTGAGTCTCCCCCTGCCCAGGCTAGAAATGTCAAAATCTAGGGATCATAGATTTAAGATGAGATGGGGAAAGTTTTTAAAGGAGACATGCAAAGCAAGCTTTTTTTTTTCCCAGAGGGTGATAGGTGCCTGAAATGTGCTGTCAGGCAAGCAGTAAAAGCAGATATGATAACAACGTTTCACTGGCATTTCGATATGTGAACAGGCAGGGAATAGAGGAATATGAGCCATGTGCAGGCAGATGGGATCAGTTTAGAATAGCATCCTGTTCGGCACAGACATAGTGAGCCAAGGGCCTGTTCCTGTGCTGTCTTGTTCTATGTTCTGCGTACAAATGTCGGACCAGCTGTCTGGGATTTTAGTTAAGGACCAAGCTTAAAAGTATTTGTATTAAAAACTGTTTATACTGTAACTTGAGATCGTGAACAAATTTATAGAAATCTTAAGATGGAATAGATGGAGGGAAAGGTGTGGAACTGAGAATAGTTTTGGAGATCTTAGCAGGCATGAAGACCTAATTAATTCAATAATGGGTCGGGTTAAACAGAAAAACAATGTTTTTAGTAGTTCAGCTTTCAAAATGGCAGAGAATTAAGTATGAAAGATTTAAACCAAGCAAGGGATTTTAATTTACACAAAGTCAAGGCTGTCTAATCTCACTTCGAGAGTTACTGTTCGAGCTAAAAAATACAATATTTCATATTAGATTGATTTAAATAAATGAATGAGAGAAATGTTGAAGTTATCATGGGAACAGAATGGGTCAATGTGATAAGAACAACTAACTGAAATGAAAGGTAACTGCCAATACTGACTGGTTGGAATTGTCTCAGTATTACAACATCAGTGAATTTCTGTACAGTATAAATTGGGTTTTTAAAACTTGGACACCATCTAGTGGTTATTGTTATGACTGTTTTTGTTTTCTGTCCTGCAGTCACTTTTTTGAAGATGTGCTCTGCCACCTTCCACTTTGCTTTGGTTCTCGAAGTACCAGAGTCATTCTCTAACTTAATGACACCCACTCACTACCCTATGCCTTTTTTTTCTTATTTAAATGCTTTTGTTTGTAGCTTCAGTTTCATTGATCTTTCCTAATACTTCTACCTCAACTAATATCTGGTTAAGAGAACCAGTGAGTGAAATGTGTTTTTATTATCATAGCCTAACTGAAGATGTTCCAATTTTTGTCTGCACCATGGGCTTCCCAACTATTCCATGCCCTCTTCATGTTTTTGAACCGCGTTATCGACTGATGATTCGCAGGTGTATGGAAACTGGCACCAAGCAATTTGGAATGTGCATTGGAAATGAGACTAAAGGGTAAGTGAGAATGTGCATCTACCTTATGTCTCCACGAGCTAACTTGAAATGTTCATAGTGCTGAATCAAGGCTGATACTTCTATCCCTTTCACCTGAACCCAAAGGGCATTTGATTAAAGCCCATTCCACAGATGAGACCATGTTAATCTCTGACAATTGAGTGCCATATTTGGAGCTGTAAGGTCTTAAAGTGCCTGTTTGCTTGCTCAAGTGTACATGGAAAATTCTTTAAAAACACTGTTCAAATTGCAGAAGGGATTTCCTAGAATCTTCCCCATTTTAACATTCAGCCAATGTAATTTATTTTTTAATCTGATTGCTGTTGAGACCTTTTGAGCATTAAATTGGCTTTATTTCCATATGTTATGATAGTGATCACCCTTCAGAAATACTTGAGTTTTGAAATGTCCTGATAATCTGAAAAGTGTTTTGTATGAGAGTTTATTTTTCAATTCCTCACTTTTTATTATACAATGGCATATTTTGCCAGAGATTGAGACTGTCGGACTGCTTTTTTTTTCAACAATGTGATGTTGAATTCCAGTGGGCAAATGGTAAACAAAAATAACGAAATTTTACCACCTAAATGGGACCCAGGCATGTGCTAGTAGAAGTCCACATAATCAATGTAAAAACACACAGTAGGGAATAGAAAAGTAATGCGGGGGTATAAACATCACTGTTTTACTTTATTTACAGCATAAATCACTTTTTTGATAATGCAACTTTGCCTTTTAAAAAAAAACTTTACTGGCAGAAGGCCTTCTCACCTTGCACCCTCAACTGATTACTCGGAGATTGCAGTAATACTGTAAACTTTTGTTATTTTGGGTATACAATTTTTTGCCAGTTTATCGAGGGGTGCTGGTTAAACCAATGTTTGCTATAATATCAAATTCAAAAATGATCAAAGATTTTTTTAGTTGCCTTGTAAACTAACAACATGATCCAGTGCTGATGCATTGAATTATGAATTACTGAAGACCTGAATTAACAGGCAAATGTTGCGTCCCTTTTGAGTAGTGTTGTGATTCACTTAGGAACCACTGACGTTTAAAAAGAAATCTGAATCCTTTTATTAGCCAATAGAATCATGCCACAAGACTTCACATTTCTAATAAAACAAGCCATGATTTTCACTCTTTATGTTTTAAAGTGTATAAAAGGATTGAAATTAACATGATTAACTTTATATGGTTATAACTTATGCATGGTGATTTTACTTCTTTCTTCCCCCAATAATTCTTTCTGAAGATGCATCAACCTGTAGGTCTGTACGTAAGGAAACACCAGTTCTCTGGAGAATTCTCCTTGGCTCCAGCTGTTCTCAATGGTAAACTTTTGCTGTCTTCATTGTGGAGCTTTCTATCCCCATCCCTTTTTTGTTTATGTTTACTTTTTCAGCTATTTCCAAGATTAATCTGGTTGCTGAATCTTTTTGTAATATGACACCCGAGGCCTACTGCAGCTTCTCCCACTTTTTTTTAAAACCAAAGAATCTTCCGGCTCTTATTGCTCATGAAATGAAGCCTTGCCGACCACCTTTTTGCAGTTGGAAATTGAGTTAGTGGTTTATTCGGTTTACAGCATGGGTTTATCTAACAGTAATTTATTTTGGCTACCTACTCTCTCTCAGCAAGCTGTAAACCACACTAGTCCAAATTGCAACTAAAAGCTTCTCCCAGCAAACATCCAGATAAATTGAAACTAAAGAACCTTCCTAAACTCTAGTCATCTCCATAAAAGTGTTTTGGGTTGACCTTTTCAGATAATTATCCCTCACTTTCAATTTCTCCAGTTACTAATCCCACCTTCTGTTCTATTGTTTCTTTTTTTATATTCAGGCCTTTATCAAACATAAGAAAAGCAGTTCAGAAAGTTATCTCGTAGGTGTTCTGGCAGTCACTAACTTCCAGCATTTTAAATGTCTTTTACAGCGATTTTAATCTTCCCAGAACTGAACATTTACTTCAATCGTGTGCACTAGATTTCTGCAACACTAGCCAGTATAACAAAGATGAGACCTGCATAAATGGTTGTACCACTCCCTGCATACATGTGGCACCACTTCTTCTGTCCCAAAGTACTACAATTTTGCCTCTGGTTCATTGGAGATCTCATTTTGCAACACAGTTGGAGGTTGTTGAGTTTTGCCAGCAACTTCTGATGTAAGGCTTTTATGTTCACCAGGAGTTGTATTCCATCACAGGTATACATACTGCAATACTTCCTTGGTTAGGTTTACAATAGTCTTGATGGCACAGATTACAAAGAGACATCTTCTGACCTTTCTTGTTTTGGTCAACGCCCATTAAATAGTTGAGTTGGCTCTACCAGAACTGTGTTGGGAATTCTGGATATGACTGATTCCATGGAAATTGCTTGGAAAGTTAAGTTCTCAGAAGGACAATTCCTCTCCATCTGGAACCCTCTGTTTGACATCTAAGAATTTTAAGTAAGGCATTTGATAAGGTTCCCCATGGTAGTCTCATGCAGAAGGTAAGGAGGCATGGGATCGGAGGAAATGTGGCAGATTGGATTCAGAATTGGCTGACCCTTGGAAGACAAAGGGTGGCAGTGGATGGAAAATATTCAACATCGTGCTCAGTTATGAGTGGTGTACCACAAGGATCTGTTCTGGGTCCTCTTCTATTTGTGATTTTTGTAAATGATTTGGATGAAGGGTGGACTAGTAAGTTTGTGGACGCTACGAAGGTGGGTCGTGTTGCGGACAGTGCGGAGGGCTGTTCTAGGTTACAAAGGGACATTGATAGGATGCAGAGCTGGGCTGAGATGTGGCAGATGGCGTTTAACCCTGAAAAGTGTGAGGTGATTCATTTGAAAGGAGAAGCCTGAAAGCAGAATACAGGGTTAACGGAAAGATTCTTGGCAGTGTGGAGGAGCAGAGGGATCTTTTGGGTTCATGTCCACAGTTCCCTGAAAGCTGCCACCCAGGTGGATAGAGTTGTTAAGAAGGCGTATGGTGTGTTAGCTTTCATCAATAGAGGGATTGAGTTCAAGAGCCGTGAAGTTATGCTCCAGCTGCACAAAACCTTGGTTTGGCCACATCTGGGTTATTGTGTCCAGTTCTGGTTACCTCATTACAGGAAAGATGTGGAAGCGTTGGAAAAAGTGCAGAGGAGATTTACCAGAATGTTGCTTGGAATGGAGGGAAGGTCTTATGAGGAAAGCTTGAGAGAGCTAGGGCTTTTCTCTTTAGAACAATGAAGGATGAGAGGTGACATGATAGAGATGTACAAAATGACCAGAGGTATAGATAGAGTAGACAGCCAGAATCTCTTTCCTAGGGTGGAGGTAGCTATTACAAGGGGGCATAGTTTTAAAGTGAGTGGAGGTAGATTATAGGGGAGATATCAGAGGTAGGTTCTTTACTCGGAGTGGTAGGGGCGTGGAATGCATTGCCGGAGAGGATAGTGGAGTCAGCCTGGTTAGAGGCATTTAAGCGGCTATTAGATCGGCATGTGGATGATAGTATAAGGTAGGGGTGGAAGTTAGATAGACCTTAAGATTAGGGTAAAAGTTTGGCACAACATCATGGGCCAAAGGGCCTGTACTGTTCCGTGTTCTGTGTTCCGCTAGGGAAAGTTAGAGGATTGAAAAACCTCACCCAGCTGCTAGATAACTGTTTAAAGTAATACCTCGATTCACCACTGACTTCCACACTCCTCCTCTCAATTGCTTCTTCCCAAGCATGAAAAAGAGGGGGCATGTTGCAACACTAGGTACTTTTCTCTGCTGGATTGATGGATTCCTGGACAGGTTCATGACGGGGCTCTTGTATCCCTGTTTGAAATGGCAGTTATATCTCGTACATACGTGATTCTGGTTATTCAAATGGAGCAGACAGCCATGTTGAAATGATTCACCTTTAGATTCAAAAGATGCTCGATTAAATTTAGATTTGCTTTCTAAGACCTTGGCGTGATTAAGATTACTCTATACTGCCTTTTTGTTTCTCTTCAGGTTTGCTGATTATGGCTGCATGCTCGAAATAAGGGATGTAAAGTTTTTTCCTGATGGTCGTTCTGTAGTTGATACAATTGGCAAGAGTCGATTTAAAGTTTTAAGCCATGGCCAAAGAGATGGTTACAATACAGCCAACATTGAATATCTTGAAGATAAAAAGGTAAATGTTTCCAGATTTATTTAGAACATCTTCCCACTTGAGCTGTACTGTACCACTTAAATTCCAGTTTGAAATAGTTCTATGATCTGTCTCAAATGATCTAAACTCCTTGAGACCATTTCTAAGGGGGAAAAAAGGCCTGAATTGATGATAACCTTTTCAATAAATGAGAGATGGCAAAGGTGCACGGACAATGTGTTTTTAAATAGTGACTGTTGGGTTTCAGCTTGTGTTTCTGTTAAAATCGGTGTGCGTAATCACACTCAAAATCTTCTGGAACAAGTGTGATTGGGCAGTGTAATGTTCTTAGTGTTCCTTAATGCAGTTGAGAAGCAAGGTGGTGTAGTTTTAATTAATGAAGGTGAAAATAGCTTTGTCAGAAAGTATGAGATTTTTAAAAATAAGAACGTAGGAACAGGAGTATGCCATCATCCCATTAAACCAAAACATTTTCTATTTCAGCCTTCAATATACTCAGTAATAAAGAATACAAGTTAACCTGCGGATACAGCAAGCAATTGGGAAGGAAAATGGGATTCTGGTTTACTCTGCTTTCATGTATCTCTGAATATTCACATTGAAAAGTTTCACGTCTACTTTTTAAAAAATACTTCTGCTTTTCTATCTTTGTTACTGATGTGACTAATCTTGTGTGCCCACGTTGTATTCTATTCACACTTTTTTTTTTTTTGCTCAGTTGACCGGACTTATCTTTTTGAGGTCTCCTTTTGTCATCTTTGCAGCTTACTTCACACCTAAACTGTATAACATACAGATTCAGCATGTTCTCTGTTCATGATGCAGAAATAGCTGCCTCGAAATCTCCCTATCCCTCCTTTCCCCTGAGGGAAGGAACAAGCTTTCTTCTTCCATACCCATGGTAACGTTATAAAAATGAAATAAAGTATAGAATTTTTATTGTTATTACTCATGACACATTTTGTTTTCACTCTGCACAAGGATAGGAAAAAAAATGTAGCAGAACATTGCTTGTGACCATTCTGAATTCAGCATGACAATCGGCTCAGTTATTGGAGTTTAAAAACGGGCCTGGGTTGCCTCCCTGGTAGGAAACTGCAGGATATTCATACTTGCCCACATTGACCATGCTATAGTCTCCAAGCCTCGTGGAAGTGATAGGCATGTTAAATTCTAGAAGTGGTTATATGGTAAACTAAGATGGATGGGAATTAAGGATCAGAAGATAGTTAATTAGCATTTCTACCTGGATACAAGGCCCAAGTATTCATCAGAACTAATTGTTTCATAACATATGGATGTCACTGGATAACTCATCCCTGTTGTTGGCCTTGAGCTGAGGAACTTGCTATACCATTTCACAGAGCAGTTACCAATTAGCGTAGATTTGGAGTAAACATGTCATAGATCATAGAATCCCTACAGTGTGGAAACAACAGGCCCTTTAGTCCAACAAGTCCTCACCTTGTCCCACCCAGACCCATTCCCCTATAACCCACCTAATCTACACATCCCTCAAGACTATGGGGCAATTTAGAATGGCCAGTCTACCTAGCCTGCACATCTTTGGACTGTGGGAGGAAACCCACACAGACAGTCGCCTGAGGGTGGAATTGAACCTGGGTCCCTGGTGCTGAGGCAGCACTGCTAATCACTGAGTCACTGTTGACATCAGATTTTAATGTCCCTGAAGGACGTTAGTGAATCAAATGGATTTTATTGGTTGTTGATCATTTTATTTGCCATCTGTTTTTGACAAGATTTTAATAATTGAATTAAAATTCCACCAGCCTCTTTGGGATTTGAATGTGTCTCTAAAGCACTAGCCTGGACCTGGGGATTATTAGTTCAGTAACCTTACCACTGTAGTAATGTCTCCCTTCAACTAAAGTTACAAAACTTCTCTCTCTCCAGCCCCTCTATTTTGTTATAGATTAAGAAGACAGTCCCAATCCTCACTTTTTGGAAAAGCTGCAGTCAGACTCTTATACCAATGTGTGCCCCATAGCTCAAGTGTCTTATGCTTCATATTTGTTATTTATAAACCAAAACTATAGAAAATTCAGTGGATTACTGGAGGTGCAGTTTGCTACTACTTTGGACTGAACGCCAAGATTAAATTGCATGAGATTTGAACAATTTATCTCATTTGGGGATATGCTAATGAAATCCAATGTAATTGCAGGTTTAGTTTTATTTTTGATATTTGAAACTGTAGATACTAATTCAGTTGCACAAAGTTACTCATTTTTATTTCACTTTCATGATTGCTAAGGTGGAAGGAGAAGAGTATCATGAACTAGTCTGTCTGTCTGACTCGGTATATGACCAAGCTTTCACTTGGTTCAGTTCCCTCAAGGACAACATGAGAACTCAAATTCTGAATCATTTTGGACCAATGCCTGGCAAGGAGCCAATACCTCAGGTACACGCAATTGACTGCAAAAGTACTATGTTGCACATTTTCTGAAGGTGATGGAGGTCCACAATAATTTAGCAATGTAACTGCTTTAGAGCTAATCAACTAATATCAGTTGCTTGAGGTAAACAAAACATGGACTGGAGCATCTGAGAGCACCACAGAGTAGTAAGATGCAAATGCTTTTCAAATATTAAATGATGGTCTGTGTTTTGTGGTCAATGACCAAGGAAAGGCTATCTCTGTACACCTTGCTGAAAGCTGTTGTAGTCAGTGTTTTGATTTCTGGTCAAAGCTGACCCTGAGATGACATATTTTGGCTGTAGTAATGTTAGTTTGAATGCCAAGGGAAGTGGTTAGACTCTCAGAGATCACCTGCTTGGCAGGAATGTTGCTTGTTATATGTCTACCCATGTCTGAAAGTTGTCAAGGGCTTGCTGCTATTGGGTATGGGTTACTACAACATCAGAAGAGTTGCAAATGAAACTGAAAACTGGTTATCAGTGAGCATCTCTGTTTCTAACCTTCCGGAGTGATTGAAGATTAGACTCCAGATAGAATGCCTTCTGGCTGTGATGTTTGGTCCACCAACAACCACAGTCATTTTCCTTTTTGATCCGAGCTATGATGCCAGTTAGTAGAAATATTTTCCTCCTGATTCCCAATGATTTTCATTTTAGAACAACTCCCTGATGCCCCCACTCAGTAAAACACCATGAGTAATCATACTGACCATGTCTCTGGAATTCTGCTCTTGACCATCTTTGGACAAAAGCAATAATGAGATCTGGAACGGAGCAGCGTGTTGTGGAGTGTTTCTTAATGGTATTGTCGATGACCCCTTAGGTCACTGAGAGGCTGAGATGAAAATTAGACAAATTTTCAATTTGTCCTTTTTTTCATAGACAGAACAAACTTTTGCAGTTTTTATATTGTTTTTGGTAGTCGTACTGGAAAACCTTGACTAGAAGCATGATCAATTCTAGAGGTAACTTTTGAAATGGAGAAATGAAATTGGCTGAATACTGGCTTTTTATGATAGGGACTTCAGGAGGAGGCTGAGTAGATTATTGACGTGACACTTCAGATGAAAGCTGGTTGCAAACATCTGAGCTCTGCCACTATTTGAGATTAGAAGTGTTCATGGAGTTGCATCCTCCCAGTTTTTCTATCCTCTACCATTCATCGGTGGACATGGTCGGAATACTGAGTTTTTCTTCTGAGATCGTTTTAGTTCTATCTGTAGCTGGTGATTCCGCTGAAATAGTCCTGTTTGATTTTTGCCAAGGTGGCATTTTACATGTAGGTGTACCATGTGCTGCTCCTGGTGTGCTTTTCTGTACCACTCTCTGAATCATGTTTGGTACAACCATAGTGAGGGATGTGCTGTTATAAATTGCTAACAGATCATTAGCCCAATAAATCTACTAGTTAATGAAAGTCCAGTTTTCAGCTGCTAGACTTGTTCTGAATCAAACCCTTTTAGCATAGTACCACTTAGCACAACAAAAGATGTCAATTCACTTTCATGAAGACTTGCTGTCTGGTGATCACTTTTTTTTTCTCCAATATTGCCACTTGTGACAGGTTGGTGAGGATGCATCAATATCTCACTAGGTCATTTCGGATTGCAGGGAACAGTTGACAACGTTTTTGTGATCTGAGGTCATGTATAGGCCAAATCACTTAAGGAAGGCATGCTTACTACTTAAAGGACATTAGGGGACCAGATGGGATTTTGAGAACCTGGTAGTCTTCTGGACACTTACTAATACTAACTATTTAATTAAATTTGAATTCCCTAGTCACTTTGGAGTTTTAATTATCCCCTGAGTTACTAGTCTAGTAACAACTCAATGTTGCCATACCATTTTTATTTTTTTTTTTTTTTTTTGAGTATCGACATATTCTAGTTCATTGTCTAATCAACAGTGCTTTCTAGAAGGGTCAGTGATGCCTTTTCAGGCAAACATTACCAAGTTTCTTCAACTAATAAGATTGCAGCAACTGAAATAGTTTTTTTTGAGGAAGATTTGATAGTAGTGATCGCAGTAACTTGTGAAGAAATGAGACTTCTGACGGTTCAATATCTGCTAAAATTAAACTGCCACCTGTTAAATATTCACTTACTACTGAACGCAGCAGTTCTAATTCTCGCTACACTTTTTTAGTAGGGAGCTAGAGTGCAAGTACAGCAACTTAATAATATTGCATTAATGACTCTTTAGCAAGGTACTATTGATGTTCTCTGTGACTGTGTTGTTTTCAGGGCAGTACTTTCCTAGTGTGGATGCCAGAAATGTCTCCCTAATTTATTCCATAATAACAATTCTTGCTAGTGCTGTGTTTCTCAAGTTCTGATCTTTGCTACAATGGGGTAGGAGGAAGAAAGGAAGAAATCAAACTTTAGCAAATACCCTGTAGCAGTCAACTGAATGAAGGTCTTCAACCAAAATCAAACATGTTGGAGGGAAAAGAATCTCATGACTATGAAAGAGTAAACTGAGATTGGTTTCTGTCAGATTCCACCGTGAAAATTTTGCATGTCCAGAAGAAAACATGAACGTCTTATTTTAAAACCCAATGTCTTTAATGTATTGTTTTATTTTAACTATTGAAATCTACGACAGTTCATATTTAGAGACCAAGGTAAAGGGTAATTGGTGTGGGACACCTTCTTTCTATTCCTTTTTATGGCATATGGTTTAAAAGAGAGGAGTACAAAAACCCTTGACTCTTTTTTTTTGTTGTTGCAGTCAAGTCAAAATGGTCCTGCGTGGTGCTGGTGGCTGTTAGCTGTATTACCTTTAGAAAGTCGTGCTCAGCTAGCTGTTCTGTCTATGACCTCACTCAAAGATCGCCTTATTGCAATTCGCCGTGTATTGGTATTTGTAACCCGACAACGGCTTCGATCACTGTGATATTTGACTTGATGGGATTTTTAAAGCTGCATTCCAAATGTTTTTGAAAATTGTGTTTATCAGTATTATCTTTTTGATCTAATCCATATATGAAAAACAAAGCCCAATCAACCAGGTTAAAAAAAAATTGTTCAAATTGTTTAATTAAACTGGGTAGTGAGCCATTCCTTTCAACACATTAAGAAGCCTACAGTCAAGAAGATGTACTTGCACAGTCTGAGAAACATGGGTTGGAACTGTTCTTCCATCCCAGCTGTAGTTGAAGGCAGAGACATTGATTGGAAAGTAGTTTCTTTTAAATGTAGACTTCTCCTGAAGTCAGTCCCTCCTAGTAATTGCAAGTTTGCATAACACAACTGTCCATTGTAAAAAGTAGCAGACCTGGAATGTAAAACAAACAAAAAATCAGTGCAGTTCTGAGTAAATGCTATGTACGTGGAACTGAGTGAATGGGACAATTTGACCTGCTTGTACAAAGCGTTGAGATTTGCAATTTGAGAGTCCTGTCCAATGTCTTAATTGGAATGTCTAGTGTGTTGCATTTTGATTTGAATTTCAGTCATTCTGTTCAAATATAATGTTGATGTACTGTGCAGATGTTATCAAACCACCAGTTCCACCTCTAGAAATTACTAATGCTTTCTTTATGGAATGGCAAGAAATTTGCTTGTATTAATGTTTTGGGGTTAATTGTATCACTGTGAGCTGTGGGGAAGTGTGCTGCCTCTGATTTGGGAGAGTTTGATATCAGAGTACCGGTGCCACAGGTTGAAAGCTTGTTGTTCAGTAGCGACAATGGTTTGAATTTTGCAGTCATTGGTGGATTAAAGGCTGTTGAACAAAGATTTTTTTTTTTTTTTTTTTTTTTTTTTAAGGCTAGCAATCTCCAGCAACGCTTTTAGGTACTCCTGTATACAGTTGCTGATAGTGTTAGCAATTCCAAGACTGCATCGGCAAGTTATGCTACATAAGCAGCCAGAGATGTTAAAGCATTCACAGGCAGGCAACGAACCAACCAACCAACTAGTCGAGAAATACAAAGCTGTCAGAATCAAATTAGTTTTTCTTAAAAGAAAGTGAGTGTTAACGATTAGGACACTCCAAGATTGAAGCTGAACTATCATGAGCAAACTTAGTTATTTTTAAATAAATTTCTAAATTTATCATAATTTGGAGACAAGTAGTAATGTTTCTCTCATTTTTTAGGTTGAATCAGTTGATGGGTGATTATTACACCACCCTGACCCTATCCAACATGGTTTAACGGGGTTTCTAATGCAATATGAAAGCAGAAAAGGGAATTTTCGGAAAATTTCTCATCCGAACAATTGGTTTTGCTGATTGGTGAGGAAGGGAATGGGAATAGGGGAAATACTGAAGTTGAACCAACTGTTTTCGACCCCCGCCCCCCCAAAAAAAAAACAATTCCACTAAATACTTCAAGCATCGATTTGAAGTCTTTTCTGCAATCTCAATACTATTGGTCAGTGCCTGGTCTCACCAGACCAACAGGGGTCTTGATTATTGCTGCATATGATTTTGCTCATTGCCATCAATTTTACTGCAGTAAAATTGATATTGAGCATTTCGTTTTATTTTCACTTGGATTTGCAATTGTTCTGTACCATTTGAAAAAGTGTTGTGTACATGAATATCAATTGGTTTTACTCCTGTATTTGAGCCCAACGGTTTTTTTGGTTTTTTTTTTTGTTTGGTCTAACAAACTGTTCATTGCTTTTCTGCTATCAAGTTTATCTTTGCTTGGTTGAGCATATGAAGACACCATTTTGGGGAATTTGCTTGATCACCCCATTTTCACTCTATTGTGTGACCTGATGACAGTGTCTTGGATATTTTTCTTGCACTTGTAATTGTTGAATTGATACATCTCTGGAATAAGTTTTTTTTGTCTTAAACATTTTATCATGTATTCATATTCCTTTTGAGTTCTATTCCTATTGTAAACAGAAAAATAATTGTAAATTTTAATCTACTTAATTGATATAGAAACAAATGCAAATAGCCATTTCATTTGGAATTAGCATTTAATTTCAAAGGAGAAGGATCTGTTTTCTCTTGCTCATTATACCGGAGAAGCTATTTGATTTAAGAGTGCAATCTAGCTTCGACATTCTATGCCATTATTGTATGCAGATATCTTGTTATGAATCTCTGTACCTTTTTTTTTCTTTTACTGTTTTACATTTTAAAATTATTCCCCAGCTCTTGGCTATTTTTTTTTTAAGTTTCTTTTTGAGTTAATCCACAGTGATTCTTTACACTTTAACTGTAGCAAGAAAGAAATTGCTTTACCGGTTTCTCTCTCTCTTTTTCATTTCCTCCTAATCTTCAGTTGTGTTTCTCTGGCACCTTCCTGGTGATTTCTGATGGGGCTTTCTCTTTCTTTCCCCCAATTCATTCCCTGTTTGGTTTTTGTTTTTTGGGAATACTTAATGTCATATGATTTTTTTTATATGGTGTAAAACACTGGCAATCATTTTGAGATGTTTTATTCTAATTTCCAGCAACCTCTGTCAAACATAACCTGTTCTGAAAGGTAATGAACATTTTGGTTTGAGGTAATGATTGTGATTTTCTTTTAAAAAGATCCAGTGTTACTGTGAATTGTTAAACAGTAATTATGTTTTTATTTCACATGAAGATTCTTCACTAGTTTGTAGTATGATTGAATTTTTACAATTTCATAGTCATTTTCATAGAAACGTTGCTTTAAAGCAGCAAGCTTCTTTGTATTTGTTCTAAAATTTAAAACCAAAATGAGCAAAATATATATATTTGTTACAAGAAAATGGCTCAAATGAACATTTATCCAGATAATGTCACCTGAGATTTAAGTTGTACTCATCTTTGGTGTTCGTTCTGGTATGTGTTCTAAATTAAATGGACTATATACAGATGCAGAACTTTGTTTTGCGCTGTTGGTAACACTTTAAAGAATTTTCAAATGTGGCTATATTATCATTACAATTGCTGCCTGCCGAGCACTTTCTTTTTATAAACGGCAGTAATATATGCAAAATATCTGGTTTAGCACACTGAAACATGGCATCCAAAAGAATTTACAACGGTCAGAAGGAATCTGGCATTCAGTATTTTAGCAATGAAAATATGTCAATGCTAGGCCCAGACCAGTTTACATTTATTATAATTGCACATATACTCCAACATTGAACTTGAACTGGAAACTGAATAATTTTTTTTATTACCATCAACAATCTGCCAGACATTTCTCATTACAGTTTGTTGTATGTGACTAGAGGCCTTTTTAATCTAAGATCCTTTGTATTTACTTGTTAGAATCTTTACACTGTGAGACATGCTACCATAAAATGTTTTGAATCAGTGTCTTTTGTTTCAGAAATGGATAAAGCAATATGCTGCAATCTCTTGTGTCTGTGTGTATATATGTATGTATTATATTAAAGTACAAAATATATTTATTTGGATTAAAAACTTTCTGAAATGATCTCTTTTTTTTTTTTTGTCTCTATATATTGCCTGCCATCTCATTCACAATATCTAGCAATAAAAGCCGCTTTTTTTTTTTTGCGCCTAGATAGGAACACCATGCAGGAAGTAAAGACAGGCTTGTGATGAAGAAAGCTCAGCTCTAGTGCAGAAGGGAATGGCTTTCTACCTGGTCTTATTTCACCACCGTTTAAACTTTATTTATCTTTGAATGTTATTCAACAGGCATTAAATGTCACAGAGCAACCTTAACAAACTGACTTTTTTTTAACCTGGTTAACTTCAGTAGTTTTTAAATTGAGTTCTTAGATTAAATAGAAGTAAAATGGTAAATAGAACTATTGATTTAACTAAAATATTTAAAAGGAGATGGAATGCATGTACATTATGTTCTATGGTAAATGAGAGTGTACCAAAGATTAAATTTTGCAGATGATCGAAGAGGTCAGATCAAATTTGAGTGTGAATGAAAGTTAATACTTGCAGGGTGGATCATGAAAGTTTAAAGCCAAGATAATTAATATAAAAAAATTTTGGCTTTACTTTTTAAATATATCAGAGAACTGCAAATTAAAACCTGGAAGCAGCGATGTGTGTTGAAGGTGTAACAATATGAAGATTATCAAGGAAGAACTAAACTAATTCATTGGAGAAGAATGGACTGATTAGGGATATTCAGCTTGCTTTACGTAGGGGAGGTGTCACAAACTTGATTTGAGTTTTTTGAGGAAGCGATAAAGATGATTTGAAGGTAGGGTAGTGTAGTGGCTGTTGTTTACATGGACTTCACTAAAGCCTTTGACAAGGCCCCTCGTGGTAGGCTGGTCTGGAAGATTAAGTCACATGGGATCCATGGTAAGTTGGATACAAAATTGACTTCTTGATAGAAGACCGGTTGTTGTGGAGGGGTGTTTTTCTGACTGGAGGTCTGTGATCAGTGGTATTCCACATGCATCAGTACTGGGACATCTGTTTGTAATGTACATAAATGATTTGGACTAAAAATGTAGGTGGTCAATTTAGCAAGTTTTTTTGCAGATGACACAAATTGGAGTTGTGGATAGTGAGGAAGGATAGATCAGTTGGAAAGTTTGGGTGGAGAAATGACAGAATTTAATCTGGATGGATGAGATGATGCATTTTGGGAAGTCAATTGCAGGAGGAAAGTATGCAGTAAATGGCAGAACCCTTAGGAGCATTGATCTACAGAGGGATCTTGGGATGAAATTCATAGCTCCCTGAAAGTGGCAACATGAGCAGGTAAGTTGGTAAAGGAGGCTCGTTGTTTAGGGCAAGTTGGCAAGTCATGTTGCAGCTGTGTAAAACTTTAGGCCACATTTGAAGTATCGTGTGCAGTTCTGGTCACCACACTATAGGAAGAAATGTGGAGGCTTTAGAGAAGGTGCCTGATTGAAGTGTATTAGCTGTAAAGAGAGATTGGATAAACTTGGATTGTTTTTGCTTGAGCATCGGAGGCTGAGGAGCAACCTTTTAGAATATAAAATTTTGAGGGGCATGAATAGTAGTGGAAATATAGAAAGTAAGGTTAGTAAGTGCGGATAACACCATAAAGGCATAGTAGACAGTGAAGAAGGCTTTCTAGGGTTACAAAGGGACCTTGATCAAATGGGTCAATGAACTGAAAAATGGCAGGAGTTAAATCTGGATGAATGAGAGATTTCATTTTGGAACAACAAACAAGGGTAGGGCTTTTACAATTAATGGTAGAATGCTAGGTATATTGTAGAACAGAGACTTTTTTCCTATTCACTTGGGATGTGGGTGTTGCTGGCTGGCCAGCATTTCTTGCTCATCCCTAGTTGCCCTTGAAGGTGGTGGAACCTAGGGGTTCAGGTACATAATTCTTTGAAGCTTGTTTCACATATAGACAGGGTTGTTAAAAAGATGTTTGGCATCCTTTCCTTCATCGCTCAGCCCTATTGAGTATCAGAGGGGAAGTTGTATTGAGGTTGTACAGGATGTTGGTGAGACCTCTTGAATACTGTCTTCAGTTCTGGTTGCCCAGTTATAGGAAGAACGATATCAAGCTGGAGAGGGTTCAGAGAGATTTACTAGGATATTGCTGGGTATGGAAGCTTTGAGTTCTAAAGAAAGGCTGGATAAGCTGAGACTTGTCACTGGAGTGTTGGCTCACCGGTTGAGAGGGTGACCTGATAGGTTTATAAACCTAATGAGGGGTATGGATAGAGTTAATGGTAGTTGTCTTTTCCCTAGAATGGGGTATTTCAAGACTAGAGGCATGTTTTTAAGGTGAGAGGGGAGAGTTTTAAAAAATGAGGCAAATGTTTTTACACCATGGTTCGTGTGCAAAATGAACTACCTGAGGAAGTGGTAGATGCAGGTACAACTATAACATTTCAAAGACATTTGTATAAATACATGAATAGGGAAAGTTTGGAGGGATATGGGCCAGGCGTCGGTAGTGGGACTAGTTTGGGATTGTTTGGCATAGACTGGTTGGACTGCAGGGCCTTTGCCATGTTGTATGACTGAAATACTAGGGGGCATAGGTTTAAGGTGAGAGGAGAAAAGTTCAAAGGAAATGTGTAAGGAAAATATTTTAGAGATTGATAAGTGCCCGAAATGAATTTATAGGGGAGGTGGTAGAAACAGATACAATAGCAAAGTTAGGCATTTAGACCAACACATGCAGGGTATAGAGAGGGATATGGACCATGTGCAGGCAGGTGGGATTAGTTTAGGATGGCGTCATGGTTGACATAGACATGGTGAGCTAAATGGCTTGATTCTCTGCTGTTCTACCATCTAATTGAAATGAGGAAGGTTAAGTATAGTGAGGAAATCGGTGGAAATGCAAATAGTTTGGCTTTTTTTTTCTTAGCTGTTTAGCGGACATGGACATTGTTTAAAATTTTAAACAATGTCAAGTTATTGAGAACAAATGGTTTACATCCAAATGCCTCAAGGAAATAGAATGCTTTCAGAAGTGAGGGTTTTCTCTTGTGAAGAGAGATTGAGCAGTTTAGGTTTATACTTGCTGGACTTCAGAAGAATAGGATCTAATTGAGAGATGCTAAAGGGGATGGACAATGATGTAAAAAGGATGTTTTTTTTGGTGGGCAATTTAGAACAAGAGGTCATAATCTAAGGATAAGGGATAGCAGATTTAAAACTGCTGAGGGGAAAATTGTTTTTTCCAACAGTAGTAGTTGTGGAATTAGTGACCCCATAGTTTGATGGATGCTGGGACATTGAGTAAATTTACGAAGGAGATAAACTTATTTTTAAATTTAGGAATGGAATGAAAGGTTTATGAGGAGTTGGCAGGAAAATGGAGTTGAAGCTGGAATGAGAGTAGCCATGAATGTATGAAATAGAGTGGGCTCAAGGTAGACATGAAGTGATGCATTCCAGATGCAAAGCACAATTTATTTGAACACATAGTTAAAATACAAATAAAAGTGCAATTTAGAATAATAACTATTTGGCTAAGTTTTCCAATAATGGAACCAGTACCTTTACAAAGGAACTGTTTCAATAAGGTAACATTCCATAACCACACCTCTTGGCAAAAAAGGGCAATTTCAGACAGATTCTCACATGCAGTTCGCCAATCCAAGAGGGGAAGGAAAAAAAAAATGGAGAAAATTCAGAGAAAGTAGCAGCTAGGAGACATTCACTGAAGCTTTTAACATTTTGAGACTGCAAATACTTCTGCTTAAAACTAAACCTAAATAACACTGGAAAGCCTGGTATGAGAGACCTGGCCACACTCAAGTTGCTTCCATTATTCCAATTTTTTTTTTTTTTTTAAGAAAAGCCCAAGGCCCCTCAAATTGTTTACTTTCTTAAAGATAACTCGGCACCTCTGCCTTAAATCTCTCTTCCAAAAAGGACAAAATAACCTTAAATTGACAGCATCGTCAAACCTCACACCCCTTACCCCACCCCTTTTAAAAAAAAAACAAGCCATCAATATACTCCACTAGTAGACTACAATACATAGACATTACATTGACTCTAGTTATGCAAGCATTTACGACTACAATCTATTTCAGTCTGTTTACTTCCACCACTGAACATGTGACTTCTCGTCCTGCCACATGTATAATTTTCATATTGAATGGCTGCAATAAAAAAACTCATCTAAATAGTCTGGAATTTTTGTCCTTTAATTTCTCCAAAAGCTTTGGAGAACTTTGCCTGAGGAAGGGTCACCGGACCCGAAATGTCAACTTTGTTTTCTCCTCCACTTTTGCTTTTCCAGCAACTTTATTTTTTGTCTCCAAAAACTTTGATGGATTATGATTAGTGTATTCAATTGTCTCAGACAGTTTACTGGCAATATAAATGTTGTAAGGCCAACACCAAGCTCAAGGTCTCCTTCTCAATTGTGGAATATTTCTATCTCCATGACTCCCTCATCCGCTCCACACTCCCCACTAGGCCCAGCGCTCCTGGCAACCGCAGGAAGCGCTACACCTTTCTCTTTCCACCCCCCCCCAAGGCACAAAACAAACCTTTCATATCAGACAGGGATTAACCTGCACATCCATCAACTTGGTCTACTGTATCTGCTGCTCCCGATGTGGCCTCCTCTACATCAGTGAGACCAAGCGGAGGCTTGGAGACCGCTTCGTAGAGCACCAGTGCTCTGTTCGTGACAAACATCAACACCTTCCAGTTGTGAACCATTTCAACTCTCCCTCCCACTCCCTGGGCAACATGTCCATCCTGCGCCACCTCCAGTGTCATAGTGGTGCCACAAACTGGAGGAGCAGCACCTCATATTCTGCCTTGGGAGCCGATAGCCCGATGGCCTAAACGTGGAATTTGCCAGTTTTAAAATCTCGCCACCCCCCGGCCTCATCCCATGTCCAACCATCCTTCTCATCCCCGCCTCTTTGACCTAACACAACCTGTCCGTCTTCTCCCCCACCTATCCACTCCTTCCACCTCACTGACCAATCCCCACCACTCCCTACCTGCACTCACCTATCATCATCCCACCTACCTTCCCCAGCCCCACCCCTCCTCTTACTATGTATTTCTGCGCTCCCTTCCCCCCTCCCCCATTTCTGAAGAAGGGTCCTGACCCGAAACGTCAACTTTCCTGCTCCTCTGATGCTGCCCGGCCTGCTGTGTTCCTCCAGCTACACGCTGTGTTTTCTCAACATCCCACAAATACCCCTTGGCAAAAAAGGCAAATTCAGACAGATTCTCACATGTGGTTCTCTAATCCAGGATTAGAGAAAGTAGCAGCTAGGAGATGTTCACTGAAGCTTCCAACTCTTTTGAGAACCCCAAGCTTTCTGCTTAAAACTAAACCTGAAAGCTTAAAAAAAACCTAGAAATCCTGGTCAGTGAGAGCTAGCCACACACAGGCTCCTTCCCTTGACCCAACTTTTTAAAAAGGTCCCAAGGCCTCACAAATTATTTATTAGAGATGGCTCAGTATCTCTGCTTTACAACCTCGGTTCTAAAATAAACCAGGACAAAATAACCTCTTAAAGTGACAGCATCGTCACACCTTCCCCAAAGGTCATTAATAAATCCGATAGGTTTTTATTATAATCAATGATACTTTAATGGCACCTTTTGCTGAGGTTAGCTTTCGATTCTGTTTTATTAATTAATATCCATAAGTGGGATTTGTACCATTTCCATGGATTACTGCTAGTACAGTGACATTCCCACTATGCCAATGTGTCCTCTGTGTGATGCGGGGTGAGAAAGTCAGAAAGGATATAAAAATTTTTACGCCTAAATAAAATTTTAGAACTTTGCTCATAAATGTCACTGGTCGTCTGTCATGTGGGTTAGGAATTTGGCAGCAATATTAAATGTTTTGCTTCAGTTTTGCATGAGAAGGGAATATAAATTAAAGAGATGAGTAAGTCAAGTAGTAAAAGAAATCTGCCTCTTTGCTCACCTTGACCATTGCTCCGTGTCATCAATGTTCACTTAAGCCAAGGGATGTCCCTGTTATTTAACTTTTTTTCTTTTTTCCTCTTTCTTTTTGCAGAGGCTGGTATCCCATCACCAAATCACCTTTTGTTTACTCGTGCACAGTACACAGGCTGTGGACAGCCAGCTCAGAGTCAGTTGTCTGAGCTGAGGAGATGTTGTCGATTTTATATAGCGGGCGACTAGTTTAACAATCGTTGGATCTGGCTGGCCATTGTGCAACGTTCTTGTCTTTGCTGATTGCACCTGTTCATGTTAGCTCTGGCCAAAGTGTTAACAGGTTAATTTTGAGAAATTGTCAGTTTCACTTGATTTGATTTTGTCACATGTGGTCTGTTTCGCCACATTGGGTGTAATTTGAATCTCAGGAATTGACTGTATCAAAATCTGTGCAAGCTAGTAATCCTGCCACAGCTGGTCTATTTGTATCTAACCGGTAGACTATTTTGAGAAGCCACGATGAGATTGCATGTTGACAGAGCAGAGTGATTCTGCCAATGTCTGAAATTTGTGGTCCATTAGACACCAAGGTGTTCTCTTGTAGGCTGTGTCTACTTTAGCTTTTAAGATGGGTCATCTTGCCACTTCAGAATATATGATGTCAATGGCTGTAAAAGCTTTAGATAATTGCACACACCACGTTGACAGTATAAAGTGGACGATATGGAGGGCTTGAACATCTTTCCAAATTTCTTGTTACTCTGAACCTCATGGATGTGTTTGCATACCTTATCAATTTCCTTGCTGTTAATGCTGTGGTGTTGAACCATCTTGTTGGTCACCTGTGTTTTGTTCTGGGGTCTGGCCTGGCCTTTGAAACCAGATTTCCTCCCGTGCGTGCCTTATACTGTTTTTTTTTAACCACACACATTTACAGACATCATGAAAAGCTGAACAGCTTTTGAGTATGAATGACAACCACATCTGTTGCAGTTTTTGCGAGTTTGGTGTGTTTTCCTGAATGTAGTAATAGTGTTCGCTGTGCTTGGAGCACAGAATTGTTGTTTGCCATAATGGCTTCATACTTACATCCATTCTCAAGTAAAGCCCCAAGGGCGTGGCTCATTTTCTTGCCCAAAATAATCTTCTCAAAGGCTTTCCTTGGTGTAGAGGTTCTTATTAATTAGAGGGGCCTGTGAGGGTTCCTATTTAGAAAAGTCACAGTCATACCCTTTGCTGCAGCATCTCTGATGAACTGGCCAGTTGATTCTTGGAGTTGCTTTCTGGATGAAATGAATTAGAGTCTGTTAATCTTGAAGTTAATGCTTACCTTGAGCTGGTCTTTGAACATTGGATGTATAAGTTCTGCAAATCTCCTTCCAGCTGGTGGAAAGCAAGATCTTCAGAGCTTGCTTCTCAGGACCATCTGTATTTGAGATGTAAAAGTGCATGCATTGGTTGAAAGGTTGTATCATTCATCACTGACATTCTGTATTTAAATGTTTGTGTTCCATTTCTTGTTGGCGTTTTATTAAAAGATGTCAAGTGCAGCATTTGTTTATTTCTTTTATTGATTTTGCTTCTGTGTCCTTGTTTTCCCTGTAATTTGCCTCTGTTCCTCTTCATTTTTCTAGTAGCTGTTCTTTCCTGGCCTTGGTTCCTTTTTAAGAGCATTGTTTGGAGAACCACAGCTTTCATCAGTCAAAAATCACAACACAGTTGCAAGCTTCTAATGACATTCAAGCCAGATAAGGAGTGCAGCTTAATGGCTGCATCTTAATAGATTAAGTCTCTACAAGGATGATGGGGGAGAAGGGGGCCAACTTCACTGTAACAATAGCCCACTAAGCAATGCAGAATCAGGGACTGGTCATTAAGCAGGAATTTGGGGGTAAAGGCTGCTTGACCTTTGTGATAAGATGATGGAAAGACCGAAAATAGGACACTGTAATAGAAGTAACTTGTTTATACAATCTTTGGATGGATGACCTTAGAGTCAAAGGGTCCTGAGTGGGAGTTGAACTTTCTGGAACTCTCAGACAAAAATAAGTGTTTTAAAGACATCAACGGAATAGCCTAGGAACAACAATCACAGAAGCAAGTCTCTAAGCTCAGAGTTTAGAGGAGAGACCCAGCTGAATGACTGGAACCTGGCTAGATATTCCTCACCAATGTTGGTAAAACCCAAATCCCAGTAGTTAGTCTGAGGCAGCTTTGTTTGTAACCTGAGAGTTTTATGCTGTAGTGTTAAATTGACTGAGTAATAAATAAAGAAGTAGATTATAATAACAGCAGAGACTGTAATCTTGTCTTCACTGACTTTGATCCAGAAAAGGCATTGGAGAACAGGAGTGATGATATCATGTGGGCTGCTTCAACTTTCGTGCCAATTTGAAGAAACAAGATGGCAGAATTAACTGACCTCTGGGCAAATGTCAGGCTCATTAGTAGAGAAAATTTCATTTTAGTGTGTTAAAATTTTTTTTAAGAAAGGATGTGTAGCTACACTGTCAGGGGAATTTGCTTTCCAAAAAAGCCGACCCCCTAGAAATACAGGCTTCTAATTTGAAAGAACTTGAATTTTAACCAGAAAGGAAGTAGCTCCGTCTTTTGGCTGATCACTGCCCTATCTACTGATCTATGCTCACAGTAGCTGATTTTGCTATTGCCTGGATTATTTGATGTCTTGGGCTATTGATCTTCAATGAGATTTACTAATATCTTTGATAGGGATCTTGTTTCCTTACAGATGGGCCAACAATGCTAATCATGATTGGATGTTGCCTCCAGGGTACTTTTTTTTCACCTGTTGTGCCAATGCTTTGTATCGTTTTGTAACATAAACTAGAAAACAAGTAATGTGGTACTGAAAGATCCAATCGATGTTTATTACAGCTCTGTAATATATACAGATCATATATTTGCAAGTATGTCAATGCCTGGACTAATATTCAGCTATTTGCTTACAAAGAGTAGCATGTTTCCATCAACACGTGCTTCCACTGCCCTGTGTTGAGATGGAATTTGAGACCTTTTATACCCTCAGGACATATGCTATGGTACAGTGGTGATATCATGATCATGTCATGGATATTGACACACTAATTGTGAGATATAACACAACAAATCCACTCTTCCCCTATTGCTTCCACCCTCAAAGCAAAATGTCTGAGGTAACAATGATGTTAGTATCACAAAAATTGAGCCAATCTCATCAGTTGCCTCTTCTGTGCCAGTCCCTTCAATTAGCCCACCTGGTCAAACATTCTTTAACATTATCCCCACTCCAACCCAACCTCTGTAAACTCGAAGCCATCCAGAACTCTGCTGCCTGTCTGTTAACTTACAGAAGTCCTCTTCCCCTGTTAGCCCTGTGCTTGTTGATCTTCATTAACTCCTGATTTTTAAAGTTCTTTGCCTTGTTGTCAAATTGCTCCAGACCCTTGTCCCTTCCTTAATTCCATAATCTCTAGCAACCGCACAACCCTCTGAGAAATCTGGTCTCTTGGTGCTGTCTCAGTCATAACTATTCTGCTCATCGTGACCATGCTTTCTGTTGAGTAGGCCTCAAGTCAGGTATTCCCCACTATCCCCATGTCTGTCTACCTTACATTTCTCATCTTTACCCTTCTTAAAATCAACCTCTTTGACAAAGCTTTTTTGTTATAATCCTGCGAAGTGCCTTGAAATATTTTGTTATACTAAAGCTGCTATATAATTGTTGTCCTGTTTCCTGCTTTTATTCTTTTATTGATAATGGCAGCCAGGGTAAGATTGATGCTCTGTGTTTGGTCAGGTCTGTGGTCTTTCACAGGCTCATTCAGGGAGCTGCAGATGATGATTAATGACAAGAACGTTATTTTGTAGTGTCACCATGTTCACCTGCCATTCCATATTGTGGGCATATCCTGATTCACACTGATAATAGTAAGGGCTGCATGATTTGAATTTAGGGTTAATGGAGCATAGAACATAGAACAGTACAGCACAGTACGGGCCCTTCGGCCCACGATGTTGTGCCGACCTATTATCCTACTCTAAGATCAAACTACCCTGCATACCATATATTTTACTATCATCCATGTCCCTATCCAAGAATCGCTTAAATGTCCCTGATGTATCTGACTCCACTGCCACTGCTGGCAGCACATTCCACACGCCCACCACTCTGTGTGTAAAGAACCTACTGCTGACATCTCCCCTATACTTTCCTCCAATCACCTTAAAGTTATGCCCCCTTGTAATAGTCATTTCCGCCCTGCGAAAAAGTCTCTGGATATCCACCCTATCTGTGCCTCATCATCTTGTACACCTCTATCAAGTCACCTCTCATCCTTCTTCACTCCAATGAGAAAAGCCCTAGTTCCCTCAACCTTTCCTCATAAGACTTTCCCTCCAGTCCAGGCAGCATCCTGGTAAATCTCCTCCGCACCCTCTCTAAAGCTTCCACATCCTTCCTATAATGAGGTGACCAGAACTGAACACAATATTCCAAGTGTGGTCTAACCAGGGTTTTATAGAGCTGCAGCATAACCTCACGGCTCTTAAACCCAATAAACAAAATATAAAAATTTGCTGATGACGCAGTAGAAAGGAGTTTGGGTAAACAACAAGCAGGAAGATCTTCAGGAAGAGATAAACTGGTTTGTAAAATAGAAACAGTAAAGCAGGTGGAAAATGCATTTGAGTGAAAAATAAAGAGTACACATTCAATGGGAATGACGTTGATGAACTGAGTCAAGTTCAAAGTAAATTATGTATTGAACCTCTAGGTGTCCCTGTTCAACTACACACTTCCAAGATATAAGTAACACAATGATACTTTTACAGGACTGGAGAAGGTAGTTTGAAAATATGAATTCAGTTTAAAGTTCAGGAAATAATAAACCTTTGTGAGCATGACCATATTGCTGCCAGACTGTTGTAAATGACCTGCTAGTTCACAATATCCTTAAACAAAAGTATCCTGTTGTTCTTGCTTTGTTAGGTTCACATGACTGTTCAACTGAACACAAGTAAGGAGAGTTGGTGATGTAACTAGTATTGGCACTGGACTCATAACCCAGACATGGGTTTGAATACCAATGTGGCAGATGGTAATATATGAGTTACATAAATCTGGAATTAAAATGGTCTCATGCTGACCATGAAACAATTGTTGTTTACAAAGTATGCCATCTGGTTCTTTTACCATGTTTTTTTTCTGAAAGTCTTGCAAGCCTGAACTGGTCTGACCTAAGTGTGTCTCCAGATCCCCAGCTATGTGGTTGGGTCTGAAATAGTGCAGCAAGCCACTCAGTCGTAATAGAGTGCTACAAGGCCTTTAAAAAGGAATGAAACCAGATGGACCATTCAGCATCGACCAACGCAAAGACTGCCATATTTACCCTTCAACATTGCTCTTACTAACATCTGGGGAACTGTGGAAAAATTAGGAGAGCTGACCCATGGACTAAGCAAGCATCTGCCTGACATAGGTGTGATCCTGGGAGTGTAACTTACAGACAATTTCCCAGACTAAAGTTAGCTAACTAAAAATATTTTTTAGTGATATGTTTACAGATTTTATTGCAAAAATATCACACTTAATAAAACAAAGAGACAGATAAGGAGTTTCTTCTCTGCTACTGCTTTGAATCAGTAATTGGATTCTAATGGACCATATCCTTTACTAGAGCCATAAACACTAATATGAAGCACTGTTCAGTTGTAATGGAAAAAAAGATCTGCTGTTTCTACAATGCTCACTGTTGACTTATATCAGCGTTCAGTGAAGTACGATCAAAAGGCTTGTTGTAAATCATGCTGACAGCCTCATTTACGGAAAGAAAAGAATCACAATGCTGTATCAGGAATTTAAACTTCAGATGATTGACTGACTTCCAGTTCTTTTATTTTGCTGGATTTTTTTTCCCTGCATGCAATGTACATAAGTGTGGTGCTGGGGGAACCTGGTTAAAGACTTGTAATTACACCAGTTTATATATTTTCATTAGCAAAGTATGGATGTGTGACATTTGACCTCACAAAATGGTGTATGTAAAATGATACAATCTACTGTGGTAGAGTGGAACAGTTCACTTTACAAAATATGTGTCATTTGACTTCACCAGAATTTGAAATCTGTTTTAAAAAAAACCACACACAAGATGGCAAACCTAATGTTTCTTTTTGTAGCTGAGAAAACAAAAGCTGTTAGAAATTTTTTTTTCACAAAATGATGCCTCTTTAAAAATCAGTACAAAGCTCCTAACTGAGAATTTGCAAAAATAAAGTAACTAAGATATCAAATTATATGGAGGTTATTTTAAAATCACTAGTGTCATGCCCAATGTTATTCTGTGGCATCTCTGCCCTGAAATTATAACTATTGATGTCAATTCATTTATTCATTCTTGACCTAATTCAGGCTGTAAGTTCAGCAGAAAGTTAGCCAGGCACAGTTGGATACGATAAATTGACATAGTTAGTGTTCAGAGGATTCCCCCCATCTCCACCTGTTAAGTACTCATAATTATCTTAAATGGAAGGAAGTCCCATGATATCGCCCCTACCCCACCCAATAAAAACTGCAGGAAACACTGGTATTAATTTGTCAGATTAAAGTTTACAGAGGAACTAAATAAATATAGCTTAAGTAACATTCTATCAATGTTAAGAAAAAATGAAGCTTTGCAAATTTCAGTCCTAGATTTGTGTTACGTTTCAAGGAAGGTCAGAGAAATTAAAGCAAGTATAATTTTGTTTATCCATTTGAGATCTCTAGATTTTACAAAGTACATATGTATGTTTGGATGCCTACTCAGCGTAACTAACAGACAATCTGATCTGATCTGGATGTTTCCAGGATTCTGTTTTTTATTACAAGGCAAAGAGCTAATTGTTTCTAAAAGCTATGACTTCACTTTCTCTCAAAGATGTTTTCCATTATGTTGGCAAAGATGCAAGGTCAGCCAAAACATCAACCCAAAACTTCAATTATGATGACATATCTATAATCAGCATTCTTATGCCCAAGCTAATTACTTCTTAACTTACTCATTGTAAAAATCCCAGAAGCAGGATTGGGCTGTGATGAAATAAAATTGTATAAGTTAATGGTGTATCTACTGTAGCTCCATTTTTGTCTGTAGGTTAAATGGTTAGAGTTTCAAGCTCTGCAGGAGACTTGAGCATGAACTCAAAGTTGACACTTCCAAGTGCAGTACTGAGGGGAGTATCAGGAACGCCATCTTTTAGATGAGTTGTTAATATGGGGTCTTGTCTGCTTTCTAAGCTGGGCGGTAAAGATTCTTTGACAATATCTTGAGGAAGATCAGAGGAACTAATCCTATTGACCTGGCCAATACTTATCCATTAAGCGACATAACCAAACATAAATAAAAATCAGGTTATCTGGTCATTATCACATTGCTGATTGTGGAACTTGCTGTGTGAAAATTGTCACTGTCCTTCCTTTAAAAGTAGTTGATTAGATGTAAAATGGTTTGGGATATTCCAAGTCATAAAAAGTGCTATGTAGGTGCAAAAGTTTATTCAATTATTACATGCTTAAACAACAGCAAACTAAATTAATTAAATATCACAGAATCAATTAATTAAAGTAGAGTTATGGCACAGAAAGGGGCCATTTGGCCCAGCACAGCGTCTCTAAATGGGCATCATGACTTAAGGGTCTAGAAATTGTTCCAATTTAAATAGTTCTCCAATGCCATCCTGAATGCCACAATTGAAATTGCTTCCGCCACATTTCCAGACCATGTATTCCCAACCTGAACCATTTGTTGTGTGAAAAGCTTTTTTCTCACATTGCATTTCTTTCTTTTGCAAATTGCTTTAAATGTTCCCTCTATGATTTTACTGTTAAATAAGAAATGCTTTAACTGTCTCTGAGTTCTGCAATGGGACATATGTTTTGTGACATTAGTTCTGATAATTAGCCATTACAAGGATTTGGATCAAGGGTCTTGTGGTGCATTGATGGCAACACTACCTCTAGGTCAGAAGGTCTGTCTTCAATTCCTACCTTAGAACGTGATGACCATAGAGATGTGTGGTCTATCAGGGTGATTTTTTTTTAAAAACGGCAAGTTAGCACTCTTACATAAATACTTAACATCATGACTAGTTTGTGTCCACTGGCAGAGGTTATAAAGATAATTGCCAGTTTTTTTAAAAAAAATCATTCATGGGATGAGGGTGTCACTGCCTCGGCTAGCATTTATTACACATCTCAGTTAAGAGTCAATCACATTGTTGTGAGTCTGGAGTCACATGTAGACCAGACCAGGTAAAGATGGCCATTTCCTTCCTTCCTACAGTGCTGCTGAAAGTGTCCACTTTGTTTGAAGGCGACAACTGCAGCATTGGAAGAAAAATGGCCAGGAAGACTCTGTGTTAAGCTACAACCCATGTATAAAGAGTTTCTTCCTTGCCGAATTTCCTTAAAAGCAAGTTAAATTTCATGTCTTATAAGTGAATCTATGATTACACCAAATCAAAAACAATAAATAATAGTATAAATGATAGCTTATGAATTTACTTCGTAAACTGTTGAAACATCTAATAGTTAGCTCAGAACAGTTCTCAATCTTCGTGTCTTTTATACTTCAGGATTGTCAGTAATTCTTTCTCATTCAATTTGCAGCTGCTTTTCAAAATCTTTACAGAATGGTGCGGTGTACTGTAGCCCAGGGGTCAAAGGTTTGGCATTTATTTTGGCTGGTTAATATTGTCATTATTGATTGTCGGCTGCCTTTATTAATGGTTATAGATTGAAACCCATGGAGATTCACCCACCATATCACTTTTTGACTTCTGATTAAATGAGTTCCAGTTCTCCTTTTTTGTGGATGAGCAATAAAATAATGACCCAGCCATTGACAACTACATCCAATAAGTGAATAAAAAATGGTCAGCTCTCCACACTGTCATCAGAGTTTTCAAATCTTTTATTATCATTTTTAAAGGTCTCAGTTAGCCTTCTAACTCGAAGTAACCTATCCTCATAAAATAACTCTTTTAGCCCTGCTATTATTTTGCTGAATCTGTGTTAAGCTCCCTTGTAGGACCAATAATTTGTCCTTGAGGTGCAATGCCCAAAATTGAATATAGTTCTTGAACTGGAGTCTGACTTGGGCATATATCGGAAAACCCTCACTACGATCCCACTCCTCCTGCTTGAAGCCCTAGCATCACAGCTGACAAAAGACATTAAGGTGTCAGAGTGGGCACAGGAGAAATTTATTAAAATTTTGCAAGGAATGAAGGACTTCATTCATGTGGAAAGGCTGAAGAAACCAGGATTGTTCTCCTTTAAAGCAGAGAAGGTGTGGGGGGGTTGGGGGCGGGGTGGAATGCGATATGACAAGATATATTCCAAATCATCACAGTTTCAGATAGTCTAAATAATGAGGACCTGTTCCCGATGATCGAAGGACTAGTAACTGAGGGACACAGATTTAGGGTAATGAGCCGTAGGTGATATAAAGAGATGTTTTTATCCAATGTTTTGTCATTACTGTGAATGGAATTCCTGAAAGGTGATTTTTTTTTTCCTTTATTCATTCACGGGATGAGGGTGTTGCTGGCTAGGCAGCATTTATTTCAAAACTTTCGGAGACTTGCAACCCTCTGAGAGAAGAAACTTTTCCTTGTCTCTGACTTGAGTGGGCACCCCTAAAAGTGATGTCTGGTTCTAGATTCTCATCCAGCCGGTCAAGAACCCTCATAATCTTACCTTTCAATCAAATTGTTTCTTACACTTTTAAACTCCAGTCCAACAACGAAGCCAGCCTGCCCAACCTTTCCTCATAAGACAACTGCCCATTTTAAGAGATAGTAGGAACTGCAGATGCTGGAGAATCTGAGATAACATGGTGTAGAGCTGGATGAACACAGCAGGCCAAGCAGCATCAGAGGAGCAGGAAAGCTGACGTTTCGGGCCGAGACCCTTCTTCAGAAATGGGGGAGGGGAAAGGGATTCTGAAATAAATAGGGAGAGAGGGGGAGGCGGATAGAAGATGAATAAAGGAGAAAATAGGGTGAAGAGAGACAGACAGGCCAAAGAGACGGGGTTAGAGCCAGTGAAGGTGAATGTAGGTGGGGAGTTAGGGAGGGGATAGGTTGGTCCAGTGAGGATGGACAGGTCAAGGAGGCGGGATGAGGTTACTGGGTAGGAGATGGGGGTGGGGCTTGAGGTGGGAGGAATGGTTAGGGAGGCAGGGACTAGCTGGGCTGGTTTTGGGATACGGTCAGGGGACGGGAAATTTTGAAGCTTGTGAAGTACACATTGATACCCTTGGGCTGCAGGGTTCCCAAGCGAAATATGAGGTGCTGTTCCTGCAGCTTTCGGGTGGCGTCATTGTGACAATGCAGGAGGCCCAGGATGGACATGTCGTCCGAGGAGTGGGTGGGGGAGTTGAAATGGTTCGCGACTGGGAGGTGTAGTTGTTTGTTGCGAACTGAGCGTAGATGTTCCGCAAAGTGGTCCCCAAACCTCCACTTGGTTTCCCCGATGTAGAGGAGGCCACAATGGGAACAGTGGATACAGTATACCACATTAGCAGATGTGCAGGTGAACATCTATTTGATGTGGAAGGTCTTTTTTGGGCCTGGGATGGGGGTGAGGGGGGAGGTGTAGGGGCAGGTGTAGCACTTGCTTCGGTTGCAGGGAAAAGTGCAGGGGAGTGGTGGGGCTGGAGGGGAGTGTGGAGCGGACAAGGGAGTCACGGAGAGAGTGGTCCCTCTGGAAAGCAGTCAAGGGTGGGGTGGGAAAAATGTCTTTGGTAGTGGGGTCAGATTGCAGATGGTGGAAATGTCAGAGAATGATGCGTTGGATTTGGAGGTTGGTGGGATGGTACATGAGGACAAGGGGGATTCTGTTTTGGTTATTATTGCGGGTAGGGGTTTGAGGGATGAGTTGCAGGAAATGCGGGAGACATGGTCGAGGGCATTTTCAATCAATGTGGAAGGGAAGTTGCGGTCCTTGAAAAACGAGGACATCTGGAATGTTCGGGAGTGGAATGCCTCATCTCGGGAGCAGATGCGGCGGAGGCAAAGGAAATGGGAATGGGGGATGGCCTTTTTACAGGAAGGTGGGTGAGAGGAGGTGTATTCTAGGTAGTTGTGGGAGTCGGTAGGCTCAAAATGGATATCGGTTTCCAGGTGGATGCCAGAGATAGACACAGAGAAGTCCAGGAAGGAGAGAGAGGTATCAGAGATGGTCCAGGTATGCCCATTTTAAGCATTAGGTGAGTAAGCTCTGCATCTACAATTCTTCCTTTAATCAGGAGATGAAGACCATACAAAGCTCTAGATGTAGTCTCACCATCCTGTATAATTGAAGCACAGCCCAATCATTTTACATTCAGTTCCCATCACACTAAATGATAATATTCTATTGTCTTTCCAAATTACTTGCTGTACCAACATACTAAATGTGCAATTCATGCACTAGAATACCTAGCTTCACCTGCATCACATGGCTCTGCTTTTAGGTAATATGCTTCCTTAGTCTTCCTGCCAAAATAGGCAATTTCATGATTTCTACTTGTAATCTGTTTGCTGAGTCATTATCCACTCATTCAGCCTGATTATATCCCTTGTAGTTTCCTTATGGCTCTTGTTAGCTCACCAAACTCCTATCCATGCCAATATGTTAGACCCACACTATGGGCTTCTATTTTCCACTATAATCTTTAATGTAGCATGCTATTAAATGCCTTCTAGAAATAAGAACTGATGGTAGCTGGGAAAACGTTGGTTTATATGCAGAAAATAGGGAGGGGGCTGGAGTAGAGAGTAAATGATAGGATGGAGCCCAAAGAGAGAGATGAGCAGTTCAATAGACAAAGGAGTTGATAACGATTTGGCTAGGAGGGTGAATAGTTGTTAATAGGGACTGTTTGTGACTAACAATAGGTATTGTGTAATGGCAGGGTATGTGTAATAAAAAGGCCTGGTGTGTGGGGTAGGGGGCTAAGATATGGGAGAGATTCGAAGAACAACACCTCATTTTCTGTTTGGGGGCCCTGCAGTCCTCCAAACTCAATATCAAGTTCAATAATTTTAGCACCTAAACTCTCCCATGTCTTAGCCCCCTATCCCACACACCAGGCCTTTTTATTACACATACCCTGCCATTACACACTACCTGTTGTTAGTCACTAACAGTCCCCACTAACAACTATTCACCCTCCTGTCCAGGTCGTTATCAACTTCTTTGCCTGTCCAACTGCTCTATCCTATTGTTTACTCCCTACCCCAGCCCCCTCCCTATTTTCTGTATATAAACCGATGTTTTTCCAGCTAGGATCAGTTCTGAGGAAGGGTCACCGGACCCAAATGGTTAATTCTGATCTTTTCTTCACAGATGCTGCCAGACCTGCTGAGCTTTTCCAGCAACTTCTGTTTTTGTTCCTGAGTTACAGCATCTGCAGTTCCTTCGGTTTTTATATCCTGTTTTGTGTCTGCCTCCCTTTGTGAATTAGGGAAATTATTCCACATTTGTCCAATCTAATGAAACCTGTCCTGTATCAATGGAAGTTTGCAAAATCAAAACCAATGAATCAACTATCCCATCAACCACTGCTTGTAAGATCCTAGGATGAGATCCAGCAGGACCGAGGGACTTGTCAGCCCACAGCTTCAACAATTTGTTCAGTACCATTTCCCTGGTGACTGCAACTTTCTCAAGTTCCTCCTTCCCTTCAATTTCCTGATTTACAGCTGTTCCTGAAAGTTTACTTATAACGTTTGTAGTGAAAACCAATGCAAAAATACTTGCGTGATTCACCTGCTACCTCCTTATTTTCCATTAATAATTCCCCAGGCTCACTTTCTCTATGACCAACGTTCACTTTGTTAACTATTTCCTTTTTTAAAATATCAATAGAAATTCTTACTACCTGTTTTTATACTTCTACCTAGCTTTCTTTTGTAATCTATTTTTCCATCTTGTTAATCTCATAACCATGCTTTCTCATATTGTTTCACATTCTTTTTCTGGGATTTTTTTCCTAATTCCGGTACTTTACATTTTGATAGCTACTACACTGCCATTCAGACATTTTGTTTCTTTGCTCTTCAATTACTGTTGTCTTTTCTCTTTGTACCATGAAATCTCATAGAATCATAGAGTCAGAGTCATACATCATGGAAACAGACCCTTCAATCCAACCAGTCCATGCCAATCATAATCCCACACTTAACTAGTCCCACCTGCCTGCTCCTGGCCCATATCCCTCCAAACTTTACCCATTCATGTACCAACCCAAATGTCTTTTAAACATTGTAATTGCACCCAAATCCACCACTTCTTCAGGACATTCATTCCACATGCAGACCATTCTCTGTGTAAAATATTTGCCCCTTATGTCTTTTTTAAATCTCTCTCCTATCACCTCAAACATATGTCCCCTAGTCTTGAAATTCCCCTAGGCAAAAGACAACTACCATTATCTCTATCTATACCTCTCATTATTTTATAAACCTCTATCAGGTCACCTCTCAACCTCCTACGCTCCAGTGAAAAAAGTCCCAGCCTATCCAACCTTTTTTTATAACTCAAACCTTCCATACCCGACAACATCCTGGTAAAATTCTTCAGAATCCTCTCCGGCTTAACAATATCCTTCTTTTAAGAGGGCAATCAGAAATGAAATCTGTCACCCTTACATGTCACTTTGGTCCCACAGCAATGTGGTTGACCCTTAACTGCCCTCTGCATTGGCCTAACCTCATCCTGCACCATAATAATTTTCTGATTTGGTGATATTGTAGGGAAAGTTAGTTACAGGAACAGACAGGTGTTTCTGTGGCTGCAGATGTGGACCTAAGGATGATACGTGCCTCCCTGGTGTTAGGGTCAATGATGTCACAAAGCAGCTGCAGGACATTCTCTTGGGAGAGGGTAAACAGCCAGAGGTTGTGGACCATGTTAGTAGTGATAACTTGAGCAGGAAGGGGATGTGGTCCTGAAATCAGAATTTAGAGATATGGATAGAAGTTAATAACCAATTTGTAAGCATTTCTGTAACAATGGTGACTTCTTAAAAAAACAATTTTGAAGGACTATCTTTAGATTTAATGCATTTTTGAAAATGTAGTTTCAAAAACCTGATTTTTTTTTGTAATCTTAGATTGTTTTGTGAACAAGCAAGGTGTGTTACACATGAATGCAAGGGGGCACAACATACTTGGAGACAGACAGCAATAAAATATAAAGTTAATAGATGAAGTCAGATTCAGGGATTAAGGGAGGAAGTAATAAATTCTATATCAGGGCTACTGTGCATTCATGTGAGTGCACAGAACGTGTTAAATAAGATTAGGAAGTTCAGGTACAGATTCCATGCCTAAATATGACTTCGTGGCATTTCAGAGACCTGGCTCAAGGAAGAGCAGTACTAGGCGCTAAATATGCCCAAGTATAAGGTATTCAGAGAAGATAGGGAATGAAGGAAAGGAACAGGGGCAGCTGGATTAAGGAGAGCATTACTGTGCTCTAGAGAGAGGACATCCTAGAGGATTCAAGTACAGCTTCAATCTGGTCAGAGCTAAGGAATGAAAAAGATGCAATTATATGGGCTCAGCATAGTCTATAGACCACAAAATCTCGAGAAGAATGTGGAGGAGCACATCTACTGGGATGTTTTAGAAAGATTCCTACATTATAGACTAGTTATAATGGGGGTCTTTAACTACTTGAAAGTAAGCTGGGACAGTGGCAGTCTGAAAGTGTTCAGGAAAATTTTCTACAGCAGTATGTGTCTAGTCCAACAAGAAAGAATGCACAGTTGGGCCTGGTTTCTGGTAATGAGGTGGGCCAAATAGATCATATGTCAGTGCGCGAACATTTAGAAGACAGTGTTCATTGTTTTGTAAGCCTTAGGATGATGATAGAACATGACAACATCAATCCAGAGTAAGAGTAATTAACTGGGGTAGAGCCAATTTCAGTGAGGCAAGAACAAATCTGGCCCTGATAGAGAGGAGCTGAGTAGAGCACAGTCAAGGCATATTCTCTGAAAAGGGATATGGAAAGCAAACAAATTCAGAGCTTCCAGATTAAAAAAAACAGAAATTTAAATAAAGAAGAAGCAGTGTGATTATGACAGGTATCAGGTAGAAAATTCAATTGAGAACCAATAGGAAGCTTTGGTGGGGAAGCGAAAAAGCATTTGAGGGAAGCTAAGAAAAATTATGAGAAAAGATGAGTAGCCAACATAAAGGAGAATCCCAAAGTCTTCTATTAGCACATCAACAGTAAAAGTGTGATAAAAGGAGGAGTAGGGTCCATTCGGACCAAAAATGGAATTTACAAGTGAAGCCATTAGGCATGGCTGAGGTAGGGAGACGGTATCCAGGCCATGGTGACAGAGGAGGAACTAGAAGCATTCAGAATTTCATGGAGGAAGTATTGGATAGATGGTTAATACTTAAAGTTGACAAGGCACCAAGATCGGCGAGATGCATCCATGATTTTAAAGAAAATAAAAGTGGAAATCGCAGGAGCACCAGCCACAATTTTTCAGTCTGTCTTCGGGGTTGCGATGGGACTGGAGGTTTGATGAACAGGTATTGAGATTTTGGCAAATTTAAAAGCGGACAAAGCCTCAGGTCCAAGATGGCAGCGTTTCAGATCCAAGATGGCAGCGGAGTAAGACTCTCAGCCAGAACTTGTCTGCTCTGTCGGTTTCTTCACTTTTTCCTTCTCTTTTATTTTCTCTTTTGTGTTTTTTTTTCCCCTTCTTTCTTCTCAGCAATGTCCTGTACTCCTGGCCTCAGCGTGGACTCAGACTCAGCGTGGACTACGTGTGGTGGACTTTCATCCCAGCGTGGCTGCGTCCCAGCCCAGCATGATGGTCTCTCAGCCTGGCGTGACTTCTGTGTGGACGTAGTGCATCAAGATAATTCAGAGCAGTCTCCCGGCATTGGGAGCCTTGAATTGAAGCCTGGTGTGGTAGAATCAAGGCCTGAGGTAGTCTACAGGTTAGATGCCTATGTGGTCTGGGTTGGAAGGACTATTAATTCTGATGTTTTATTTCTTTATTGTTCTGTTTTATTCCTATGATCTATAATGCTGGACGTTTTATTTCTTTATTTTTCTAATTTTTTTTCCCTAAGAATTTGTACTTAAGAATCTGTACCTGGGTACCTTTATACCTAAGATGGCACTGTAAGTGACTTGTAAACTTCTCTCACTGTTGTCATTTGGGTATATGTGACAATAGAGCTAATTCTAACACTCTAAGACCCAGTTGAGTTGTATCCCAGGCTGCCACAGGAGACAAGAGAGTAAATTATAGTGGCTCTGACCCAAATTTTTAAATCAACTCTGGCCAGAGGGGAGGTGCCAGAGGACTAGAGGACAGTTAAGTAGTTCCGCCTTACAACAAGGATGGTAGCGATCAACCAGGTCTGTGAATCTAACATCAGTGGTAGGGAAACGACTTGGAGAAAATAGTGAAGGAGAAAAATTAATCTCTATTTGGAGAGGCAGTGCTTGATCAGGTATAGTCAGCATGACTTTGCCAGAGGGACGTCACCCCTCATTAATCTAGTGACATTTTTTGAGGAGGTGACAAAATGTTTGGATGGGGTTAGGGTAATTGATGTAGTTTATATATATTTCAGCAAGACCTTAGATTAGGTGGGTTAGAGGGGGATGGGTCTTGGTAGGACGCTCTGAGGGTTGATGTGGGCTTGTTGGGCTGAAGGACCTGGTTCCACCCTGTAGGGATTCTATGATATTATTCTATGATTCTTTGACAAGGTCCCACATAGGAAACCGATAAAGAAGGTAGGAGGTCACAGGAGAGAGATAAAAGGTACTGCAGATGCTGGAGAATCCGAGATAACAAGCATGGGGCTGGATGAACACAGCAGGTCAAGCAGCATCATAGGAGCAGGAAAACTTGACGTTTCGGGCCTAAACCCTTTTTCTGATGAAGGGTTTAGGCCCGAAACGTCAAGTTTTCCTGCTCCTATGATACTGCTTGACCTGGAGGTCATAGGATCCAAGTTAACTTGCCAAGATGGATCCAAAGTCAGCTTTGAGACAGGAGACAGAAGGTGGTGGTAGAAGGCTGTTTGTGTGATTGGAACCCTGTGTGCAGTGATATACAACAGGGATGAGTGCTGAGCTCCATGTTGTTTATGATATTCATAAATGATGTAGATGAGAACGTGCGAGGGATGATAAGTAAGTTTGTGGGTGACATAAAGATTGGCCTGGTAGGTGAGGAGGGAGTTGATAGGTTACAGGAGGATATAAACGGACTGGACAGATGGGCAGATCAATGGCAGGTGGAATTTAACTCTGATAAATATGAGGTGTTGCATTTTAGAAGAAGGAACAAGACATAGGAGTGCTCAATGAATAGCAAGACACTCCGAAGCTCAGCGGAACAGAGGGACCTTGGGTGCTTGTCCACAGATCCCTGAAGGTGGCAGGAAGGTTAATAGGGTAATTAAGGAGGCATAAGGGATTCTTGCCTTTATTAGTCGTGCCATCAATTATAAGAGCAGGGAGGTCATATTTGAGCTTTACAGAACTTTAGTTAGGTCACAACTTCACAACTTTTAAAACATACTTGGATGAGCTCTTGAAGTGTCATAACATTCAAGGCTACGTGCATGGTGCAGGAAAGTTGGACTTGATGGGCTGAAGGGCCTCTTCTATACTGTATGATTCTATTATTCTAGGTAACAGAAAGGGTTATTAAGGGCTAAATTGTTGATATCATGGACATGCACTTTTAAAAGGCTTTTGAGACAGTGCTTCACATCAGACTTGTGAGCAAAGTTATAGGTCTTGAAATAAAAGGGACAGTAGTAAAGTGGATACAAAATTCGCAGAATGAGAGAAAACAGTGAGAGGCTCAATAAATATTTTTCTGACTGAGGGACGGTGTATTTTCCAATGAGAATCCGAGGCACAGGGTGGTGTCAGGTAATCTTTATTGAAGCTTTATTTTCAGGACAGTTTCATTTCTCCAGAGCAATAAGACGCACATGAAGCTTCAGAATGTCTTAACTTATGCAGTTTAAACGCCTCCCTTTGCTTACTATTGGTCAGCAAGATTGAGTTATCCCTTTGTAATTGGCTCTTTAATACAGCATCTTATACAGTTCAAGCTTGCCTCAGCAATTTCAATGTATTTCCAATTAGGCTAATAATATCACTGAATGGCAGAGATGGACAGGCTTGTGGTCCACCCCTGGTCCTTCATGATGTTTTCCAGACACTCTTAGCTCCCTCCTTGAGACTGTTCACAATGGATACTGTATTCAAGTAACATTAGTCAGCTGCATCATGTTAACTGCCAGTTAACTGGATACTTGCCTGACATTTCAGGACCTTTTAAATTCCTCCAGGAAATACAAAAGAATATTGATTTTTGATCAGTTCCAATAAAGTTACGTGTTTACACCTAATGTTAGAATTCTTTAGCTAACCAGTTGTGTCTTAATATGTTCATTCAGCTGACATTCCAGTGTCTACTAATTTCTGGACCTATGATTCATTTCTTCCTGTAATGGTACGGGAGGCTGCTTTTACTGTCTGAAACTGGTTTGAATGCCGTTAATGCTTTTTTGAATATAGGTGGATCTATAACTACTTTGGAATCTATGATTATCTGAAGAATCTTAACTAAAATCTACTTTTAGTATTGTAACAGAATGATTAAATAGTTCAAGAGAAACAACTAATTGGTATGAAATATTCTTATCTATGTTTTTATGTGTACGCAACAGTGGCTGCACATTCTATCTCAGTCCAGTAATCCTGTCAACAGAGCTACTGTTGTTCTACTTGTGAAGACTACATTAAGCAAATATTTTCCCAAGGTCTCTAACTGCTTTCGACCATGTTCTGATGCATTATTCATGGGCAGCCATCGGCCATTTTGTGCTGTTCTGTCATGGGCAGCCCTAAGAGAACGTATGTGGGAGGAGTTCCTTGGGGGTCAGTATTGGGACACTTTCTTTTCCAAATAAATCTGTTAATGATCTAGATTCTGCTGTGTTGGGGACAATTTTGCAGATGAAATGAAACCTGGAAACGTGATGTCTGAGGGGGAGAGCGAACTCCTAAAGGGGTAAGATAAGTTGATGTATTGAGCAAATAGGTGGCAGATGAAGTTTAATTCAGAGAAGTGTGAGGTGTTGCATTTTGCAAGGAGAACAAGGATAGACCATATAAGGGATATAATACTTAAGGGACGGGGTGTGTGTGTATGTGCACAGATCATTGATGGTGGAGGGAGCAGTTAATAAAGCGTAGAGGTTCCTGGGCTTCAATAGTCAGACCATACAGCACAAGGGCAAGGTTATTATCCTGAAATTATACGAGATAGTTACAAGGCCTCAGCCGAAATATTGTACACAGTGCTGTGCACCACACTATGGCAAGAATGTGAACACAGTGAAGAGAATATCAAAGATGTTCACAAGAACAGTTTCAGAGAGGAGAATCTTCAAGTATGAGAATAGATTGGAGCAATTTGACTGTTCTCCTTGGAGAGGAGGAGAAGGATAAGAAGAGATTTGATAAATAGATTAATTTAGACTATAGTTTAGAGATAGTCCCAGACCAGAAGTGTTTGGATGAAACCTTGAAGAAATTCTTTGAAAATGTTTATCTTTAAACTCAAGTATGTGAGTATTCCAGGACGAGGCTATCAGATTTTCCCGATTATAGGTCGGATCAGAATTAAATTAAGATGATTGAAGTGTTACAGAAAGAGATTGTTTTTTTCTCTTTTGGCAGAACCATATGAAGGGAGCATATGGGTACTGTGTTTTGTGGTTAGTTTATATTTTATCATGTGTTTCAAAATCATAAACTTACATTATGTGTAAACAATTTATACTTTCTAACCTTAAGTTCTTTCGGGAATAAACTCTGTTTTATTGTTGAAACTAAATCTGAAACATTTTGTGTTTATGTTTCAGTGAACAATCACTTTGCTGTAACCAAATCAAAACAAAAAAAATGATCTATCAAGCCCAGATTCCAGTCTGGGATCTGGCCTGTCCAGTAATAACATCAGCTGGGACAATACTTCCAAGATCAACAAAGTTGGATCTGTCAAAAAAATATGTTACTAAGCAAGGTCATAAATTTCATGAGCATTTTGCAAACCCAATCCGAGAAGGAACATTCATTTCCGTTATTGCTTGTGTAATGCTGCTTTCGTAGCCTTAGTGTGTCATAGCAAGTATCTAAAGTGTAAAGCAAATGGTATGAGAGTTCAGCTGTGGGTCGATATGTTTCTTTAGATAAACAGGAGCATTCTCCACTTAGTGATATAAAGTGTGTTACGGCTTTTGCCAAAATTAACATTTTTAACTGCTTAAAATCATTGAAAAGGCTGCAAACACAAAACCTGCAAGTCACCTTTGTCAGTGCAAAATAATATTTTTATATTAAGTTTGAGAATTTGCACAATAAATCCATAATACAGGGTGGCATAGTGGCTCCGTGGTTAACACTGCTGCCTCACAGCGCCAGCAACTCAGGTTCCATTCTGCCCTTGGGTGACAGTCTGTGTGGAGTTTGCATGTTCTCCGTGGGTTTCCTCCGGGTGCTCCATTTTGCTCCCACAGTCCAAAGATGTGCAGGGTCGATGGATTGGCCATGCTAAATTGCCCCATAGTCTTCAGGGATGTGTAGATTAGGTGGGTTATAGGGGAATGGGTCTGGGTGGAATGCTCTGAGGGTCAATGTGGACTTGTTGGGCCAAAGGGCCTGTTTCCACACTGTAAGGATTCTATGATGACAAATCTTTTCAAAGGACTTTGTTGGCGAGAGTTGTCCTCGTTTTTCAGTCCTTTTAATTAAAGCTCCAATTTTTTTATAACTCCATTAAATTTGAAAAACTGACAGATAACTTATTAGTGTCGTGGAGTATCTCACATATTATAGTAAGTTGAACATAAAAGCTGCCAATTAAATATGTTTCCAATTTACCAAAACAGATGAATTGTTATCCTGGATTGGCCACTGAGAATAAGAATGTGAACATTTTCAAACATTTCCCAAGCATATTCCCAGCCAAGCTGCATTTTAGCATTTTGTTCCCTCAAGGTTGAATATGTAACACTATGTGTGCATGATTTAAATTGGTATTAAGACCCACGTCCTGTTCCCTCGATCCACTTGTAACTAAGCTTCTAATCACCCAATTTCTCTTCCTGGTCCCCATGGCAGGTGCTAATATAAATGATTCCCAGTCCTCAGGTGCTGGCCAACTTCTTTCAATCTGTCATCACAATTTAAATTACACCTTTTTGCAGCCAATAGACTCAAAAATATTTACAATGTCCTGAAATTATCAAATATTTTACTGGTGCTTTGCCTTTGGAGAGACATAAATGCTTTGTTTTAGAATTAGAGGTATTTTATAATCCATGGCCATGTGCTGAAAGGATTGCAATTCTTCCACATGTTTGCAGGATGACCCATTGGTGGTAGAATTTCTGCTTTTTCCAAAGAAGGTCATCAGTGTAAGAAGAGCAGAGGGCAGAGGAATAGGAGGGGTGTATCAACGAGAGGGAGGAATTTATATCCAATGGATCTTCCTGCTTTTCAAGCTCTCGGAAGGATTCAATAATAGCCAGTGGAAGTAGACCTGGTGAGACCAGACATCCTGGTGAATGGTGGAACATAGTCTATCTGGGAGGCCAGACAGAATTGGAAACTGGCAAGACCCTGTCTTGACCCTAAAGTAAAATTATTTTATTATCTGAAAGTAGTCAAGTTATAAAAGGGACTGTGAGATGGCAGGTTGGACTGATATTGTCTTTCTAGGGTGCTGAGGCTGGGGGTTCATGCTCATATCCTCTGCACCAGACTCTAAATTTTCAGCCTCTAAGCAATTGTGAGCACTTATATTCAGTAACAGAGGAACAAAACAAGCCACCCTGATAGTACAGGGAAGCACTAATCTGGAATGCAACTCTCCATGCATTGGTTTTTAGGGTCATTCGTTTTATTGCTGATTTTCAATAGGAAGGTGACTGTAATAAATTGTGGCAAATCTGACATTATGGCACTGACTCTTTATTAATACACTGAAGAACTAATTAGGTAAGATTTGTCGTCAAATCATTGAGCGATGTAGCCATAATTAAATTGGAAGAGAATGATAACCATGAGGAAAGGCTTAAGATATTGAGACAACTTTTACCAGAACAGAAAAGCTTAAGATCAAACTTCACAGAAATTTCTGGAATTATCAATGGCTTTCAAAGAGTGAGTAAGGAAAGGCTATTTTCTCTGGTGAGTCAGTGGTTTAGGATTATCAACTTAATTTTAAGGTGTTTATGAGAATAAGGAGAATGAGGAGAAACATGTCTATGCAGACAGTAGCTGGTATGGAATGGTTTCAGGGAGTGATTGATGTGGACTTCTTAATATTGTTTGAGGAAAACTAGATAGATGTTCGGAGCTGAGGAAGATACAAGGATACAAGTAGAGAGTAGAGAGATGGGAGTAACTTTGAATTGCTACAGCAAAGATTTGGTTCGGACGTAATAGGCTGAATATCTTCCTTCTATAACATTAACTTCTGATGGAGTCCCACAAACTATGCAGCAGAGTATCAGGCAGAATGTTTACAACCCATGATTAAGTTAAAATCCTGATGTCAACTTTGACGCCATGGATAGTACCACTTTGTAGCCCAGAATTTCCACAGGGTAAAGAAGAAAAGTTGGACTGTTCTTAATGGATTCCAGTAACTGTTTACACAGCAGCATTATCAGAAAGCTGGAAGCAAACTGGCAGACTCAACAGAACAAATAAAAAAGGGTAAGAAAGTGGATTAAAAAAATACCATGATTACGTCACATTGTTTAGTCCAAACAACTAAGCTGCCAAACTTTCGGACAATTTAATATATTTGCAAAAAACACATTGATATGTGTACTCTTTTCAAAGAAACAGTAACATTTAATTTTTGCAGACTTCTTGCATTTGTCATTCTTCCAAGTATCTTGTTGTAAAACTATCAACTCAGCAACATAATCTGGTGCTTGTGCCAGCTGTTAGGAAGTACACAACAGAAGCAGTAACCTATTGTTACAGTTTTATCAGTTTTAGAAAAGCAGGAATTTTCTGCAATTAAATATTGGAAAGACTAAAGATAATGACCCACTTCACTTGTCTGCGGATCTGAAACCCTCTTGCCCCTCTACAACCTTCCTAGCCGACCCCGGACCTGACACTCTCTGTCACCCCTGGGCTTGATTCTTCTTCCCCTGTTCCATACCCATCCTACCTTTCCTTGCTCTAGTTCCCATCTACCCAACCCCTGCTCCAGTCCCAACCATTCTTGCCCAAACCCACTGCTGGGCCTGGCGCCCCTCTACCCCACTGTAGACTCGAACACCCCTTCTCAACAGCAGGACTTGATCCCCCTCAGTCCAGAACCACCATCCCATACCACTGAAAAACCCAATTGTCCTCTGCACTGGACTATCACGGGACTAGCAATCCTGAACTCTAAACTAACGCTCTGAGGATATAGATTCGTATTCTGTCATGGCATGATTTCTCCTCTATGAAGCCATGCTGACTTTGCTTGATCATATTATGTACTGCTAAAAGCTTTGCTCTTACACCCTTTATAGTCTCTAATGTTTTCCAATAACAAATGGTAAGCTAGCTGGCCTACAGATATCTAATTTTTGTCTCCTTTTTTAAAAACGTGTTACATTGGCAGTTTTACAGTCCTCTGTGACATTTCCAGAATGTAACGATTTCTACAGGATTACTACCATAATATCAACTATCTTTGTTGCTACTTTCATTAGTATCCTAGGATGCAACCTATGCAGGCAGTTTATGGGCCTTGAATCTCACTTGTTTCCCTCGTACTTATTCTCAAGTGATAGCTATTGTATTTATTTCCTCTCCTTTTACTCCTTGATTATTAAGTATTTTTAGAATGCCAGTAGCGTCTTCTACTGTGAAAACTAATGCAAAGTATTTATTCGAATCCCCATTATTATTTCCTCAATCACATTCTCTTCCTTTTTTTATACTTAAAAACGCTCTTATCGTCCATTTTGATATTACTTTCAATTTCACTCTCAAAGTTCATTTTTCTCCCTCTTTTTATTTTTGGGTCATCTTTTGTTGGTTTTTAAAACTTTCCCAATCCTCTGGCTTACCACTAATCTTTGCCATACTGTATTTTTTTTGTTCCTTTTTTCTTTCAAATTGATGTTATCCCTAACTTTCCTGGTTAACAATGGTTGGCTTATCCCTTTCTTAGAACCCTTCTTTCTCATTGGAGATGTGCAAATTTGAAAGCCAACATGTTTTTAATCAAAAAAATGCACAAAATGTTTCTAAGAAAGAATGGAAGAATGAGTTAAAAACTAAATGACCACATTTTTAAAGAGGGTGCAAGAACAGAGAGACATGGCACAAATCTATCAAGGTGGCAGAGAAGTTAATAATACCATTAGAAAGGTGTCCCCCATTTTATTGTAGGTATTGAGTATAAAACAAAGGAAGGTATGGTAGACCTTAATTAATTATCCTGGGAGTGCTGGGACTGACAATACAATTATTGATGAGTTCTTTTGTAATTTCCATTGACTTCAGTTTTCCCAGGACTACTTAATGCCTGATGTCAAGGGCAGTCCGTCTAACATCCCCTTTTGAGTTCTGGCCTATGGTCCATCTTTAGGTCAAGGCTAAAATAAAGTCAATAGCAGAATGGACCTAATGAGACTCAATAAAAACCAAGAGAACTGCAGATGTTGTAAATCAGGAACAAAAACAAAGTTGCTGGAAAAGCTCAGCAGGTCTGGCAGCATCTGTGAAGGAGAAAACAGAACTGAGGAAGGGTCACCAGACCCGAAATGTTCACTCTATTTTCTCCTTCACAGATGCTGCCAGACCTGCTGAGCTTTTCCAGCAACTTTGTTTTGTTCCTAAAGGGACTCAAACTGAGATTTGCTGGTTGTTATTGCTTTGTAAGCTCCACTTGGTAGCACCATCAATAACACTTTCCATAGCTTTGTTGATGATCAAGGGTGAATTGATGGGGTGTAAGTGTTGGACTGCATTTGTCCTGCTTTCTGTGGACAGGTCACACCTGGGCATTTTGTTTTTGTGTTGGGCAGATGTGAGTGCTGCAGCTGTAGTAGAACAAATACTTATAAGCAAATGAAAATAGTGTGAAAAATTGTTTACATGTAAGTTGGGGACCCCCAGGTTAAACCACCACCAGTCATCTCTCTCTAATGAGAGTGCAGCCTACAGTTCAGTAGGACTATGGCAACTTTACCTCACATATAAGAGATCAGTTGTACCTGAAATTGTCAGGACACAGATGGTCTGCCGTGTTTTATTTTGAAAGATCTCCTACTACAAACACAAATATTTAAAATTAAAAATAGGGTTTTTAAACGTGTCTGAAAGGGTTGTTTTACGGTGAGTCTTGAGACAAGGGAAAGAAATGGAACTAGCATACACGGGTACACATTACACCCTAAGTGTAGGTCAACCTTTTTTTGTCAGATGTAATATTTATGCTTCATCTACTCTGACAACTATGGAAGTATCTGTAAGGAAAACAAAATGGCAAGTGTTGGAAAGTGTTGTCATCCCCGTTTTTGAGCATAGTTTCATCTGAAATTGTAGAAATCGTGGTCTGAAGCCAGCCGCTGCTTGTCAGTGTATTTTGCGAACTGAGACGGGAGGGATGCTGCGAGTGTTTGTACCATGGGGGAGACGGTACTCCACAAGGCTGGTACATCGCGGCGTTTCCCCGGGTTATGTTGGTAAGGTTGGCGGGGGATTCATGTATCGGGCTCGGATTACGTTTGTCATAGAGAGGGGACAGGGGGGTTGGCAGGAGAGCTGGGCTGTGACCACGGCTCTGTCTGAGGGAGATGGTGAAATCTCTGAATAACCTGCACCAATGCTACCACCACAGACATGTTCAACAACTGGGGCGTAGAGATGTTTTGGTGAGTCCCTTGAATATTTCTTTGAAGCTAGCGGCGGAAGACTAGAAATTCTATTTGAATCAACGTTAAAAAAACAGTAATATTTATACTGCCAGTTATTGTATTCATCGGAGGATAATTTTCGGAAATTGGTGAAGATTAGCACATGAAACAGTTGAGATACATGGTAATTACTTGATAGGCGGATTCCACTTAATGTAACTGCCAATGATCATCTTGTGTCTGTGTTCTTGTATCCAAAAGGAAAGTTATAATAAAAGTGATATTGTGAACAAAGTAGGGTAAATGAGTTCACATCAGACTGAAAAACTTTCCTAAAAACAGATAAGTGAAGATAATAAAATCATACAAATAAATTTTTAACATTTAGTGAATGTGAAAACTTTAGAAATTTTTTAAAAAATTCTACATAATTTAACAAAGTAAAAATATCAAGTATAATTTTTACACCATAATTCCAAGCAAAGTGATACAACTTGCAATAGAAAGCCTAAATATAAAACTAAGGATTTGTTGTTTTGCTGCTACCAGAACATATTTTTGAAAACAAAAATAGAAGCAAAGGCGGCTTACCTGTAATTGAAAGTTGTCAGTTTGAGAAATATACAGTTTATATATTATGGTTTATCTCACTTCTGAGGTAGATTAACTTGCATTGAAGTTAATATCAATTAGGCTCAATTTGAATATTCAGTCACCCTGTGGTAGATAAGGTCTAAATTTTCATTGTGGAGACCTCTTGTGGCCTTTATTGGTGCACAGGGAATGTACAACAAAAGGTCAACAAGATTTATTGTACATTTGCGCATGTTTCTAGTCCAATCCTCTGCCTACTAGGTTGGCATAGCGGAAAATTTGCTGTGGTCTTGTGCTGCAGTGTTGCCAGCTAGGCCAGTGCTTCCCAAACTTGTTCCCTGGTGTGACCCCATTATGAGTCTTGAAAAATGTCAAAAGCCCTCTTAACACACTCACCTTTAACTTACCCAAAAAGGTGGCCATCTGGACAATTCTGGGAGGGTACAGTTGCTCCAAAAAATTGTTAAGATCATAAAGTTATTCCACAATGGAATAGAAAGCTAACTGATTTATATTTGAGATCTCAATGGAGCAAAGGAGATTTGTGTTCTAGCTCCAGTCCTCTTCAAATCCCTCTTCACCTGTGTCCAACAGTATTCAGCTAGACATTGCCATCGATGATACAAAACTAAGAACTAAGGGCCAATTGTAGAGTTCATTTGTGTTGTTGAACTATGCTAACATGCTAGCTCTTTGAGTACATAAGGAAGTTACAAAGGTATAGAAAGAGATTAAGTTAGTGGGCAAAGGTTTAGCACATGGAGTTTGGTGTAGGAAAATCTGAAATTGTTCATTTTGGCAGGACAAATAAAAAAAAGCATATTTTCTAAAAGGTGAAAGATTGCAGAGCTCTGACATGCAGAAAGATCTAGATGCCTTATGCATGAATCACAAAAAGTTAGTATTTCAATGAAGCAAGTAATTAGGAAACCTAATGGAATGTTATTATTTCTTGTGAAGGGAATTAAATACAAAAGAAGGGAGGTTCTGTTTCAGTTATGCAGGAGATTTGTGAGACCACATCTAGAACATAAAGACACAAGAGATAGGAGCAGAAGTTGGCCATCCAACTTCCCAAGTCTGTCATTCCATTCAGTACGACCACAGCCAATTTGCCCAGGGCCCTACTCCTCTTTTGTGCCAACTCCTCATAGCTTCAACTGCCCAATATTTCAAGAATCTATCTATTCCCTCTTTAAATACTTTCCGTGATCTGGCCTCCACAACTCTTTGGGGTAGGGAATTCTAGACATTTGCTACCCACAGAGAGGAAATTCTTTAGCATTTCACCTTTAACAGAGGGTCATGAGTCTTTAGAACTCTCTTCCTTAAAAGGCAGTGGAAGCAGAGACTTTGAATATTTTATAGCAGTAGATACATTGTTAAACAAGGAGGTGAAATGGATTCAGGGATAGGTGAGAATGTAGAGTAGTTAGATCAATCATGATCCTGTAGAATGATAGAGCAAACAATAAGACATAGGAACTGAAGTAGACCATTCATCCCATTGAGCCTGCTCTGCCATTCAATGGCTGATTCGGTAATTCTCAATTCTACTTTCCTGTTTTTTCCCTATAACCATTGATTACTTTGCAGATTAAAAATCTATTTGTCTCATCCTTGAATATACTTAATGTAACCTCAACGGCCTTCTGTGGTAAAGAATTCCACAGACTTGCAACCCTCTGAGAGAAGATGTTCCTCGCCATCTGCCTTAAATATGTGATCCCTTATTCTGAGATTATACCTTCTGAGCCTAGTCCCTCCCACAAGGGGAAATAACTTTTTACTATCTAGCCTGTCAAATCCTCTAAGAACCTTGTATGTTTCATTAAGGTCACCTCTCATTTTTCCGTATTCCAACGAGTACAGGTCCAACCTACTCAACGTCTCTTCATAAACAGTCTCTCCATACTTGGTATTAGCCTGGTGAACCTTCTCTGGACTGCCTCCAATGCCAGTATATCTTCCCTCAGGTAAGGGGCCCAGTATTGCAACTGTTCCAATTGCCACCCCAGTTTTATGCTGCAGCGTTTCATACCATTGTAAATAGCCCACACATATTAAATGTAACATTGGACCCCTGTAAGAAAGGGCAGGAAAAATGTGCCACAGTAAGTCAAAGACCAATGACATTTCTACTCCTGCTCCTAATTTATATGTTCATATGTATGTTTTCTGGAGGAGTTTTTGCATATTCAGGTTTCTAAACTAAACATGGTTTACACAACTGGATCAGGTTAGATGTGCACAATTGAACATCTCTGGTTACTGAAGCAGAAACAAAAGGAAAATGCTTGCTTTTAATGATGCAGTAACATTGAAATGAACAAAAACCTATACAACTGAATTAACAAGGTGTAGAGCTGGATGAACACAGCAGGCCAGGCAGCATCAGAGGAGCAGGAAAGCTGACGTTTCGGGTCTGGACCCTTCTTCAGTCA
>JAHRHZ010000264.1:13073171-13096070 GCA_024137785.1 Ginglymostoma cirratum | reverse complement strand
ACCCCCCTACCTACACTCACCTTTACTGGCTCCATCCCCACCTCTTCTACTTGTCTGCCTCCTCTCCACCTATCCTCTCCTCTATCCATCCTCTATCCGCCTCCCCCTCTCTCCCTATTTATTTCAGAACCCTCTTCCCCTCCCCCATTTCTGATGAAGGGTCTAGGCCCGAAACGTCAAGTTTTCCTGCTCCTATGATGCTGCTTGACCTGCTGTGTTCATCCAGCCCCATGCTTGTTATCTCAGAAACTACAGATTTAATGCTGCTTATGACAGCAAGTGATCCAATGTTTTATGGTGGATACTTTTCTCTCTTGTGAACTTTATAGTGAGTATATAAATAAGCATTATGCAGTGAAGTAAACATAATATTTTATTGATATATACCTGTGTATACCAATTTACCAAATAGTTCTTGCCTCATTTACAGTTGACATTTAGTTGAAATGTAAGATAATTATTTCCAATAACACATGAAATAACTTTTCTAGTGAGTTCTAGATTGGTTCTTTTAGCAGAATATTGGTCGACATCTTGACTATGATGACCTAACTGAGCTAAAACACCTATGAGTTCTGACCACTACCTCTGCACAAAGATTACCATCACTATACTTCTCTCTTTTGTGGAAAAACAAGTGGCATTTATGGCATTTTGTGGCATTCTGTGGCATTCTGTGAAAGACAAGTGACTGTGGCTATCCTGCATTTTTGCTCCATCACAAAGATACCTTTGTCTGGAAACTCCACATTAGGAGGCTGATGCACAGCCACAAGAGGTTGACGCTGGTCCTAATTTCCAAATGTATCTGTTCCTCATCCATTCCTCTGAATGTTCTGAGCGCAGCTGCTACAAAGAAGACAATAGCTTCTGTTCCTGGATCCACTGGCAATGGTTCAAATGAGCTTCTGTGGGCAATAACAGAGACAAAGCAACTCCTCAGTAACATGATCATTCATCAGTCGCAGCAAACACAATTCGAGCACCATCCCCAAAGTGTTCAGTCATGGTGGTCTCTGGAAAGAAAACTAGTTGGATGCCTCTATGTGGACCATATTGCATCACTGCGCTGAGCTGATTCAGATATATGCTGCTGATGCCCTTTGTCACATGTCAGAGATTGGACACGTGGTAGCAATAATGCAAACCTTTTTTGGTACTAAAGAAACATAGCATTGCATCTATGGTGGACATTTTATAGTCTAAGATGTGAAAGAGTAGTTCCTGGAACTGTGCAGGCACCTAGGAAGGTGATTGTCAAATTTGGAAACTTTAAAGGTGAAACTTTACAGTTCACTTGACATTGCTTGTGCTTCACAGCTTGTTAAGGTTATTGTATAATATTAAATGATATGGTGAAGATTGCATGTGGCCAAGACTTTTAGTCAATGCATGAGGTCAACACAGTGGACAGATGAGAAGTGAGAACAGATGTCTTTAACCAGTACCATGTGAGTGTTTAATTCTGTTGCCCCTTGAAAGCCCTTACATTGCTCACAGGTAGACCTTGCTCATTCAAACAAAAGGTAATACACTCTGCCAATTCTGGATGTGGTGGCAGCCATATTTCATTTGGATTGTGCACTTGTGATCTGGATGAGACTAGAGAGCAACTCAGGTAGCATTTCACACAGTGAGTCATAGGCTCAGCTGCTCAATCTAGGTGACCTTCTCCACCACTCCCTCCACCTCACAACTGCCTCCAAAGCCTTCATGTCCCTTTCAGCCATGCCATCATAGAATCCCTGGAGTGCTGAAGCAGGCCATTTGGTCCTCTGAGTCTACACTGAGCCTCTGATGAGTGACTCATCCCCTCTAATCCCTGTAACCCCAGATTTCCCATGGCTAATCCACCTAGCCTGCACATCCCTGGACACTATGGGCAATTTAGTATGGCCAAGCCACCTAATCTGCACATCATTGGCCACTGGGAGGATACTAGAGCACCCGGAGGAACCCCACGCAGACACAAGGAGAATGTGCAAATTCCACACAGACAATCGCCTGAGGCCGGAATCAAACTAGGATCCCTATGATGCTGCTTGGCCTGCTGTGTTCATCCAGCTCCACACCTTGTTATCTCTCACACTGTGAGACAGCAGTGCTGCCCCTCCTATCCACCCCTTCATCTTTGATTCTCCCAACTTTCCACACAACTCTTTTACTTGTTTTTCTTTTTTCTGACGAGGGAACAAGTCTGTTCTGAAGAAGGGTCACAGGACCTGAAATGGTAACTCTGCTTTCTCCCCACAGTGCTGCCAGACCCGCTGAGTTTTCTCAGCAGTTTCTGTTTTTCCATCTTTTATTTAACTGCTTATCTCCCCCCTTTACTTCTGAGTCCCAAGCATACTGTTTACTTATGCCAAACACATTTATGCACTGTCGCCTTGTTGAACCCATTGATACCTCACCTCTCGCAGTACCTTTTGCCCTCCCACCTCTCTACTGTCTTCTACAATTACATGTATTTACAATTAATATCCAGTCTGTATCCCAACATGTTAGTTCCAGTCGCCACAACTGCCTTTTCCAATGTTCTCACCACAGTGGTGACTGCTGATAGCCCCACCTTGACTTTCAGTGAACTAGAACTCACAGACTGACCGTGGTGCAGGCCCCCTAACTGACTTGAAAGAATAGTCTCCAGATCTCTGACTAATATCTGTGCAGCTCCCCAATGACATCCTGTTACACCCCTGAAATTTGTACTAGACTGCAGGATGGACCATGGTCCACTCCGTTCTGTAATGGTTCAGATCCCTGATCACCCAAGTGACCAGCTGACTGTGCCCATGACACTGGATTGATATTGAATGATGCCCATGACTTATGTGACAAGGTCTCCTTACTGATGCCAATCCCCCTGAACTCTACTGAGGACTATTCCCCTCACATTTTGAGACTTGGCCATTTGGTTGAGTCACATGCAACGTGTTTGCCACATATGCTACTGGCACATGCTGCAGGTGTCAAAGTGATGGAGCACAGTGCCATGCAGCAACATGACCCTCATGAATGATGACATGACTGGTGCCTGGCTTTGTCTGTGCCAAAAGTCAGGGTAGGACAGAAGTACTGTGAGGTTCTCAGTGACGTGGCATTGTGCATAGGGGCAATGCAAGATAGGGCAGAGATACTGTGAGCTTTCAAAATGAGAGAGGACTAGGAGGGAAAAATACGAGCTCTGGGATGTGCACGATTTCAATCATGGGACAAGGTGTGTGTCACTGCATGCAAAATGGCCAGCAGCAGTATTGCAACAAAAAGTGTCTGTGCACACCAAAGTCTAAGTGAGTTGGAGATGTGTGGTGAGGATGCGTTGAGGCTGATGCAAATCTGATGCCACCTTCCGTGGATGAAGGTTTCAGGCAGTCATTGCTCATGACACATGCCCTGAGATGTTGGGGACTGCTGGCCAAGATGGAGGCCCAAAGGAGCAAGTGGTAAGCTAGACTAGCCAGGTACCTGTTGTACCTCACATGTCTGGAATTGTCACTGTCTGGTTTCTCTCCACTATCTGAGAAAACTACATATAAATGGGGTGAGATGAGGTAATAATAGGATGTTACTACATGAGAATTGGCCTCTCACCACTCACTAGTGAGATTCATGTCTTGCCATTCAAGCCCTGGGTGGAAAATCAGACATTGTTTTTTCAACATCAAGAATCTCATTTTTCCGATCTTGCCATATTTTAACCAACTGACTCACCATTGTTTTCTTTGTTTGGGAGCTGGTAAAATTCCACCCATTATTTTTAGTTAGATAATTGTACAAAGCTGTCTTGAATACCTCAACTGAACCTGTCTCCATCACCTTTCCGGACAGTGCCCTAACTGTTTTCTGCGTGAGAAAGTATTTTCTCACATGACTTTTTCTTCTTTTGAACAAGCTTTAAATCTCTGTCACAAAAACAGAAATTACTGGAAAAGTTCAGCAGTTCTGGCAGCATCTGTGGAGAGAAAGCAGAGTTGACATTTCAGGTCGAGTGACCCTTCCTTAGAAAGGCTGGTCACCCAAACCAAAGCATTAACCCTGATTTCTGTCCACAGATGCTGCCAGATCCGTTGAGGTTTTGCAGCATCTGCTGTTCTTTCGATTTTTAAATCTCTGTCTTCTGGTTCTTGATCCTCTTACAAGGCGATCTGTTTCTCCCTATCTCTCTATCTAGATCCCTCATGATTCCCTCCAAAGAAAACTGTTGTAACTTCTCCAATCTATCCTCATGTGTGAAGTTTCTCATCCCTGGAATTATTACCATAAATGTCTTTTTCACTTTCTCTCATGCATTTACATCCTTCATATAGTTTGTCATATGCATCAGTACACAATACTCTGGCTGAGGTCTAAGTGTGTCTTATATACATTCAACATAATGTTCTTGATTTTGTACTCTATGCCCTTATTAATGAGGCCTAGAATACTCTACTCTTTATTAACTGCTGTCTCTACCTGTCCTGCCATTTTTAAAGACTTATGTGCGTATAATACCGAAGACCCTCTGTTCGTGTACACTATTTAGAACAATACTGTTTATTTTATATTGTCTTTTCATGTCCTTTGTACCAAAATATATCACCCCACACCTCTCCATATTGAACTATATCTGCTGTCAATTAGCCTATGCCACCTTTTTGTCAATGTCCCTACAACTTAACACCATCTTCATTTTCCTGATATCTACGATGCACCCAAGTTTTGTATTCTCTGCAAACTTTGAAATTTTCCCTTTAACACCAAGATTTAGATCATTTGTACATATTGTACAAGGGAAGGGTCCCAATATTGACCTGTAAGGAACTCTGTTACAAATGTTTCTCCATCCCAAAAATACCTGTTAACCATTACTCTTTTTCTTTTTCCACAGGGTAGTATTCTTGGTTCAATCATCATCAGCAGCTCCTGTCAATGCTATTCATATTGGGGAGTATTGTTTACAGTTCTGGTTGCTGCTCTATTGGAAGGAAGTGGAAGCTTTGAAAAGAGAACAGAAGAGATTTATCAAGATGTTGCCTGGATTGAAGTGTATTAGCTATAGAGAAAGTTTGGACAAACTTAGATTGTTTTTGCTAGAGCACCGGGGGCTAAGGGGTGACCTGACAGAAATATGTAAAATTAGGAAGGGCACGGATAGAGTAGATAGTTGGGGTCTCTCTCCCAGGTAGAAATGTCAAATACTAGGGGGCATAAGTTTAAGGAGAGGGGAGAAAGTTTAAAAGAGATGTGTGAAGAAAGTTTTTTACACAGAGGGTGGCTGGTGCCTGGGATGCGCTGCCAAGGGAGATGGTAGAATCAGATAAGTTGGCAAAGTTAAGGAGGTGTTTAGACATGACACAAGAACAGGCATAGAATAGAGAGATATGGACCATGTACAGGCAGATAGGATCAGTTTTAAATGGTATCATGTTCGGCACAGAAAGGCCTATTCCTGTGCTGTAGTATTCGCTGTTCTAAAATGAGGGAAGAATGGAGCCATCATTTGCAACATAGGCAGAATGTAAGAAGAGGAGTGCAGTTCATAACAGCAGGAGAGGAATTGGCTGGCACTTCCACATACATATCAGAGGCTGCCACACATATATTCACAATGCAAATTGTAAGTGCATGCACCTGGCACTTGTACCACATACAGTCATGTAGGAGGGGATTATCAGGGCTCTTGTGGTACAGTGGTAGTGTCTGTACCTCTGGGCCAGGAGGCCAGGGTTCAAGTCCCACTTACTCCAGTGATTTGTAAAAACATCTCTGAGCAGGCTGATCAGGAAATATCCATAACAGGGGGTTGATTGCTGTCAGTAGCCTGTCTCCTTATTGACTGTTAATGACAGTTTTGCAATGAGGCTTAATGCTTCTACAAGAAAAACTGAAATCGTGTTGACAGCTCAATAGCGATATGGGTGCCCAGTCACTTATTATATGCACATATTTGTAGACATCAGAATGTATTTTGTTTGCACATTTTGCAGTTGTTGGGAAACCCTCCTTTGGAAGGTATGCTGCACTCTCTTTATTGTCATTGAATGCAGGAGAGTAAGGGACAAATGAGCAAATGAATTAGGAGCAGAGGTGGATAATTCAGACCATGGGTGTATTCTGCTATTCTAATCATAAACCACCATTTCCACCACCTCCAGCAGAATCCCACATCAGATCCATATTCCCCCCTCCTCCCATGTCAGCATTTTGCAAGGAGTGTTCTCTCTGGAATACCTTGGTCCACTGCTCTGCCACTCCCAACATCTCCCCACACTCCCACGGCATCCTCCCAAGTTATTGCAGAGTTATCTCCTTCTCCCTCACAATTGAAGACTCCAGGCACTCCTTCCAGGTGAAGCAGCAATTAGCCTACACTTCACTCAATCGATTTGACTGTATTCACTGCTCACAACGTGGTCTCCTCTACGTTGGAGAGATGAAACACAGACCGGGCGACTGCTTTGTGGAACACTTACATTCTCTCCATAAAAATGACCCCAGGTTTCCAGTTGCCTGCCACTTCAACACACCACCATGTTCCAATGCCAACATTTCCATATCGGGCCTGCTGCAGTGCTCCAGTGAGGCTCAGCGCTAGCTGGAAGAATGGCATCTCATCTTCCACATGGGGACACTTCAAGGCTCAATATCAAGTTCAATCATTTTACAGCCTGAACACCTTCTTCTATGTCCTTTACCCAGCCCACGGCCCAGGCCCTGTCATGACTTGGACTGCTTTTAGCACAGATAACACATTCTGACCCACTCATTACCCCCATTATTAGCTTTTCTTCTTCTCTGGATTACTATCAACCAAAGTTAGGTTTGTTTACCTAACTTTCTTTCTCTCTCTGGATTCAGTCTCCCTCTATCCGCTCACTCCTTTCTCACCCCACCCCTGTCATCATCATCACTTATTTGGCTACTATCAGTTCTGAGGAAGGGTCACTAGACTTGAAATGTTAACCCTGCTTTTTCTCTACAGGTGCTAACAGACCTACTAAGTTTCTCAAACAACTTCTGTTTTTGTTTCTGGTTGAATGGGTCATTGCTTTTTCTTCCCTATCACCCATATACTTTTATTCCCTTGTTCGTCAAGAATTTATCCAACTCAATCTTCACGGTTCTCTGCTGAAGAGAATTCCACAGCCTAACAACTCTCTGAGAGAAACTAATTCTCTTTATCTCTGTTTCACATGGGAAACCCCTTATCTTAAACCCATGACCCTTAGCCTCTGCCTAAGAGGAAACAACTTTTCAGCAACTCTTCTCAACTCTCCTCAAGATCTTATGTCTTTCAATATGATCACTCTCACTGTTCTAAACTCTAACGGACAGGCCGAACCTGTCCAATCTTTCCTTTATAAGATAATACCTTCATCTTAGGAATCTGCACTGCTTGCAGATCCTTTTATAATAGGGAGACCAAAACTGTGTACGGTACTTCAGATGTGGTCTCACCAATGCCCTGTAGCATACAAAGTTACTTCACCTGAAGGAGCAGCGCCCCGAAAGCTTGCAATTTCAAATAAACCGGTTGGACTATAACCCGGTGTCGTAACTTCTGACCTTAATTATTTTATGGGCATTAGCCTATTATGTAGAATTAAAATCAAATGTTTGAAATAGAGCAACAACAAAAAAATTACAGCAAGTCAAAATGTAAGATCTTTTGCATGGGCCTGATAGAATTGGGAATTGGTTATTTTAGTTAATAAGCTGATTCAAGAGTGACATGGACTGATTATTGGAGTCTGTCTCAAAGATACAAAAAAAGCAAAGATACACCTGCATCAACAACATTACATCCTTCACTCATCTGAGCAACAAGCTACAATGCACAAATAAACAAAGTTTATTCTTTATACACACCAAAATCTGTCAGAAAACTTTCTAAATGCTTGGTGGGTGTAGGGGTGGAGGTTGTCAATCTTCTAACCATTATATTCGTTCATAGAAAGCTAATTAGTTTGTGGGAATTGTATCATCAACTGTTACACGCCCCTCCCCCCGCCCCCCGCCAAGAGATTATTGAGTATAAAACAACAGGAAGTCAACATGAAATAATTTTAGAAGCAAACTAAAGATTTAGCAGACTCTTTGAAACATATGGCCCCTGAACACTGAAGACTCTTAGTTGAGAACCATTGAATTCAGGAGCTGGTGAATGAAGAAATACCTTCAATCTGCAAAAGGTATAATTTTTTGCTGATTTTAGTTCATGTATGATCTTACTTGAAAATACTTTGCTACTTTACAAATATGCATAAATGAAATTGCCTTTATGCACTAAATAGTTTTCATGAAAGTTACTGTTGCAGACTGATGCTCATCTTTTTGATTTTTTAACTGTATTTGATTTCATTCTCTCCTGTGATCCAAGTGTTCACGTGTCAAGGGAGCATGAATTTTTAGTACCTGATTGAACAGACATTAGTCTGACTCATATTTTTGTTATCCAAGCCATCTGTCAAATTCACAGAGCTCCACAGGATTGCTGTGGTTTATGCTAGTACTCAGTTTTCTCTTTTATTTCATTTCTCTACAGTGTCCACAAGTAAAATGAAAATATACTGCAAGCAAGGACTTGGGAAAAGAAAAGCCAAGAAGCTTTGCACATCTGAAAATTCATTTAATTCACATTTTCTTCTTTTGAGTGAGCTGTGTAAGGTACATGTTTGATGAACATCTATTAAAATATGTACTACCACTACCACATCATGATTCAGATCAATTAAATGAATTTACGAACATATATTTTCATTTTCACTATATAATTTTGAATATTACAGTAGTAAAATATAACCGTGAAAACATTTCAGACCAACAAAGATGATGAACTATCAAGCTATATTCAAAACAGGTGGTGTATACATTGTTTTGTACAGTGGCTACAAGAGCAGGTCAGAGGCTAGGAATCCCGCAGTGGATAACTCACCTTGTGACTCCCAAAAGCCTGTCCATTATCCACAAGGCACAAGTCAGGAGTGCGATTGAATACTCCCACTTTTGTGGATGGGTATAGTGCTAACAACAGTCAAGAAGCTTGACATCTTCCAGACAAAGCAACTGTCTCGATTGACTGCACATCTGCAAACATTCACTCCTATACCACCAACACTCAGTAGCAGCAGTGTGTGCCATCTACAAGATGCATTGCAAAAATTCACCAAGGCTCCTCAGACAGCACCTTCCAAATCTGCAACTATTTCTATTTCAAAGGACAAGGGCAGCAAATACATGGGAACATCACCATCTGTAAGTTCCCCTTCAACCTGACTTGGAAGTATAGTACCTTTCCTTCAATGTTGCTGGGTCAAAATCCTGGAATTTCCTCCTCAGTTGGGGTGTTGTAGGCCTACCAATAGTACATGGACTGCAGTGATTTAAGAAGCCAACTCACCACCACATTCTTAAGGGCAATTAAGGATGGGCCCATAAATGCAGGCACAGCTAGTGATGCCCACATCCCATGATTGGATTAAAAAAAAAGACCTCACTATTGACAAAGTCATTCAGTTGGCAATAGAAGCATAGGTTTGGAAGCAGAGCAACCCTCAAAAGAGAAGAAAAACATTATTATAGTGATCAACAAAAAACAATTCATTTCCTTAAGAGCAAGATAGTAACAAAAGACGACATACTGGGGATGCTAAGCACAAGATGTCAGAAGACCTTGACAACATTGTGACACCTCAGTTGTGAACAGTATCCTGCCATTAAAATAGAATACTACAAGAAAAGAGATAATTTTCAGAAGATGTTTCACTGATACTGAAGAGACACAAAAAAGGACCTCCCATGCAAAGCTGTCAGCAAAGTTTTAAAGTTTTCATTTGAAGATAAATGAAAAGTCTTCCTTAGTGAGATCATGATTCTGATCAGACGTTTTAGCGCACAGATATTTATGTTAATGGGTGTCTTATGAATTTCAATTTAGATACTGAGGAAAGTGTAGCAGTTTTGTTGGACAATGAATCTTGGTTAATGAAACACTAATAACAAATCTTTATTAAAGGGGAAAACGGATAATAGAAAACTTGTATTTATTGCATAATCAAGAATGATCACTCTTGAGCAAAAGATTCTTCATTGACCTGAATCTCATTAAAAATGTCAAAGAAGTTAATCTACAGCAGGTCAAGAGTCACCTTGAAAGGGATTACTGAAAACTGCTTAGACGCCTAGGGAGATTGAAGAGTGAACGCAGCGTTACCTTGAGAAAATTGTTAAACCTGTATGTCTTTACACACCTAAAAAACCCCATATCCATTGATGAAGAAATTCTCAGATTAAATCATTGGTCTAAAAGTGCTTTTTGAGACACACCCTTAGGGTCCTTACTTGGCAAGAAGAAACTCAAAAGAATGCCTACTAGAATACAACAATTTCAGTTGGGATTGATGAGATTTACTTATGAAATGTTTATGTACAAGCTAAACTTCAAAAAACAATAGATGTACTCTTAAGGCGATATGTTGATGGTCTTACATGATGGGATATTTAATTCATCAAAGATATTGAGTTTTACATTCAATCTGGCACTATGATCAGAGCTTCAAATAAACTCAAGCAAACTTATGAGGAGCAGATACAAGATTAGGAATGCATCATCGCCACCAATATTGTATAGAAATTGGCCAAATCAAAGATCTGGTGGTATATTTAATAAAACTTGCTTTGAACATAGAAAATACTTGAGTACCTTTGATGAAATATTGTTCTCCTGTGCAATGAAAAATTAGTTCTTCTGACTTCACTCAGAGAAATGATCTCTGAAATGCTCCTTCATTGTCATTTGGGAATCATCAAATGTGGAGAACATGGTCACTCATCAGTGTGGTGACCTAGAATTACAAAAGCCATTCAAAAAATCATACAGTCACATGGGCCCTTTTCACTCCCAGAGCCCATATCTCTGGAAGGTCCCGTGCCCCTTTTGGCACTACACCTGCCCTATGCAGAGACTGAAGATAACATGATTTGATTAAATTTCCCCTTCCAGAGTTCCCAGTCCTCTCCCACTAACTATAAGGTCCCACCCTACTATCTGCAATGCCCCATCACAAGACCATTCCCTAGTGACCCAGTACAACAAATTCCCCAGACTTAAACTGTCCATTTCCCCTCAGGCTATGTGGACTGCCATCTGATATGTAAGTACATGGAAAGAGAATCATAGAATCCCTACAGTGTGGAAACAGGCCCTCTGGCCCAACAAGTCCACACCAAACCTCAGAGCATCCCACCCAGACCCATCCCCCTAAATCTACACCTCCCTGAACATTACAGGCAATTTAGCTTGGCCAATCCACCTAACCTGCACATCTTTGGACTGTCGGAGGAAACCCATGCAGACACAGGGAGAATGTGCAAACTCCACACAGACAGTCGCCCAAGGCTGGAATTGAACCCAGGTCCCTCGCGCTGTGAGGCAGCAGTGCTAACCACTGTGCCACCATGCCACCATGCCACTCCCAATAACCTAGTTACCACTCAAGAATGAGCCTCTGAAGTTGCTATTTAAGACTCCAGGGGAAAAATCGAATGAGTTTTTCTCAATGTTGAGAATCTGAGGTTTTTCATTCTTACCCTATTTCACCACCTCACTGGCCATTACTCCCACCAAACTGTGGTGAAAAAAATTCTATATTTGACATATAGTATTTTAAAAAAGAAAATTGTGTAAATGTGCAACAGGAATTTCTCTACTTCTATAGGGGAAGAATATTTGTGGTGTAAATACCTCTTCTGAATTTTAGGTAACCCATATTTTTCAGTTGCTGATGCTGTGCAATTCTATTAAAAATTTTCTGGCTTTTAGTTCAGTTTCCAATATTTTCGTTTTGCCTTTTTAACACCAGCACATGTGTAATTGTTAAAATAAACCTAAAACGTTCCTTTGAATGCACAAGTGAAAAAAAGACATTTTATTTTCTCTTTAAATCTCATTTGCCAACATTTCAATGATTTCCCCAGGAATTTCTGCTTAATATATTACACAGTTCACAAATCTTATTGCTCAGAAATGACACAAGAAATGTCAAAGCTGCAGAAGTAAATTTTGTATCTGCCTAATATTACCCAGTTATTCCAAGAATTACAATGCCAAAGATACTATGCTTTCAACTCTGGGAGCAGAAAGATAAGCACTTTATTTAACATCTAATTAAATGTGGTCACCAGAGAAATCACATCTTGCAAAGCTTTATCAGAAATAGATCAATCTACTTCAAATACAATGCACTCTGCCATGGAAAAGGACTCATGAATTTAGATAGAGCAAAACAGTATCTTTCATTTTGTTCAAAAGATGCATAAATTGCTGTATTTAGACAGAATTTCTCAATTTTATTCTATGGTGATTTATTTTCTTTTAAGACAGAGGCCTGGCAGTTGAATATTCTCAGGGATGAACAACAGTGTGTTTTTAACTGTTGTTTACCTCGAGCCTATGAACAAGATCATATATTTTAGTTTGAAATCTGAGTAAAGCTAACTCCTGCATAAATATGACACTCTTTTGCTGTAATCACCTCCAGACCAAAATGGTGCCTGTTCTTTTATTTCTGGGAACCCTATATTATGACAGAAAAGTAACAAAGGTTGACAGTTAATATCATTGGGGCTGTACATCATTTCTAAAATAACTTCATGGCCTTTAGTGAGTGTTTGTTACTTATCTAGGAATCACTTATTGCTCACAACAGCTTATCTTCACTGTCCTTTTAACTTCCACATTTTAAATTATTTCACAGCTATGCTGTAATCATTAATTCAATTTTACATTAGAATATTGTCAGGAGGCCCAGCAAGAACAGCAATCTTGAGCGGCTACCAGACAAACTCCAGAGGGAAGAGCAGTAGGATTTGCACAGTGACTCAGTGGTTAGCACTACTGCATCACAGCACCAGGGACCCCGGTTTGATTCCACCCTCGGGTGACTGTCTGTGTGGAGTTTGCACATTCCCTCTGAGTTTCCTCTGGATACTCTGGTTTCCTCCCACAGTCCAAAGGTATGCAGGTTAGGTGGATTGGCCATGCTAAATTCCCCGTAGTATCTAGGGATGAGCAGGCTTGGTGGATTAGCCGTGCGAAAGCTTGTGCTATTGTGGATGTGTTGTCCCAGTCGAACCCATGTCTTTTTTCATCCGTGTGTATTGAGACCAGTGAGAATTGGTCGTGTCTCCTGGTGTCTAGTTGGTGTTCATGTATCCTTATTGTCAGTTAGGCGAAAACAGCATTGGGCAAAGCAGAACAGGAGCACTTTTACAGAGTTTTTAAAAGGAATGGATACCTAAAAAGCACAATCCATCGTTACCTCCGTGACACAGCACAACAAGAAGACACAACACGGCCAGGCACACTAGTCACCCTACTGTACATCAGAGACGTATCAGAGGTGACTACAAGACTATTCAGACCCCTATGTATCAGGGTAACCCACAAACCAACAACCACCCTCTGACAGCTACTGACGAACGTAAAAGGATCCCATACCCACAACCAGTAAAACTAACGTAATATACAAAGTACCATGCAAGGACTGTGAAAAACATTACATAGGCCAAACTGGAAGAAAAATGACAATAAGGATACACGAACACTAATTAGCCACCAAGTGACACGACCAATTGTCACTGGTCTCAATACACACCGACAAAGAAGGACACAAGTTCGACTGGGACAATACATCCTTAATCGCACAAGCCAAACAGTGACATGCCAGGAGATTCCTGGAGGCCTGGCATTCCAACTGGAACTCCATCAACAAACACATTGAACTGGACCGGATATACAAACCACTGAGAAACAGAACCCGAAGTAATACCAACCACCTCCGCAAACTGAGGCATATAAATAACAAGCGGGACAGAACACCAACGCTTCACCGGAGGCGCACGGACGATGTTACCTAGCAAAGTGACAAAACTCTGCGATCAAACAGACTGGTTCGGCGAGCAAGTCTGTAACCTCAAAGATTCACCTAGATTGGCTCAACGTTTTTCAATTATAAAATGGTTGCTGACTGAAGTCACAATTAAATACCCGGCCATTTTTTCAGGAAGGTCTAGAGACTATTAAATGAGCCCTGGCCACCTTGTGTGTTGACCTGGAAGCATTTCCAAGAGTTTGCAAGGCCTGCCCAGTGCCATTTACCTTATGGGCAACAGTAGACACAGAAACCAGAAGGCTGAAAAGTGAAGGAATCATCAAACCAGTCCCGTTTGTGGAATGGGCAGTATTGTTATCAATTGTTAAACCTGACAGGTCAGTTTGCCTTTGTGGGGATTTTGAACAAATGGTGAACTGCTTTTCACAGTTGGATACTCAATTCCTTGCATTGAGGATTTATATACAAAGCTGGCAGGAGGGCTGTCTATCCCGAATCTGGACATGAGCCAAGTGTACTTGTAATTGCAGTTAGATGAGGATTCCCAGATGTATGCCACAATTAATACCCATAAGGGTCTGTACCAAAATAAGAGACTGCCATTTGGGGTATCATCAGCCTGTGCAATTTTTCAGTGAATGATGGAGAACATTTTACAAGGTCTCCATTTATCAAGATGGCCAGCTAATAACAGGGAAGACCATAAGGAGCACTTAGAGAACTTGGACATAGTCCTTAAATGTTTCTCCCAGATGGGCGTAAACCTTAGAAGGAAAAATGTGTATTCCAGGCACCCTAAGTGACTTATTTGAGCTACAGAATCGAAAAGACCAGGTTACACCTGTTGGTAGATAAAGTGAGGGCGATCAAAGGTGCCAGAGCTTACGTCTTTCCTTGCACTGGTGAATTATTACAGAAAGTTCACACATAACCTGGTGTCCATCTGGGCACCTTTGCATCAACTCTTAAAAATGGGTCAGCCTTGGAAATGGTCACATAGCCAAGCCATAGCTTTCAGAGAAGTGAACAAACAGCTATCATCCTCTAAGGTGTTAGTACATTATGATCCTAAGTGAGATCTGGTACTGACATGTGATGCCTCCTCATATGGCATCAGGGTAGTAATAGCTCATAGGAGGTCCAATAGAGAGGAATGTCCAATAGCATATTGCATGCCCAGATAGAGAAGGAAGGTTTAGGAGTCATATTTAAAGACAGGAAGTTCCACCAATACCTTTACAGACTTAAATTTGTTACAATAACAGACCACAAACCCCTGTTAGATCTACATAAAGAGGGCCAGGCGGTGCCGTCTGTAGCTTCAGGCCAAACTCAGCCGCGGGCTCTAATACCGAATGCATATAATTACAGGTTGGAACACTGTCCGGGAGGCCAAGTAGCAAATGCGGATGCACTGAGTCACCTCCCACCGGCAGATACATCACCGGTGGTACCGCCACTGGAAGAGTTCGTAATGGTTTTAAATTTTTGGGACACACTTCCAGTCGCAGCTGACAATATCAGACTTTAGACGTAGAAACATCTTGTCCCGATGAAACTGAAACAGCTGGTGATGATGGGGGAAACCAAAGGGCCATCTCACAGAGCTGAAACCTTTCTGGACCCAGAGAGACCAGAACACAGTAGAGGATGGTATGTTATTATGGGGAGCAAGAGTGATTGTGCCGAGCGAAGGCTGCCACCAGATACTGGCTGAACTCCAGCAGGGTCATCCAGGGGTTTCCAAATGAAGATGTTGGCGAGAAATTATGTTAGGTGGCCAGAATTGGATGCAAACATAGCTGTGTTGGTGGGGCAGTGCCCAGAGTGCCAACAAGGACGCAAATTACCACCAGCAGCTTCCCCACATTAGTGGGAATAAGCAGGTAAACCCTGGACTTGGTTACACATTGACTATGCAGGTCCTTTCATGGACTCAATGTTCTTAGTCATTATGGACACCCACTCAAAGTGGCTGAATGTTTATAGAGTTCATTTGTCAAAAATGGGAACGATGATAGAAAAACATGGTGAAACTTTTGCAATACATGAACACCCAGAAGTGTTGGTCATAGATAATGGCCATTGTTTACCAACAGGGAATTTGAGTATTTCTTAAAGTTGAATGATATTTGACATATAAGGCCAACTCCATACCATCCTTCATCCAATGATCTGGCAGAGAGAGAAGTCTAAACTTTGAAGGCAGGCTTAAAGAAACAGCCTACAGCTTCACTAGATACCAAACTGTCCCGGTTCCTATTTGATTTTCGGATCACCCCTCATGCAACTACAGTGATACCTCCAGCAGAGTTGCTAATCTGATCATCTCAGACCTGGGAGGAGAGTGAAATGGCATCAGGAGCGCTGGGGCCAGACACGTGACTCTACTAAGTAAGAGAGACTGTTTACCTCAGGGAATGAAGTTTGGTGTAGGAACCACGGGAATGGCCTTGCACGGGTAAGGGGGGCAGTCAATGTGAGGTCAGGTCCTGTGATGTATGAAGTTTGAGTAGGTGCGATGGTCCTAAACAAGCACATGGACCACACGAAAGCTACAAACTCACAAGTGGGGCGGAAGCAAAATGTGCTCAGTTCTTCAACTGCCTTTCTAACCGTTCTGGAACTTGTGGGTTATTCCTCTGTGTGAAGCGTTGAAAATACCTCAGAATCTGTGATGGAGATGGCAGCTTTTACCATATCAACGCCTTTGCCACTTGAAGAAGACAATGAATTTCTTCTGAGATGCTCCCCTGCAAGAATTGAGCTACTGTGCATTACACACTATCTGCATCAGAGGGAAAGTTGGAGGAATTTGAGCCAATACTAAAGCATCCAGGACGAGATGGCTTATATCCTCAGACTCAGAAGGGGAGGGATGTAGTAACAAGGTTAGCAAGGTGGACCTCATAGAATACAAGTTTCTTGATTGGGGCTGTTAATTGGGTCCATTCAGGGAGCCCTGGCTGACAGATAAGAACATGAGTGTCAGGCATCCTGTTCACTTTGGGATCTGGCTCTGAGGGAGCTGGATCAGTGTTAAGGACTCTCCATGTGTAAATAAAAGGTGACTTGGTAACAGGATACTGGCCTCTGTGGAATTATTTCAGTTTCACTAAAAATCTTGAATTTCAAGAACACAACCACAACTTTAGGTGAAGACTTACTGTATGGAAGTATACAACACAGCATTCAGCTATCATCTCTGTGTTTATTGTCACAGCAGTCCAAAACTAATCCCACTGCCCTTCTCCTTATTGCCTTCTGACTTCCTCAGTTTCAAGCATTTATCCAATATTTCCATAAATAGTTAAGGCATATTATCAATGATTGCCATTCTCTATGGTGAAGTTCTTCATTCTCTAACAACCCTCTATTTAAGGACATTTTCCCTAATGTCTCCACTCATCTTCTTACTGATGACCTTAAACTGATGTTTCCTCATGAGCAGTTCACCAATCAGAGGGCATATTCTTATTGTGTAACTTTATCAAAACTTTGCAAAATTTATAAAAATCTCTGTTGAATCTTGCAACCTTCCTTTGGTCTTGGTGTCCCAACTGTCTTCACATAGAACATTTCCTTTGACTTTAAAGCCATTTCTATGACGGAGCACCCAAAATGGCTAAAAGCTTATTTATTTTCTACTTTAGCCACTTTAACCTTGTTAATGAGATTAATGTTGTTCCCCAATGCGATGATCCTTTATTCTCCATTGTAAAATCTTCCTCACAAGAAGAAACTGTGTTTCCTTTAGGTATTTCACTTTTCATCCATTAAGGACAAAGACATCAAGGATCAGGAGCAATAGTAAGGAAGTCTTGCTAATTTGACACCTTTTTTCATTCACTCTTGGGATGTGGGCATCACTGGCTGGCCAGCATTTATAGCCCATCCCTAGTTGCCCTTGAGCAGGTGGTGGTGAGCTGCCTTCTTGCTGCAGTCCATGTGCTGTAGATAGACCCACAATGCCCTTGGGAGCGAATCTAGGATTTTGATCTAGTGATAGTGAAAGAATAGTGATATATTCCTATATACAGACTGAGTGATCAAATCTAATCCTTACCAGCTCAGCAGCATTTGAGAAGGCTGTGCTTTCCTTGTGGTACAGTGATGGTATTGTGTTATCCTTATCAGATACATCATGTCACTGGTAAAAGTAGTTATGACTATTGTTTCCTTTTAGATATGTTTTCAATATCAGCTTATACAAATAAATTACTTCTCTAATGCCAATCATTGTTTCTACCTTGTTAAAAACAACTAATTAATTTGAACAAGCAGCCACTCCTACAGTTTATTCATTAATGGTCTTATTGAACTTCTGGCTCTCATTCTATCTGTGCTGCTGGGCTGTGATGATTTTGCACAGGACTGTTCTCCGCCTTCTCTGCAGCCATCCTGTCACATTGCTCACAAGGACAAATAGACAGTAGACCATCAGTGTATGATGGCAGCTTCCTGAGTATCTAGCCATTGACAGCAATACGGTGATCAGTCACAAGCTGAACGTTGACTATGAAGGTAAGATATATTTGCATTGGAGATAGTCCACAGAAGGTTCACTAAGCTCATTCCAGGTGTGGTGGGACTGTCTTATGAGGAAGAAGTTAAGTATATTGTACCCACTGGAATATAGAAGAATGAAAGATAACTTTGTTGAAACATGTAAGATTCTTAGAGGATTTGACAGGGTAGATGGGGTAAAGATTTTTTTCCCCTTGTGGGATAGTCCAGGAGCAGGGGGCATAATTTCAGAATGAGGTATTGCATGTTTAATACAGAGAAGACGAGGAATTTCTTCTCTCCAAGTGTTGTGAATCTGTGGAGTTATTTGCTACAAAGGACCGCTAAAATTGGGTCATTAAGTCAGACAGACAGATTTTTAATCAGTAAGGGAATCAAGATTTATATGGAATACACAGAAAAGTGGAGTTGAGGGTTTTCAGATCAGACATGATCTTTATTGATTGGCAGAGCAGACTTGATGGACTGGATGGCCTACTCTTGGTCCACTGTCTTGTAGTCTTATGGTCAGAAAAGCCTTGAAACAGCCTGCTTGGAAAACACTTCAGGCAGGTTTAGGAAGTTCACTTTTGATCTGTCCATCCTGTTTGTTAGATATGACACAACCTTTGAAGGCCTGCTATATATGTTCACATTTGCTGCCGTCCGAGATTTTTTGCTACTTCTGGCCCCTGATTTTCCACCTCCTTTACCACCCTCAACTATTCTTCCTAAAGTAGGAGCAATAATCCCATAATAAACAGGTAAAGCTAGCTGCGAGAGAGAGAAGGCCAAAGATGTGAGACATAAACAAGTTGTGAACTGGAAAATCTGACAGAAAGTCAAGCATCAAAAAGATCCTCTCATCCGGGGACTTGAAACAGAGCTCTTTTTTATGTATCTTCAGAGGTTACAGGATGCCAATCTTGCCAGATCCTGCACCTCTAAGATTGAATAGGGATTTATGAATTTTAAAGTTAAACTAGCGTACAAATTGGGGTAACACCATCGCAGCATTACTTTTACATTTTAATTAAGACCGTGGTTGCCCAGAGCAGGTGTCTAGACTGAAGCAGAAAATAATTGTCAGCTAAAACAGCAAAATATGTAATTAGTTTAAGAATTATTTCAAAAGTTCCCTAACCCAGTTTTGTCCTACTGCATGCATTGCTCCAGGCTCAGGTATGTGAACCTCAGAAATATTGCTAGCACTGCCAATTACTATAAAATCCAATTATAAATATGAGCAGCGAATTAATTTCATGTATTTTTGCATTATGAGCAATGGACCAGTGCTCCACTGTTTTTAATTGTCAGTTATATCTGTACCATCTCCCTGCTGATGATGACAAGTAAAACATTCAAGATTATTGAGCTGGCTGAGCAGGCTGCAGGAACAGCAAATCATATTCAGCCTGGGAACCCTGCAGCCCAATGGCATCAATGTGGATTTCACAAGCTTCAAAATCTCCCCTCCCCCAACCGCATCCCAAAACCAGCCCAGCTCATTTCCACCTCCCTAACCTGTTTTTCCTCTCACCTCAAGCCACACCCCCATCTCCTATCTACTAACATCATCCTGCCCCCTTGACCTGTCCGTCCTCCCTGGACTGACCTATTTCCTCCCTACCCCTCTACCTACACTCACCTTTACTGGCTCCATCCCCGCCTCTTCGACTTGCCTGCCTCCTCTCCACCTATCCTCTCCTCTATCCATCCTCTATCCACCTCCCCCTCTCTCCCTATTTATTTCAGAACCCTCTTCCCCTCCCCCATTTCTGATGAAGGGTTTAGGCCCGAAACGTCAAGTTTTCCTGCTCCTATGATGCTGCTTGACCTGCTGTGTTCATCCAGCCCCATGCTTGTTATCTAAGATTATTGAGCTGCCTGTTCAAGTTCACATTATCTGGATGCATTGTCACAATTCCGAAAGCATTATAAGGTAACTCAAAAGCACTGTTTTATAACAAAGCTTAGTCACATTGATTTTGTAATGTGTACAGTGTACTGAATTTTAAGGTCATAATGATCTCAATTTCACTATTTTCAACTGCTAACCATTCTTCAAAGACAGATCTAGCCAAGACATTTTCTCTGGCACAATATAAAACACATATGGTTTTAATTTTAAATCCTGAAAAATATGCAATTCATCTGGGAACTGTATATGCCAAAAAACACATTTCAGGTTTTAGTTGATTTCTTTGGTTTGTAGGGTGAAATGGTGCTAAACTCGTAACTAATTCTGATAATTATCTCAGGTCCATAATGCCACAATAACAGTTTCCTTCAAAATATCTACTTTTATGCAGCTGTACAAATGCAGAGTAAAAGATTGCTCAGCCACCGAAAGCAGAACAAGTCTTCATGCTTCTTCTGTCTTTCACATGATATTATGGCTTCTTCCTGAGTAACAGGCACTGACATCCATCATTGATTCTAGTAACCGAGCGCAGACCCTTTGACTTTGGGGCTTTACCTTACCCCACATTACCATCTTTCAATTAATGAGAAAGTGTTAGGGGAGTGTTCAGATATTTATGAAACAAACTGTGTTGATTTTATCCATTTTCAGTGGAAGTGTTTCGGCAGGTGAGGTTTATGCCGCCAGTCTGCCATGGCTTGTAGTAACTTTTCTCCCACAATCTTCACCTCATTTATTATACAACACACCCTTCGTTTGTAAGTGTGCAACTGAGGAGGCAGAACTGCTCCTCACTGCTGGCTCTCCCTGTTTTCTTGCCACTGGCACCATCTTTAAAGCCTAGTCACATACCACTCTATATGCTGTAAGCTAGGGACTGGGCCTTCCACTGTCATCTTGTGTTGTTATCCCTGACCAAATGACACAGAAAGGCTATGCTGAGGTGATCAATGATCTTCTAACCTGTTCTGCCCTGGGTTTCTTACTCACTCACACACTGGGGATACCTTACCCTTTTTTTTGCCTCTGCATCACTACTGAATACTCTTCCATCCATCATATCCAATCTCTCTTTTTGTTTGAAAACCTAAAGAACTGCGGATGTTGTGAATCACGAACAAAAACAGGAATTGCTGGAAAAGCTCAGCAGGTCTGGCAGCATCTGTGAAGAAAAAAATCATGGATGGAAGAGTATTTAGTAGTGATGCAGAGGCAAAAAAAAAGGTCAGTTATCTATGAGGCTGATGTTTGTGAGAGTTCAGTGAACACGATCATGGAATTGTGAGAATTATAGGCCATGAACCTTGGTGATATGCGTGTGCAGGGCAGAGTTAGTATGAATGGTGGCCCTGTGACAATGAGATAGTAGAGAGAAGATGGTAGCACATACCCTTCAAGAGTTCAGAAGATCATTGACTTTCTCCAGTAGACTGCTGAGAGTTCTCTCACTCAGGATTCGGCACTAACATGGGCTTCTACCATTTTCCAGTTAGCATAGCCTTTCTGTGTCATTTGGCCAGGGATAACAACACAGGATGACAGTGGAAGGCCCAGTTCCTAGCTTACAGCATATAGAGTGGTGTGTGACTAGGCTTTAAAGATGGTGCCAGTGGCAAGAAAACAATGTCACCTCTTCTTTACACTGATAAAACCTTTAGTTCTCTCAGCACAGGAACTTGAAAGGAATTCAGGGGTTTACATATGCATATTAATTAATTAAAACCTTCTAAATGATTAAAGATTTAACAGCATCTTAGGTTTGCTTAGTACATCCTCATCAATGGTGTGACCCTTTGATTTTTTACTTATAAATTCTGTGTCTGATACAACCTCTCTCACTAACACCTGGAGAAGGAGTAAGACTTCAAAAACTTGGGTTTTCAAAGAAACCAGTTGGATTATAACTTGGTGTCATGTGATTTCTGACCTTGTCAAAAATATAAACACCACCATTTTCCAACCCCTTTCAGTTCTGAAGAGGAGCCACACTGGACTGAAAATGTTAACTGTTTGTCCCATCACAGATGATGCCCTTGTCCTCCTAGGTGATAAAGATCACTTTTGGAAGATACTGTTGGAAGAGCCTGGATGAGTTACTGCCATGCAACTTATAGACAGTGTGCATTGCTGCTACTGTGCATTGGTGGTGAAGGGAGAGAATATTGAAGATGGCATTGCTGATATAGCAGTCTGCTTTGTCCCGGATGGTGTCAAGCTTCTTGAGTGTTTTTGGAGCTGCTGTAATCCAGGCAAGCGGAGAGTATTCAATAACAGTCTCCATAGGCATTTGAGAGACAGGAGGTGTATTACCTACCACAGAATTCCTAATCTCTAAACTCCTGTTGTAGCCATAGTATTTATATGGCTGCTTCAGGTCAGTTTCTGGTCAAAAGTAACCCAGGATGTTGATAGTAGGAGATTCATTGATAGTAATGGTATTGAATGTTAAGGTTCTGAATGTTGATGAATATGTAAATAGCATGGTATGCATCATATGAAATGATACAAGTTAACCCATGATATAATAGTTGCAGAGATAGTAGGAACTGCCGATGCTGGAGAATGTGAGATAACAAGGTGTAGAGCTGGATGAACACA
>JAHRHZ010000264.1:13057282-13072771 GCA_024137785.1 Ginglymostoma cirratum | reverse complement strand
CCTAAACCCTTCTGATGAAGGGTTTAGGCCCGAAACGTCAAGTTTTCCTGCTCCTATGATGCTGCTTGACCTGCTGTGTTCATCCAGCCCCATGCTTGTTATCTAGCGATAAATAGCATGGTTTTGTGTGTAGGTGGTTGTGCTCACCATCCTGATCAAGTTTTCTGAGGAGGTGACAAAGGTGATTGATGATGGAAAAGCGGTTGATGTTGCCTATATAGACTTCAGTAAAGCCTTTGACAAGGTTCCTCATGGCAGACTGATACAAAAGGTGAAGCCACTTGGTATCAGAGTGAGCTGGCAAGATGGGTACAGAGCTGGCTAGTCATAGGAGACAGAGGTTAGCGATGGAAGGATGCTTTTCAGAATGGAGGGCTATGACTAGTGGTGTTCAACAGGGATCAGTACTGGGACCTCTGCTGTTCATGATCTACAGAAATGATTTGAAGGAAAACGTAGCTGGCCTAATTAGGAAGTTTGCAGATGTTACAAAGATTGGTGGAGTTACTGATAGTGAGGAGGATTGTCAGAAGATACAGCAGGACATAGATCAGTTGGAGGCAGGAGCAGAAAAATGACAGATGGAGTTTAATCCGGACAAATGTGAGGTCATGCATTTTGGAAAATCAAATACAGGTGGAAATTATACAGTGAATGGCAGAACCCTTAGGAGTATTGATATGCAGAAGGATCTGGGTGTGCAGGTCCACAGATCACTGAAGGTGGCAGTGCAGGTAGATAAGGTAGTGAAAAAGGCTTATGACATGCTCGCCTTCATTGGAAGGGGCATTGAGTATAACTTGTCTAGTTATGCTGCAGCCTTATAGAACTTTAGTTAGGGCAAAAGGATGTAGATGCTTTGGAGAGGGTACAGAAAAAGTTTACCAGGATGTTGCCTGGTCTGGGGCATTTTAGCTATGAAGAAAGCTTTTCTAGACTGGGTTTGTTTTCACTTGAATGCAGGCGATTGAGGGGCGACCTGTTAGAAATTTGTAAGATTGTGAATGGTGCAGATAGAGTGGAAAGTATGAGGCCTTTTCCCAGGGCAGAGAGGTCAATTATTAAGGGACACAGGTTCAAGGTGCGAGGGGGCAAGTTTAAAAGAGATGTGTGAGGCACGTTTTTCACATGAAGGGCAGTAAGTGCCTGGATCCTGATGCCAGATGAGGTGGTGGAAGCAGACACAACAGCAGTTTTCAAAAAGCACCTGAACAAATACATGAATAGGAATGGAATAGAAGGGTGCAGATCCTGTAAGTGAAGACAGTTTTAATATGGAAGGGCATAATGTGTTGGCATAGGCTTGGAGGGCCGAAGGGCCTGTGCTGTATTGTTCTTTGTTCTTTGTTCTTAAAAACAGAAATTGCCAGAGAAACTCAGCAGGTCTGGCAGCATCTGTGTAGAGTAAGCAGAGTTACTGTTTCAAGTCCAGTGACCCTTCTTCAGAAATGCTAACTCTGCTTTCTCTCCACAAATGCTGACAGACCTGTTGAGTTTCTCTAGCAATTTCTGTTTCTGTTTCAGATCTTCAGCATTCACAGATATTTGTTTTATTCCAGGTCCGGAGGAATCGTTTTATGAGGAGATGTTGAGTAGGTTGAGCTGTAAACATTATAATTTAGAGGAATGAGAGGCAACCTTTTCGAAACATAAAAGATTCTTTGCAGACTTAATGGTGTAGTCGTGGAAAGGTTGCTCCCCCTGTGAGAGAGTACAGGACTGTTATATATTGTAGTTGGTGCAAGTTATGTTGAGATAAAGTCCTTTTAAGAGGTGAGTCTCTTGAGCACTGGTGAGTCACACTAATGAGACCGGAAACTTGTTCAGATTGGTATTGAGCTTTTACGGAGTGTAGCTATAAAAAAAAACCTCCCTGTTGGGCTGCAGCAAACAACAAGTTTATGTCTTTCAGTTCTGACTTCAGCCTAGTAACTGTTCAGTACTGCATAAGGACCAGAGGGCATAATCTCAGAATAAATGTTTGCACATTTAAGACAGGGATGAGGAGGCATTTCTTCCCACAGAGAGTTCAAGGAATTCCTCACCACAGAGGGCTATTGAGGCTGGGTTGTCAAGTATATTCAAGCAGACATTGGTAGATTTTTCATCAGTCAGGGAATCAAGAGTTATCAGGAAAAGACAGGAAAGTGGAGTTGAGGATTGTCAGATCAACTATGATCGCATTGAATGGGGAGGCAGACTTGATGAGCTGAATGGCCTACTTCATTAAAAGCCATCTTAACACTAACTCTGCAATATACTAACAATAATTAAGTTAACATTATTCATAACTGAGTTACACAGCAGACATTGTTACATAGCACACAATTTCTGTAATATGTGCTCTCAATAAAATGTTTGCAATGACATTCTTTTCCGGACACATAAATAATTCTTAAATTATGCAGTTGGGGAATTGAGCTTCATTGAAGCTTGTCCTGAAATTTTCCTAAGAAAATCAAAGGATAACAATTTCTTCCGTGTGGTTGCAAATTGAATAATGAGCAAGCTGTCACATTTTCTTTTTTAATAGTTAAATATTTTAGTTGATATATAGTCGATTTCTTTGAAAAATAACTGACTTGCTGTTCAATCCCCATCTCATCACTTTGTAGTAAAATAACCCCCACACCGATGTTATTAGTACCAACAGCTAAGTTGAATGGCTTTGCATAATTTGGCACGGCTGAAACTGGTGCTGTTGTCAGTATATCTTCCAAATTTTCAAAGACTCTGGTGTCCATTCAAATTTTCTGCTTTTTATCCACAATTTTGTTAAGGGAGCAACAACAGTGCTGAAGGTTGGGACAAGCATGCGATAAATCTACAAATGCTAACATAATGCCAAATTTCATGTTTTGGGAATGGGAAAATTTAAAATACCCAATACTTTTGCTTCACTAGATGCTATTTAGCCTTGTACCACTGTATGGTCCCAAGAAATCACCTTTTCCTTGGCAAAGTTTTAGCAAAATTTATAACCAAATTGGCTTTTCATAAACGATCAAACATTCCGTCAAATGGAATGAATGTTCTTCCCAGGTTTGGCCAAAAACATCTAAATTCCTGACGTAAATGACACAATTATGCTTTCTGTCAATTAGTTTATTGGTTAAACATTGAAATATTGCTGGTACGTTTCTCATTCCAAATGGCATGATTTTGCATTGATTAATTATGTACAATATACTATACGAATGTTACAAAGTTGAGATACCTTCAGCTCTCTCAGTTAAAGAAATTTGCTAGCACCCCTTTTGCAAGGTTTTTTTGTCAAACCAAACATGTCCAATTTGTTTGATACAATCTTCCAGTCTTGGTGTAAGATATGCATCCACTTTCATTACCACATTTGCTTTGCAATAATCAGTGCCAAATCTTTATGGCCCAACTATCACAATAGGTGAGCTCCAGCTACTTTGACTCAATTCGATGATGCAATTGTCCAAAATGAACTTAATATTTTCCCTGACCTGAGCTAATCTCTTTGGATTGAATCTGTAGGGGTGTTGCTTTATAGGTAATGCATCCCCCACATCAACATCAAGAACATCATTTTCTTTATCTATTCCCACAAATTGATTCATTATTCTGTAATAGCCTTTGTAAGTCATCTCAATAATTTTTTCTAGAAGATAAGACATCATACTATCCAAAACTTTAAGTACCCCTGAGTTTTCCAAAATGATTGTTGGAAAAGTAACTTCCCAGCTTTTTGTCGTAAATTCATTTTACCATTGTTCTGATGTTTCTATTTCATCCTCTACTTCCTTTACATCGTTAGCACGCTTTACTCCCAACTATCTTCCTATTGTAATATCTTGTCAACATGTTAGCATGTCACATTTGCTGATTCTTTTTCCGGTCCAGAGTACTCACTGTAGTATTCACACCACTGAGTTTCTTCCTGATTTGATAAGGACTAGTGAACCTTCATGGTTTCTTTTAATGATTTCTCAGAAAACGGTCACAACACTAACACCTTGTCTCCTGAAACAAAATTTCAAGTTTTTTTTTCTGCTCCAGTTTTCCTTGCTTGTTAAGTCTCCTTCAAACATTTCTTATCCAACTCGCGTGCATGGTTACTTTCTCTTGGAAATTTGAGGCGTAGATTAGGACCGTTATTTCTAAGCTTTGGCTTATTAACTTTAACTAATTTAAATGGTTTTCTGACTGAAGGTCCACATTTTAATTTAAATGGACTACGTCCCATAGACTGATTAGCAGCATCTCTAATGGGAAGTATTAACAGAGGAATCCATCAAATGGTCATTTGCAAGAATAGTACCGATAAGGATGGCTGAGATCTGAAGGTCATTGCTTTTAAATTGGGTTTCCAGCAGGTGGAGAGGAAACTAACAAAACAGAAAAGCCCAGGTTAGAGATTTTCTTACCACGCCCTGCCATCATTGATACACATGAACAGCTCTGGTTGCAGACCTTCTATGGGTGGAAACCCTCAATGCAATGACTGACTGGTAGCTATAGCAATTTTGTTTTCCAAAAAAAAATTCTCAACCCCTCCATCTCTCTCCTGCTTACCTACAACAGCAGGCTGCAGTTCCTTCAATATTGGAAAATCTCCTGAAGAGTATCAAGTTTCTGGAGCCATCCTGCCACCTTTAATTCCAGGTAGGTACGCACTGTAAACATTTATTAGTCATCCTTTCAGATATTGCAGTGTCATGCCTTTGCCACTTGGGGTTCAGGCCTGGAAATTATCCCACTGTCAGGATTCCATTCCAGAAAAAACTATGCAGCCCTGTAATTTCAAGCCTGCAGTGAGCTTTTCTGCCTGCAAGCTTCTGACTCAGAGGTAGAAGCATCACCAACCAAACCAAGCTGAAATTTATAGAAAACGTGCTGCATCTGATAAAGAATGCCTTTGCTATTCACTGTCAAATATATGAGAAATTTCCAGGATAATTACACAGTTTCCTGCATAGGAAATTGGTAGTGATGGCCCATATTCAAATATCTGTCACCCATTTGGTAACTGTGTCTTCAGTCATTGTGGCGAACAAAAGGTCTCAGTTGCTAATTGTTGTATTATCAGTTTTAATTTTAAACCCCTCCTTCTCCCCAACCACCTCACCCACATGACAGAAAGTGAGAAATGGGCAGTTAAGTCCTGATGGCCTTGGCTGATTCCAATGTTAAATTGCAGATTGCAAGGATATCCACTCCAAAGCCCAGAGGCCTTATTAAGTTCACAGGTTGCTCTCTGGTGATGTCACTGAGAATTCTTTTGCAGTTTTAACCTGAGGCCTGTGTGTGGGGAGCAATCTTGGCTCTTCCAGCAAACCAAACCCTCCAGGAACATCAGTCAGGACCAGAAGAGGGCTCCCGAAGTAAGTTTTTAATTTTATTTTAGTATCCATATGGGTCTGGAGGAACATTGTAATTGAATTTTCTACAGTCCCACTGCTGTCATAGGATGCTAGTAAACCCAACAATACACATGCCTTAGAAACGGCAAATGTTTCTCAATACATTCTTCACATATTAATTCTTTTGCCCAACATGTTGAAAGCATGCTTTCACAAACCTTATTTTAATTGCCATTCAATGCTGTCATTTGCAGAGACACAAGAACAAATTTAACCTTTCATGTTGATAACCTTTCTTCAAATCAGGAGAAATTTGAAAACAAGAATAAGAATTTTAAATTGAGGCCTTGCTAAACATGAGCCAGTATAACCAGCGAACATGGGGGTGAATAGGAATTTGGGTGAAATAAGTGCCAGATTGGGGAGTTTAGGCTGACCGCAGGTGCACGGACGGTAGAATGTGGGAGGCCAGCCAAGACCACATTGGAATGGCCCAGTCTAGAGATAGAAAAGACACTGATAAGAGTTTCTCAGAATGTGTAGAATTGAGACAAAGATACGGATGTGGGTTGAAGGTTCATCTTGCGGTCACATGTGATACTGAGTTTCAGCTTTATACAGTGACCAGCAAGAACAGGGTTGATGGCTAGGAATGCAACTTCATTTTAAGAGCTGGATTTCTGGATTAAATAGGTGGGCCATTGAAATTGCTTGCATAAAGTTAGTGGGCTGCTTATCAATAATATTGACATAAGGCCCAGCAATTAAATTAAGCAATGCAACAAATCTGGTGATGGCCATCTCATTTTTGTTTTCTGAAGAGATGGGAATTAAAGTATATGTAGAGGAGCATGTGAGGTAAGCTTTGATGTGAATGGGACTGCTAGTACTCTGCCAGAAGGTTGGAACCTGTACATCACCGAGCAGGCAGCTCTACAGCCTGTCTATCATGTATAGGTTAGAAATAGAGTTTGTGTAAATGTAATCGAGAAATCTGGCCCGAGCTTGAATAAAGAAAACAAACTAGAATAGCACTATACAGCAACGGGCACCAAAGAACACTTGATTCTGGACAACTCCACTACGTGTCTCCCATGCAGGCACTGAAACCACATGCTGAACATTTCAATGGTTTGCTCATGATTCAACTGGTTGTCTTTTGTCGCTTGTTGTAGCATTGCTGCATCTCATTGATGAGATTCCTCACAGGTATCATGAGCCCAACTTGAAAGAGCTTGTTTTTTTAAAAAGAGTCATTGCTTAAATCTGCTTCCTGCAACACAAAAGCTTTGATGATTAGGCACTGTAGTCAGAGGGCTTCATGAAAACTCAGGAATCTGCTGATGGACATCACCTTTTTGCTGCATACCTGCTGCCCATTGATAGAAGAGCATTTCTTGTGGCACTTAAACACTCCTGGTGCTGGTGGGGTTGCTTGGATCAGCTTTTGTGTGCAATCAATGGCGCTCTATATTTGAGGGAATCTAACCAGAGAAGCAAATCTAGTTGCCCATTAGTCTTGGATGTTTACAGGGAAAATCATTGCAACTCTGACCCCTAGCAAACATCATCTGCCTTTATGTGCAATGGACTTGAGGCTTTTGATATGTTTTCAATAGTATCCTGGAACAAAAGCATTCAGGGCCGAGTAACTTTCATGATGACTAGTAATACATGCCTTCCAGATGTAGTAGGAAGCAGGCCTTCTCCTAGGAGGCTGCAGATGTCTATCGGCACCTTAACTGACAATCTCAGCATGCATAGATACTGCTCTTTCAAGAGATCAAGGAAGCAGAACTTAGTCCTGTACAAAGGCAGTGCCTTCCACAGCTTCGCACCTCTCCTGTGTACCTCCCTTTTCCACATCAGCACACTGAGTGGCTGGTGATTTTCTTCCTCTGTTGATGAGAAGTCAAATGTATACAACATACTTCCCATCCTAGTCAGTTTGAAAAGCTCCAGAGTTTTGAAACAGCTGTAGCAAGCAAGAATCCTCTGCCAAAGATTTGTCAGAGGGAACTAAGTTGTGATAAGTGAACTTCTGTTTATCTGGGACAATGACAATTTTAACTATCCACATAAATTGTAGCTCAATCTTGCCTTTGTTTCCCTAAGGACATTCAGAAACCCTGGGAAACCCATGCTGACGATGTTAAATTTTATGGCCAGCGAAATTGAATGTAAAAAGACCTATTTAATGTTTCAGAAGGATTTTAATTTGAAAAAAATAGCTGCCTGCCTAGACTAATCAAGATCTAGACTGCATTGAGAAAGTTACTGACAGCATCCAAACATCATCCATTAAAACTTTAAGGTGGGTGGATTCGAGCAGTTTTGCAGTCACGTTTTGTAAGGTTACAATAATTTATAAGCTGGAACTAATTTTTAAATATCTTGCATTTGTTACTTTCAATTTGCTATTCAGTTCCACATTTTCAAATGTCATCCATGTGCTCCTAATTAAAATTTCCCAGAATGTAATTGGTGTGCTGTCCAAAATAATTGCCAGGATTGTTGTTATTCTAAATTTTTGTAAAACAGGAATCTACATTTTTTAAAAGCAGATCAGAACCAATATCAGAAAAAAAGTGCTCTAGTTTATTTAACTGAAGCAAAATATTTTCATGTGATACAATAATAGTCTTCTGCTATTATGATTTTACTCTTAAAGTTACGCATCTGGAGAAGATCAACGGGACGTATAACTCAATGCTAAATTGCATAAATTTATTTCAATGTTCATTTGTTAAACAGTTAACAAGGCTACCCTTCAATAACAAGATTCATATCTCTAGGGGGTAAAGCCCATATACGTAGATGGTACTTAATGCAGACCATGGAAGTTTTGTTTAACAGCTGGGGAGCTAGTGAGCCCATGTTGCTACTTTTAGGAAAGATGATTGTCATGGTCCCACACTTTCATTGGTCAAAATCAAGTAGAAGTTTGTAAAGGGCAGCAATGTTGTCAATTATACTGATATGAGGCTGAATTTAGTTCAGTATTAGAAACATGTTAGCTACTTCTCTTCAGTTTACAAATTTATCCACAAACAAAATATACTCAAGCAAATACACAAAGATGATTGTTTCAGAGATAGTAGGAACTGCAGATCCTGGAGAATCTGAGATAACAAGGTGTAGAGCTGGATGAACACAGCAGGCCAAGCAGCATCAGAGGAGGACGAAGGCTGATGTTTCGGGCCTAGACCCTTCTTCAGAAATGGGGGAGGGGAAGGGGATTCTGAAATAAATAGGGGAAGAGGGGGAGGCGGATAGAAGATGGATAGAGGAGAAGATAGGTGGAAAGGAGACAGACAGGTCAAAGAGGTGGGGATGGAGCCAGTAAAAGGTGAGTGTAGGTGGGGAGGTAGGGAGGAGATAGGTCAGTCCAGGGAGGATGGATAGGTCAAGGGGCCGTGGTGAGGTTTGTAGGTAGGAGATGGGGGTGGGGCTTGAGGTGGGAGGATGGGATAGGTGGGAGGAAAGACAGGGGTTAGGGAGGCGGGGACCCTGCAGCCCAATGGTATCAAGGTGGACTTCACAAGCTTCAATCGCGAACCATTTCAACTCCCCCTCCCATTCCTCAGATGACATGTCCATCCTGAGCCTCCTGCAGTGCCATAACGGTGCCACCCGAAGGTTGCAGGAACAGCAACTCATATTCAGCTTGGGAACCCTGCAGCCCAATTGTATCAATGTGGACTTCACAAGCTTCAAAATCTCCCCTCCCCCACCACATCCCAAAACCTGCCCAGCTCATCCACACCTCCCTAACTTGTCCTTCCTCCCATCTCAAGCCCCACCCCCATCTCCTACCTACTAACCTCATCCTGGCCCCTTGACCTGTCCGTCCTCCCTGGACTGACCTATCTTCTCCCTACCTCCCCACCTACACTCACCTTTACTGGTTCCATCCCCGCCTCTTTGACCTGTTTGTCTCCTCTCCACCTATCTTCTCCTCTATCCATCTTCAATCCGCCTCCCCCTCTCTCCCTATTTATTTCAGAACACCCTTCTCCTCCCCCATTTCTGAAGAAGGGTCTAGGCCCGAAACGTCAGCCTTCCTGCTCCTCTGATGCTGTTTGGCCTGCTGTGTTCATCTAGCTCTACACAAAGATGGTTGTTGGATACTTTCTTTCTTCTTCTTAGAATAACCAATCATCAATAGGCAAAAATCCGAGGATTTCTATTAAGAAGTAGTGACAGTTATATTCTGGTTGTTGAGAATACGTGTGTAACTGCGTCAATTCTAAGTTTGGCCTACATTTTTAAACATTAAGTCGCTGATATTATTACATCTAATTACATCTTGTTTTCAAGCCTTAGTAACACAATAAGCCAATTATAACATGACATTCCATCAGTAAATCACTGGACTTGAACTCTTGCAACATAATTAGGTTCAGTTTGTGGTAGCTTGTGTACGTGCTTGGATAAGCTTTCCAATGCTCCGTTTGTCACATAACCCTATTAGCAGCAGGAACAACTTTAACTGTTATACAATATTAATTCAATCACACTGTTTTCTTATATCTCCATATCTCTCCCTGTTGACTGTTCCCAAAAATAATCAATCAAGCAAAGCAAGCTAACAATAATATGTAGAGTTCTTAAAGCATTGGCAAGCTGCAAGATATTGAACTTTAGGCTTTAGCATTTGTTGAATACAATGTCTAAGCACCATGAAGACAAAATACAGGACAAGATTTATGAAAAGAATAACTACGATATCCTACATTATTGACGTAACCGATGATCCCAACCAGACGGTTGCCCAGCTCCACGGGGTCGAGGATGGGAGTTGTTTAAGTTTGTCCATCTCTGTATGGATGTGGTCAGCCAAGTCAGTTACATCCTCAGAGTTTATCAGGGATATAGGTGCAACATTCCTGACCTACGAGGGGACAGGTGCCACTTTTCTCGGCTAAGATCCAGTCCGGAGTTATGCGATTCTGTGTAGAGGTGGCTCGTAGGGCAATAATTACAGCATTAATCTGATCAAGAGCCTGAGAGGTGTAAGTGGCTATCTGTTCTAGGATAGCTGCCATAATGATAGATTCTTTGCCTTGCTTGACTGTCCTGTACGGTGAGGAACAGAATAGCAAAGAATCGTTTTGTTTCTGTGATGACACGCCTGTGTATCATAGAATGAATTTCAAAGAGGTCACAAATGTGACACATAAATGGGACTACAACTGCAAGGTAACAGGAGTCTGTTCATGCTGGGGGCAACCAGGCATGCACCTTGTGTCCACAAACAAAATATGTGCCATTGTATGGGACAAACTGAGTTATACTGTCAGTTCTGATATAACGCGTGTTTCTTCAACATGAATTGGCTTTAATGTGATTGAAGAATTTAGATCACTATTTGTAGAACACAAACTTCCCTGACCTGTATTGGCTATAATGCGATTCCGGCTCCATTAGTTTAAATGGCATGGCTATTGTGCAATTTTCTTATGACGCAAGATTACATGAGAACGGAACTATTGTGTTATATCAGAACCGACTGTATAGCCAGAAAACCAGACATGGTTAAACGTTCCCACTGACATTAGGTTAATAAAATTAATTTTAGCTGGAGGCTAAGTGTCAGGTGTGATATTAAAATATTGTGTACAATTACTCTGACTTGCAGACCAACCCCTAGGCTCAGATTTAGTGAGGCAAATAGAATTCACTGGTTTTTCTACCTTTGATCTATTAGTGATGGTGAGAAATAGTGAGATATGGGAGGTATTAAACTGAGGTTGATACCAGCCTTCAAATGCCAAAAAGCTGTACTTTGTCGATTCCCACTTATCTCGGGCACCTTTAACGCCCACCCAATTTATCCCTCTCTCTGCGGAAGATGTGGCAGCCATCCAAGCCCCAGCCATTAGAGATTTGTTTTGGTGAATGACCCATTCTGCCATTCAGATGTGTTAAGAGGACTTGGTCTCAGGAGAATACTGCCCTTTGAATGTATGGGAATGGGAGACCAAACTCAGCAGCTGGAGTGATTGGTACTGTCAACATAAACATGAGACATGTACAAAAAGGTGTTTACGTTGAGGTTATGCTTTACAATAAGTCCTCCTGCTTCAAGGTAGTTATGAGTCCCAAAAGTCACAGAATCTTCATGATTAATCAGGGGCATTGGTTCTCTTAACGTCAGATGCGTGAATCCAACTTTCTTACCTTGTACCTTGACAGCTGATGCCATTGTTAGGAGTACTCGAAATGGGCCTTCCCACTTGGCATCCTCTGGCTCTTTATGTATTTTGTTAATGCAGACCCATGTTCTGGGTACTATATAGATATAGCACAGTGTGGAGCTGGAGGAACACAGCAGGCCAGGCAGCATCAGAGGAGCAGGACAGTTGACGTTTCAGGTTGGGGCCCTTCTTCAGAAAAAACACAAAGGCCCAGAAAAGATCTCAATTCCTGAACAGTAGTGGGTTCTTTAGCTGTTTGAATAGCAGCTGTCCTATCCTGGGTCATATCATGTTTGCCTGCTGAAATCTTTTGTCCCAGGTATGCTACTTCTTTTTGGGCAATTTGCACCTTCTTAAGGTTGGCCTTATAGCCACAGGAGTGTAAATGATCAAGGAGGACGTGTAAATCCTCCCTCTGTTGTTCCTTCGTCTGGGATGTTATTAGAATATCATCCATGTATTGAATTACCATGGATGCCGTTGGAGGCAATACCCACAAATGTTTGCAAAGCCATATGGAATACAGCAGGGCTACTATAAAAACCCTGCGCAGACGTGTCCAGGTATGCTGCTGTTGTTGGACGGTAAAAGCGAATCATGGTTGTACGTCAGGGACTAAGGGAACAAACCAAAATCCATTGGCCATGTCTGTCATCGAAAAGTATTTGTGATCTGGCAAGAGAGAGTTAAAAATGTTAGAGGGATTGGCAACCAAGGGTGCCTTTTGATCAATACACTGGTTTCCTCTCCTGCAGTCTATAGTCAGATACCACGTTCTGTCTAGCTTTTTAACTGGCCATACCGGACTATTAGATAAACTATGTACTTTTACTAGTACACCTTGTTGCTTTAATCATTTGATTACAGGTAAAACACCAGCAATGGAGTTGGGACTAATGGGGTATTGTTTAGTACATGATGAAGCAACTCCGGTAAAAGTGACCACGATCATCTTTAACAGATCACAGTCATTTTTATCCTTCACCCAAATTGGATGATTCTGGCGTTCTTCCTCTTTGAGGTGTTGTATAGGCCATGTAACATGACCATCCTCAAAACGTGGCAATGAATTTATCTGGGTTAAGACATCCATTCCCAACAGGACTAGTTGTATAACCTATACAGACACCAGGATCTCGTGCGGCCCCGCGATGATTGTGTTTTCCTGAGAATTAATTCTTTACCCCCAGCTCCGACTGCAGACCTCCACTTACCACCAAAGAGAAAATTACATCCGTCAATTTAAGGCAAACACATCAATTCAGCTCCAGTATCCAAAAGGCAACCAATTTCCCTATTGCCCACTCCCATCGAAACATAACAGTAGTCTGGTCATTTTCCTAATGCTGCTAAAAAAGGGGCTAGGAGGTGGGAGGTGGGCTGTTCTAGTTTATTTTGAGAGGTTCTTATAATAACCAGTTGTCAATAGGTGAAAATCCAAGGATTTTATTAAGAAGCAGTGACAGTTACATTCTGGTTGCCGACAATGAGTGTGTAACTGCTTCGATTCTAAATTTGGCTTACATTTTTAAAATATTAAGTCGCTGATAGCTTTATCTAATTACATCTTGTTTTCAAGCCTTAGCAACACAATAAGCCAATTACAACATGACATTCAAGTCACTTGACTTGAACCCTTGCTACACAATTAGGGTCAGTTTGTGGTAGCTTGTGTATGTACTTAGATAAAATTTTCAACACTCTGTTTGTCACATAACCCTATTAGCTGCAGAAACAAATTTACCTATCATACAGTATTAACTCAATCACACTGTTTTCTTATATCCCCACAATGATTAACAAAATATCTAGACAATGCAAATATATTACCCTTCTTGGAAACTAACACAGACACACATTTTCTCAGAAAAATATAAATTGTACAGAGTGTTATCTTAAAAGTACTTTAGCCATGTGGTCAGTTAACTCTAGAAAGAAGGATTATTCATAGGCCATCGAGTCTGCTCCATCATTTGATCATGGCTGGTATGTTTCTCAACCCTATTCTACTGCCTTCTCCCTGTAATCCTTGATCCTGTTACCAAGGACCAATCTATCTGTCTGAAATCCACATAATGACTCGGCCTCCACAGCCTTCTGGGTAATGAGTTCCAGAGGTTCACCTCTCTCTGGCTAAAGAAATTCCTGCTCATTTCAGTTGTAAAAGGTTGTCCCTTCACTCTGAGGCTGTGCCCTTGGCTCCTATTCTCTCCTATGGGTGAAAACATCTTCTCCATGTCCGTTCTATTCACACCTCTCAGTATTCTGTAAGTTTCGATCAGAACCCCCGATCCTTCTAAACTCTATTGAATACAGACCCAGAGCTCTCAAACTCTCTTTATATGTCAAGTCCTTCATTCCCAGGATCATTCTTGTGAACCTCCTCTGGATCTTCTCCAAAGCCAGCATATCGTTCCTTAGATATGGGGCCCAAAACTGCACACAACTTTCCAAGTACAGCCTGACCAGAGCCTTATGCTGCCTCTGCAGTATATCCCTGATCTTGTATTCTAGCCATCTCAAAATGAATGCTAACAATGCAATTACCTTACTAACCGCCAACTCAAATCTTTATGTTAACCTTAAGTGAAACTTGAAATAGGACTCATAAGTTCCTTTGCACTTCAGATTTTCAAAGTCTTTCCCCATTTAGAAAATTGTCTGGGTGTCAATTTTTCTTACAAAAATGCATAACCTCGTACTTTGCCACATTGTATTCCATTTGCCACTTCGTTGCCCACACTTCTATCCTGTCCAACTCCTTCTACATCTTCCCCACTTTCTCAACACTACCTGTCGCTCCACCTATCTTTGTGTTATGTGCAAACTTAGCAGCAATGTCCTCAGTTCCCTTGTCCTGATTGTTAATGTATAACGTGAACAGTTATGATCTCATCACCCTTGCGGAACTTTGTTAGTCACTGGCTGCATTCCTGAAAAAGACCCTTTTTGTCCCCACTGTCTATTTTTTGTCAGTCACCAATCCTTTATCCATGCCAGTACCTTGCACCTAGCACTATTTTACTTAACAGCCTCCTGTGTAGCACCTTGTCAAAGGCCTTCCGGAAATCCAAACAGATCATATCCACTGGCTCTCCTTTTGTTGAACTTGCTCATTACATCCTCAAAGAATTCTAATTGATTTGCCAGACATCACCTCCAATTGTTGAAGCCATGCTAACTCAGTCCTATTTTACCATGCACTTCCAAATACTCTAAAATCTCATCCTTAATAATTTTACCAATGAACAACGTTGGCTAACCAACCTAAAGTTTCCCACCTTCTGCCTCCCTCCCTTCTTAAACAGCACATTACATTAGCCATTTTCCAGTCCTCTAGGACCCTCATTGATTCCAGTGATTGCTGAAAGATGCCTCCATAATCTCCTCAGCTATCCCCTTCAGAACTAGTCCACCCAATCGAGGTGATTAATCCACCTTTGGACCTTTTAGCTTCCCCAGCATCATCTCCTTAGTGATGGCACTACACTCACCTCTGACCCTGACTCTCTCGAAGTTCTGGTATACTGCAGGTGTCTTCCACTGTAAAGACTGATGTAAAGTATCTCTTCAGTTCATCCACTATTTCTTTGCTCCCCATTACTACTTCAACAGCAATCGAATGTCTGCTCTCGTCTCTGTCTTACCTTCTATATAATAAAAAAAACTTGCAATCTTCTTTTACATTACTAGCAAGCTTACCCTCATATTTCATCTTTTAGCTGCTTATTGATTCTTTAGTTGTCCTGTGCTGGTTTTTAAAGGCTTCTGGCTTCCCATTAACCTTCATTGCATTGTATGCTTTTTCTTTTCCTTTTATGCTGTCTCTGATTTCCCTTGACAGCCATGGTTGCTTTGCCCTCCCTTCGATATGTTTCTTCTTACTTGGAATGAATTACTACTGTGCCTCCTGAACAACCCCCAGGAACGCCTGGATAACAAGCGTGGGGCTGGATGAA
>JAHRHZ010000264.1:13010962-13056882 GCA_024137785.1 Ginglymostoma cirratum | reverse complement strand
TTTTCCACCAATTGTTGCTATTGTATCTTTTTTCTTTAGTGGTTCTCAACTCTATCCACACTGATTCTATGCCTCTGCCCATATATTGCTTCTTGCAGCAGATTTAGTTTCATTCCTTATTAACGAGGCAATCCTGCCCCTTCTGCCCATCTGCCTTTCCTTTCAATAGAATGTGTATCCTTGGATATTTAGTTTTCAGACCTGATCCCCATACAGCCATGTCTCTTTGAGACAGTGAGATAAATTTTGAAATCCCTTTTAGGAAACTTCAATCAGTGAAGATGAGCCCTTCATGATGAGAGGAGTTCCTGAGAAAGACAGAGAGATGGGTATGGTGGCAGAGATAATGTAAGGTGAAGCACAGAATGTCATCGACCTTCTTCCTGCACTGCAGCCCCCAACCTCCATACCCTAGAGATGGCATCAACCCATTGGCAGTCTCCAACCAGGTGTGGTCATGTGGCTTCTTCTGATGGTGCTCTGGGAAGAGGATGGCCCTCCTGTATACTCTTGACCAGGGTGTCCAGCTTGTTGTTGGAGAATACAGTGCCAACTTCCCTTCTCAGCCATCTCTCCTCAGTCCCCAATAATGAGCAGGACCGCTGCTAGATGCCAGTGCACAGCAGGCTTTCATAAATGGCATGGGCACAGGGATATTGGTCTTAGGAAGGCAATCCAGTGAGTGGCAAATTGATCCAGGAATGGCGTGTGGCAAGATGGGGTGGAAATCAGACATGTTATATTCCATAGGATAACAATAACAATTACTATAGTGAGTTTGGAAAGAAAAGGAGAGATAAACCATTCAGCCTCGCGGAGTGAGTCACGCTACGAAATCAGATGCAACTTTCATAAAATAGTGTAAGATTCAGCCTGAGCTTCTTGAGTGTTGTTGGAACTGCAGTCTTCCAGGTAAGTGGGAATATTCCTTCAAGCTCCTGACTTGTGCCTTGTAAATAGTGAACAAGCTCTGGGGAGTCAGGAGGTGAATTACTTGCTGCTTCGGGATCACTGGTGTCCAAATTGCTCTTGTAGCCATAGTATTTTTATAGCTGGTCCAGTTCCAGTTTCTGGTCAGTGATAACCTCAGGACATTGAAAATGGAGGCATTGCAATGCCATTAAATGGCAAAGGGCATCGTCTCTAACGAGACAGTCATTGTCTTGCATTTGTATGGTGCAATTATTACTTGACAGTTGTCAGCTAAAACCTGGATATTGTCCAGGTCTTCCTGCGTTTGGACATGGACTAGTGATACAGTTAGCGGGAAGTGGAATTTGATGATGCATTCACTGAACTTTGCCACACGTAAGAGGTCATTAAGCTTCTTGCAAAACTTTATCTGGTCCTCAGAGTTTGACCCCTAACATTACTCTCCACAATTATTAATTCCTCTTAAGCACATGTCTGGACAGCTAACGGGGATGCAAAAAGAACACATCTTTCTGACTTGTACCCTATTCCACCACAATCTCCAGGGCAGTATCCAAAAACCTTGGATTCCATGCCATCCCGCATTGCTCTATTCTTCACTCTGACCCAGTTCTGACTCATTTCCTGTATAACTGCCAGCACTTGTCCCAATTCCAATACATCTCCCTTTTCAAAAGGTGTGGACCAGCTTTAAGCATTCCAGCTCACATTAACTGGTACTAGTAAGTTACGTCTTTAGTGTCCTTGCGCATGCATACAGCCAATGAACAGCACAGTTAGCGCTAGCTGCATGCAGTAATATTCAAATGAGCATGCAGTACACAGTTGGTGTGCTCATTGCATTACATTGAATGGACCTGGATCAATCACGCATCACAATCCTGGTACATATTTTCAGGGGCTATCCAGTTGAACCTCCCTTATTTTAATTTTTGAAAAATGATGTTTCCATCGTATAGCATAAAGCTGAGCGTATTCACATCCATTTAACTTACTTTTATGAAATTATGGAATTTGTGCAAAAAATTAGATTGTCTTCACATTTCACCTTATATGACAATGTAAATATTTTGCAATCAAAATAAATTCATGCTCTATCACTGCACAGAACTTCCTTAATAATTTGTAGCCTTTTGTGGAAATTAATCTATATTTTTAAGGTATGTACAATGTATGAAAATCATCAAATGTTGCAAACTTTGACAAAAGCGACTGAACGCAAATCGTGAAAATGCATCTGAAGATGGAAATTCTCATTGTGAGTTTTTGTTATTTAAAACTGTGCAAAAATGTTGCATTTTTGAAAGAGTTAAGTAGAATTAACTTATTTTTCAAGAACAGAAAATACTGGAAACACACATGGTAAAAATACAGGGAATGGTACTGGTTATAGTCTTTCATCTCACAGTATCTCTAGCATAGATTCATAACCAGAATGTTGGCTATTTCTATTTACTGACATGTATTTCCAACATTTGTTTTAGATTTCCAGAATTTTCATTTTTAAAAAATATTATTCGTAAGTAGGTTATTTGTAAGATAAAGAATCTTTGTGCCAAAACGGAGGCTGTTTCTGAAATAGAAAAATAGATGTTTTATGGTCTAATGTAGCAATGCTATTAAATAAAATGATTTGCTTGGCTGGCTACATTTTAAATTGACACCCCATTTCCAAGTACAAGATGCAGCCTTTATCCACTTTTACTTCTCTCCGCTTCCCAAAGGCTTTCTGTGCTTTGCATAGTAATTAGCTCCTTTTATTATCACTGATGTGCTGCTCCTGGCTGTTTCCTCAGCTGTCATTGTGTTCCCTTCATCTGCTGATGTTGAAATCTCTTTATAAAAGTGGTGGTAAGGTACTGTGATAGTTATTCTGATCTACTGCGTAACAGAAATAGCGGTGAGGGGCAAGACATCAAAGGACTGAAGGAAATCATGCCCACCATTTTTGGAATGAGGACAAAACTTGTCAGCACTTCCTTGATGGTACAGTTTAACAGTGAGGTGAGATTGTTCATCCAGTTTTTAATGAGCATATTCCTGTAAGCATATAATTGATATAATTTTCAAAAATAAACAAAGAATTGAAAGAGCATTTGTTGAACTAAATTACATTTAATCTGTCGATCAAAATGCAAACACAGCCCTCTGATTGCAATGAAAAAGAATTCGACCACAGCCCATGTGAACTCAATTCACAGAATTAAGCAGCGAATTTTGAATCCTTGGCAGTGCAACATTAATGAAAATTGAATTCGACAAATCTTTGTGTTGCTTATGAGTGTGACTTACAATACAGTACATTACCTTTTAGAGCTGCAGTACTTTGGATGTTGTCATAGAATCAGAGACAGTGTAAATGTATCCATTTGCTGTCATTGTTACAAAAAAATTCAAAGGGAACTAGAAGCAGTGGTTGCATCATATTGTAACTGACAGGTAGCCCATCTGCAGTAAAATGTTGAACTTCACGCATATGTGCTTCCATCTGTGGATAGCTTTGTAACTTCTTGGCTGGCATGAGGTTTAGTGGACAGCTTCCAATTCAGAAAGTACAGCAGAAACAACAGATTCACCTGCTGCTCAAAGTTTTACCTCATTCAGGGTATCATTAATGTTAATGATGGCAACATCTGTGCTATCTTTACAACTGGAGATACAAATTTGCAGCTGAAAATGCTAATAGTGGATTTTAATGAGAAAAAAAGTGCAGTAAAAATGTCCATTTATTATTAGTCATTATAGACTCAGTTCAATTGCACCAATTTACTAACCAAGCAGCAACTTGGAACATGAGAGTCTCTTGCTTAGGTACCACTGCAATCTTTGTGTTCCTATTTCTCCTGGTATCTTATCTCAATTCATTTCAGTCTTTGTCTTCACTCCTGTTTCTCCCTAATACTTCTGGCTTTGCCAAATGTCCTTTATTTCTCTTTTCTTTTTGGATGGGAAGTTTTGAAGGTAGCACAGTATAACGTCCTATGGTGAGAAACTAAGCCACTGCTGGCTGTAGATGCGCTGGGCTTTAGCAGAAGTTGGCGCCCGCAGCAATCCATTCCCTTCTCCCTTCCTTCTCTAATCACTGAGTTTCACAGCAACCTTTCACTTGCATTATCTATGTATGTTTCACTTCCCCATTATCTCTTCACTTCCTGTCAGCTTCTCATTTCAACGCTACCCTTACCCCATCTCTTCCTTTTTGTACTACATACTCAACATCTGTATTCTTCACTTTGCCTTTCTCCATTCTACCTCCTTCACCTGTAATCTTTATTGATTCTTCTATTCCCATTCATTTTACGAATGACAGGCTGAGATCAGAGGCTTCCAAACCCTCAACCAATTTCTGATCTCCCTCATCCATTCCTAACCTTCCTTGCTGAGGTTTTGAGTGCTTTCAAGCTGTAATTTTCTTTTTAAAAGTAGCATATTAGAGGTGGATAAGGTAACTGAATTTAGTGAACCTTTTCAGGAATTCTTTGAAAGATGCTGCGTCCACTATGCATTAGGCTCAATCCTGCTTAAACTGGTTTTTCCACTTTACAACATCAAAACAATAATTTCTGGTCTGTTCCTAGGATTTGTACCACTGCTGCTCAGCTCAAATTTTTGAATATTTTATTACAGACAAGTCTAATCCCTGTAAAATTGGAATGGCACAAAGTACTTATGTGCCAAGATTAGTGCCCTGATTTCACCAAGGGTAATGCACAAGTAGTTAAGAGGGTGGCATATTGATTGAAGCAGCTGATACTAATAGAAGTGCTTTATTCTAAACCTGAGCATTTGGGAAGGGTTTAATCTGCACTTGGACAGAGTTGATCCTAGCATAAAGCTTATTACACCCAATAGTTTACAATCCATATAGATATTGTAGGGACTTTAGTAATAGAGACTGTTGTGGTGTCATGGCAGTGTCCCTACCTCTGTTGAATCCCAACATGGCAGTTGGTGAAATTCAGTTGCAATAAAATTTGCAATGAAAATGACAAATGACTAATGACAATCACTTTTGTTTGTTGTTTTAAAAAAACCTCATTTGGTTCACTAATGTCCTTTACGGAGGGAAGTCTGCCATTCTTACCTGGCCTGGTCTACTTGTAACTCCAGACAATGTGGTTTACTCTTAATCCTTGTTCAAGGGTGAGGAGGGACTATATTGCTTGACCTCCCTGAAGAAAATTTGGCGCATCACCGCCTAATGGTCAACAAGGCTGACCCACAATAATAACACACTGTGTCTTAGGCAGGTAAGAGCAGACCTCTCACCCTCAAGAGCTGCCAGTTAATCAGATTAGTCAGTTGCACTTGATATGAGCTTGCTCCCGCAGGATATTTTGTCTGATGTTATCCCTTGTCACATAAAAATATCATGGTATTGAAAAATCAAATAAATGTTTATTACAGCTAACATTATGTAACAAACTTTATATTCCTCAGCCATTTCAGTGTCTGGACTAATGTTAAGCTAATAGGTTCCAGCAAAGGAGTATGATTTAAGTAGAGTGTTATGCTTCAAGTGGTCCCAGGAAAATGGAGTATAAGACCTCTATACTTTCAGGTCACATGCTATGATATAGCGATGATATCATGAGCTTCTCTCCTAAATGTATACTATCAAACTAACTGTGCGACATCACGCAACATCTGTAGCAGTCCAAGCAACTCCAGAACTTATCTATGGAGACTGCTGGGTCTGCAAGGAGGTCCTCTGAAGAAGAGCGATGGATGCCATGTGAAAGTAAATTCTGCGATTTTAAGGCAGGAAGGTATCAGGGAGCATTGGAGAATGATCAGCTGGGGCAATGTGGAGGTGGAGTTTGAAGACCAGGCAGTAAAGCTGTGGAAGTTACAACTTTGGAGGAAGATGCCCCTTGTGGACAAGGCACTCTAAAAAAATGCAGTTCCCTTCCTTCTTGCCTTCTTCAATAAAGTTATTTAAGAAATGACTTTCTTAAAATTATCCACCTGCCGATGCCATTTAATTCATGGCATGGATGTGTATTATTCGGGTCAGTTGGCTTGTTAACAAGTTTGATTGCTTATTAATTATATAATTTTTAAAAATAGCAAGCAGGCTGCCAATTTCCATGCCCAACCACTCACCCTATTATGGGAATAGGGTCAGAGATGGGTGTGAAGGTGATGCGTTAGCTACCCGTCATGTTTCATGTGCCCAATGCCAGAAATGTGGTATAAAGCAGTTAGTATATGAAAGGGTTAACCAACATCTCTACCTATTTGGCTATAAAGCATAGTTGCTGGGAGGAGCAAACTGGCTCTCGTTCGGTTCCAGTTCAGTGGTGAGCCTATGTAGCTGACAGCTTGCACATCTATTCTTAGCTCTAACCTGTAAGTCTTACAAAGGAATCTCAGTAATCCAGATGTAATGCAACTAGCTATTATATGCTAAGTAATAAACCTATTTTGTTTGCTAAGACTGAGCTCACTTCTGCTGAAGGCTTTGTGTGGGCATCCTTCCTTACTTAGTGTCAGTAACATAGATTGATACCAGTAATGAGGATTGGTTGACGTGAATCTAACCAAGACATCACAGATGGTTTTCATTGACATGATTACAGCAGATACCATGTTGGCAGAGGTGGTATCTGAAAAAAATAGCAGTAAACAAGCCGAGCAGGGGATTGCAAATTACAGCTCCCCCCCCAACCCCACCACCCCCCACCCCCCACCCCAGTCCCGTAACTCTTTCCAGTCCTGCAACCCAAGTTTTACATTTTCAAATTCATTTTCACCTCTGTGAAAAACATTACACCCTTTTCATAGATGTATTGGAGTAGCTACATTCCATTTTGTTTAAATATGGTATAATTTGATCAGACATTTTAAAATCTATTTTGATTACATGCAGTATTCGCCCACAATTTTAATCAACAATATCTTCACGAGGTGATTAATGAGGCATGAAAGTCTCAATGAATAAGAAAGTCAAGTAGACCATTGCAATTGCAAAAACAATACACACGCGTGCCAAAATAATGTTGACTGCAAGAATGATTATAATTATTCTTCAACACAGCATAATGACACAAACTAATGGGAGTGAGATAAGCTACAAACTGAGTATTAAAATTTCTTCTTCAACAGAAGATTTTTTTAAACTTTCACTTTTGAGAACGAGCAAGGTTATTCAAGATTTCAAGTTCACTCTCCTGTGTCAGTCTATTTGTAATGTGATTTGTGCTTAAGGAATTTTTCAGTAATAGTAAATCAATTCCCAAGCTTCATTTTAAAATTAAATTCTATTGTTGAAATAGTTTTGTCTTGCTCAAAATATTGTATATATATTTTTCTTTTGTGATACAGTAGCATTATACCAATAGTAAATCTGATCAGCACTGTGGTTGGCATGGACTAGTTGGACCAAAGGGTCTGTTTCCATGCTGTATTACTTTATGACTATATATAGCACGGAAACTGGCCATTTGGGCCAACCAGTGTGGTATTTATGTTTCCCTTGAGCCTCCTCCCATTCCTTCTAATTTAAATTGATCATAACTATCTGTTCCCTTCCTCCTCGTGTGCTTGATTAGTTTTCTGTTAAATGCATCTAGGGTAGCAAGTTTCACATTCTTATCCTTCTGAATTTCCTATTCAATTTTTTTATCTAATATTGAGGATGGCTAATTATGCTCATGCTCACAAGTGGAAATGTTTTTACCTATGCCCACTCTTCGAGAATCTTCCATGGCCTTAAACTCCTGCATTCAGTCTATCCTCAGTATTCTTTTCATGAAAGGAAAGAAACCCACCCCGCCAATCCTTTCCTAACATGTATATCCAGAGAGTTCAGGTATTATTCTTGTAAATCTTTTCTGCACCCACTCCAGTGCTTCTACATCCTTTCTATAATATAGCAAACAGTTCTGCATGCAGTACTCTGAGTCTAACCATAGTTTAATACATGTTTAAGTAAAACTTCCCTACATTTCCTTTCTATGCTTCATTTGCTTTTCCATGGTCGTGTTAACCTGGATGTAATTTTTAGTAATTGATGTGTTTCTACTGAGATTCCTTTGTTCCTCTGTTCAATCTAGTTTTGTACCTTGCAATAATAAGTAACCTCCCTATCTTCCTGCTAGAATGTACTCCTGTCATTTATCTCTTTTGAATTTCATTTGCCAATTATTTATCCATTTTAAGCCTATTCATGCACTTCAGTAATTTTTTTGCAGTCTCCAGTACATTGACCATTCCAGCAACAACTGCCCTCACCTACCACTCAGAGCCCGGTCATCATATGGTCTCATCCACAAATTTAGGAACTATGCTTTTAAATCGAACGTCCAAACCATTCATACAAAGTGTGAACAGTAGCTGTTCCAGCATTGCTAAGTGCAGAACATTGTTTCCCAACTTTTGCTGCTCTGAATTATGACCCTTTATTATCATTCATTGATATATGTCTTGAACCCAGTCAACAATTCATTCTGCCAATTGTCCTTTGACATTCATTAGATCATTTTGCAGCACATTATCAAAGGCATTTTGAAAATCCAAATAAATCGCATCTACTGAAGTGGCATTGTCAATTCTCTCATCTCCTCAGAAGACTCTAAAAGATTTGTCAAGCAAGATTTCTTTTTCTTTTTTTCAAACCCCTGATGACTAATCATTATTAACTTTCTAAGTTTTAGGTGTTCTTCTATTCTCGCCTCTAATTAATATTCCACTTTTTCCTGTCACTGACATTAGAATAACTGACCTATAGTTTCCTGGACATGTTCTGCCCCCTACTTAAATGCAGGACTTACATTAGCTGTCCACCAGTTCTCAGGCGCTATGCTTTGTACTATTGTCTTTCATACGTTTTGTATGTAGTAATATACTAATGTAATAATTCTATCTTTTCCCCAGATTATTCTAAAATAGGTGAATGAGTTTGTTTAGTTTGTAAATGCACTTACCTCATCATTCAATGTTATTTCTCACTGTTCTGTCTTCCTGTTGAAACAAAATAATCATTCCTTACTGCTATCATGTTCTTGCTGTTACCTGTCATATTACCCTGTCTATCCCTTAATTGTCCTATTCACATCACAGTCTTGCTTTCTTTATTGATGTGCCTGTAAATTATTTTATTATTGTAATGCCACTTGATTTAATTTTGTAGTTTCTCTTTGCCCTCCTTATTTGTTTTCATGACTTATTTCCCTATCTCTTTATATCTCCTGTGACTCTGCATTCCTGTCATGTATTAACGTATGTATCATGGCTGCAAATGCTGCCAATGCCATCTGTGTGCGGCACAAAGATTGTACATGCACAAAGAGGCTCTCAAAGTCATTCTAATGTATGGAAAGCAGGCGCCAGTCTCAAAGATGGTATTATTGGAAGTCTGCCAGGTGTTCTGTGTGAAGCAGGACTTGGCCTAAATCATATCCCATATTAAGTGTAAGTGAGAGTGTTCAGATTGTGACCCAGAAAGGAAAACCAGTAAAGTTTACACATAATGGTGTGTTTCATCACGTATATTCTCAAAATGGAGCTTCAGTATGACCAGAATGTTCATTTATAACTAAGTCTGCTTTTTCAAACTTATTTCTTTTTCTCTCGGAGGCCTTTGAAGGGTTGCTGCAGTAGTGAAGCCTGAGCTGTGGCAGTGTGACAGCAGCTGCCCATAGATAGCATGGAACCTGGATGATGGGGTGGCAACAGGTAGAGGACCAGATGCTTCCTGGGGGCTGTTATTGTCAGCTGGCATCATGGGTACATTGGTACATGCCCTTTTGTCATTTTGAATAATCATTCTGATGTACCTTTTTCTCACACTCAGTTGATCTGTTGTCTCTTTATTCATTGATGGAATCCCACTAGTGTGTAGTTTGTACTTTCCTTTAAATCGAATATATTTTTCCTGAAATCTGCCGAACTCGATTTAAATGTTTTCCCATCGTTGTTCTGCATTTGTTGCTTGCTCATACAATGGCTGGTTTTTATTTCCCAAGTTCTATTTTCAGCACCTCAAATTCAGTTTTTCTCTTTTAGTGCCACTGTTTTATTGAGACGTCATGTTGGACTTAACTCGAGTTTTTTTAATATATCCCAACTGTGATACAAGAATTAGGAGATGGGGATGAGGTGGATTTTAACCTTATTATATGCACCTGATGGAAATCTGATCCCTTTAGGTCTTTAGACTGGGAGAAGCCTCCAGCCATTGAGGCCTCATCAAGCAACCTTCCAGCATCCGCAACATAACATTTGGGTTTCTGGTTTCTGAGTTAGCAACTGAATGGTTTTTCTGTGTGTCTTTACTTCTAAGTATTTCTGTAACCATGGCAATTTCTTGTAAAAACAAATGTTGAAGACTGGCTGCAGAGGGTATTGATTTTATGCACTAATGAACCCTTATTTTTGATTTTTTGTGACACAGCATGGTAAATAATGAGGCCTCAAAGATTTTTTTTAGACAGTTGTGGAATTCACTTTTTAATTGGGAAATACCTATGGCTGATTGAGAAACTTCTAATTTCACTTTCGATTTTGAATGGGGCAGTCCTTTGAAGTCCTTGGAACAAGATGGCCATATGCAGGCGTGCTCCTGAGAAGGAAATTAGTGTTAATCATAGACCGAAAGTCTTAGGACTAAAGTCCCTGCAGAGGTTACTTAAAGCTGAGTGCAGTGAAACTGAAATATGTGGTAGCTTCAGGAAGAAACTGTTGCAGTTCTAGTCTAAAACATGAAGTCATAAGTGACTTAAAACTACCGAGATGTTTGGAACTCCAGTGCGAGTATTATTTGAGCAGTGTTTTAGGAATTCTAGCGGAAGTATGTTTTGCATATGATATAAAAGATATTTTGTTTCTTTTCAACTTGTGGTTTGAAATTAATGGAATTATGCTTTTATTTGGTATAAAATTCTTTGAACTTATATTATTAGTAGCTAGTTTGGATTATTCTATTTCATCTTTTAAAAAAACTTCTATTTTATTGTTAAAGCAAATTCTGCAGCATTGCATGTTGATGTTTCAGTGAGAGCCCACTTTATTAAAAACTAATCTAAATAAAATATGATCTATCAAGCTGGTTTCTAGTCTACAATTGGACTTGTCCAGTAATAACATCAGCTAGAATCATGACACCGCATCAGTGCTTTTATTTCTATTTAAGCCTATATCTTACATTAACAATGGAACTGCAGCTATCGAGTTTTATTATTCTTGAGATGTACTCATTTCATATTCCTCTGCAACGAAATGCTTTCAAAATTGAGTTCTTTGTGATAATTGTTTTTGTACATTGCTCTTTCCACTATTTCTAAGCAACTCCATGCATATATTTATTGTTTCACTTTTCATCTCAACTTTCTTAATGACTGGTGTTCTCTTGGATTGGAGTTTTGAAGATAATCACTGTGTATCCCAGTGTGGCTCATCCAAAGTTTTTCTGAGTTTAAAATTAAACTGAAACTGAAAATTTAGGAAAGAACCACTAGAGTCTCTACTGAATTGTGTAAGTTCTGTCTTAATGCAGAAACAATTAAACCAATTAAGATTAAAAACAAGCACTTTAGATTGATCAGATTCACTTTTCTGAAAGAGACGGCAAATATTTGTCAGTTACTTATAACCACAACCTGACTGTTGTTGCTGGATTTCTCTTTATACCACATTTTTTAAGAACAAAGAATAGCATTTGCAGTTCTTTAGTCCTCCAAGTTCATCCATTTATTTGGGAGTATTGTCAGATTGCAGCCAGCACCACCCTTATTTCTCTTAGTATGCTTGAACGCATCCCACCTGGCCCTTGTGGCTTATTCAGTTATAGTCAGGTTTTCTCATATCTCCCCTTCAGCAATTTTTAGTCCATCAAGGAATCTCTACATTTTCCTCCATCACAATTAATTCAGTAACCAAATTCCCTGGTGTATTGATCGAGGTTGGAGGGGGTGCATTGTTTGCTTCTCTAGTCCTACTCTTCCACTGGTTACAACAAACTTTTTAATTTAACCAGGTTGGTGAAGTGGCCAATTGAATAGGTCTCAGATTCTGTCAGCCACGTTTCTTTAGTTAGTAACAAATAACTAGAAAGTGAGAGGGATCAATGGGTTGTTGTTTTTTGGGTAGGTCACATATTGACTCTGAGTCCCACTCCAAACTGAACTATGTGACCTTTCTCTGAAACTTCTATGGATTGAATGATTCCAAGCTCCCTGCTCCATGCAGGTCGAATATTACTGTTGTAACCAATACCTCTTCCTTAGCAAAAGTGCCCTTGTTTAAAAGTTCAAGATATACTTACATAGGCCCATATAACATTTTAAAAAGATAATATTTGGATCACATCATTTCATAGCATTGGTAAAAATAGTTGCAAAGTATATTTTCAACATCTCAACAAAGACTTCTGACTACAAATGTGTCAACCTCTTTTGATCCCCAACTGGCTCCATTTCTCCTCTAATAACTCTCATTACTTTTACATTTACAGAATTTGCTGACTTTCCATTTATGCTAGCTACATCTCTTTTTATACTTTCTCTTTGCATCGCTGATATTCTTGTCTTCTTTTCCCTCTGAATTTTTGATTTTCAGCATGTTCACTTTTATATGATCAACCAGACATATACACCTTGTTTCATCTCTACCTCTTTTCTTAATTCAAAGAACAAAGAATAATACAGCACAAGAACAGGCCCCTCGGCCCACCAAACCTGCGCCAATTCCTAAAAATCCTTATTCAGACCTGCTACTTATTGCCCATATACAGTTTCTATCCCTGTGTTCGCCTTCCATTCACGTATCTGTCAAGATACACCTTAAGCGTTGTGTGACTGCTTCCACTACCTCCACTGGCAGTGCAGTCCAGGCACCCACCATCCTTCTCCCCTAAACTTTCCCCCTCTCACCTTGAACCTGTGCCCTCTTGTAGTTGATTTTTCCACCCTGGGAAAAAGCCTCTGACTGTCCACCCTCTCTATGACTCTCATAATATTGTAGATCTCTAACAGGTCACCCCTCAGCCTCTGTCATTCCAGTGAAAAAATCTGAGTTTACCAAAACCTCTCCTCATACTAAAACCCTCCAGACCAGGTAACATCCTGGTAAACCTTCTCTGCACTCCAAAGCATCCATGTCTTTCTTGTAGTGGGACGACCAGAACTGCACACAGAATTCCATATATGTTCTAACAAAAGTTTTATGCAGCTGTAACATAACTTGCCAACTTTTGTATTCAGTGCCCTGACCGATGGGGCCAAGCATGCGGTATGCCTTCTTGATCAGCTTAACCAACTGTATGCTCGTAAGGATTCCGCCATTTATTTGCACCTGAATTTGATCTTCCAAAATACAAGACCTTGCATTTGTCTCTATGACTAAATCTGCTATTTCTCTGCCCAAATCTGCACTCTATCCCGTTGTATCCTTTGACAATCCTCCTTACTACCTGCAACTTCATCAACTTTGGTGTCATGCACAAACTTACTGATCAGACCACTTAATTTTCCTCCAGATCATTTATATATATATGTTACAAAAACAAAGGTCCCAGCACTGATCCCTGCAGAACACCACTAGTTACTGATCTCCATTCCGAAAAGCACCCTTCCACTGCTACTCTCTGTCTTCTATGACCTAGCCAGTTCTGTATCTATCAAGCCAGCACACCCCGGATACCTTAGGACTCTACCTTTTATACCAGCCTACCATGAAATACCTTATCAAATTTCTGATTAAAGTGCATATTGACGTTTTACAGGATGTTGGTGAGGCCTCTTCTAGAGTATTGTGTGCAGTTCTGGTTGCCCCGCTATTGGAAGGATATTATTAAATTGGAGAGGGTACAGAAAAGATTTACCAAGATGTTGCCAGGAATGGAGGGTTTGAGTGGTAAAAATAGGCTGGATAGGCTGGGACTTTATTCACCGGAGCATAGGAGGTTGAGAGGATGCCCTTATTGAGGTTTACAAAATCATGAGGGCCATTGATAAGGTGAATTGGCAAGGGTCTTTTCCCTAGGATGGGGGAGTTCAAAACTAGGGAGCATATTTTTAAGGTGAGAGGACAAAGTTTTAAACAATGAAATGAGGGACGCCTTTTTACACACAGTGTGTGGAAGGAACTGCTAGAGGAAGTGGTGGATGCAGATACAGTTACAACATTTAAAAGTAATTTGAATAAGTACACGAATAGGAATGGTTTGAAGGGATATGGGCCAAACACAGGCAAGTTGGATTAGTTTGGTTTGGGAACATGGCTGGCATGAACGAGTTGAACTGAAGGGTCAGTTTCCAAGCTGTATGACTCAATGACTGCATGTAGACACCATCCACTGTCCTTCCCTCATCAATAATTCTTGTCACCTCCTCAAAAACCTCAATCAAGTTGGTGAGACATTACGTTCCCTGCACTAACCCAAGCTGCTTACCACTCAAGTCCATTCGCTTCCAAATGTGCAAATATCCTGTCTATCTGTATCTTCCCCATCACTGACATCAGGCTGACTGGCCTGTAATTACCTGGATTAGCTCTGTTTTCCTTCTTAAACAAAAGAACAACATTGGCCATCCTCCAGTATTATAGAACCTCGCCGAGGCCAAAGGGAAATCAAAGATATCTGTTAAAGCCCAAACTATTTCCTCCCACAGTATCCTGGGATAGATTCCAGGTAGTAAACTAAAAAACCAGGATCTCCATGATAGTAGCATCAGGATTAGTCCCTACGCCACATGTTACTAAGGCGAGGAACAGAGACATAGTACAATTGAACACGTGGGTAAAGAGCTGGTGTAGGGGGAGGGCTTCAGATATGTGGATCATTGGCATGTCTCCCAGGGAAAGTGGGACCTGTACAAGAAGGACAGGTTGCACCTTAACTGGAAGGGCACCAATATCCTGACAAGGACGTTTGATTGTGTCACTCAGGAGGGTTTAAATTAGTGTGGCAGGTGGGTGGGAACTGGAGCAGCAGGACACTAAGTATAGGGACTCAGGAAAAGCTTGAGACTAAGGCAAATATAGCTGAGAAGAAGAGCAGTTAGGGAGACATTGCTGAGCTCAGCAGAACTGAAGGCTTAGACTATATTTGTTTCAATGCAAGAAGTATAACAGGTAAATGGATGAATGTAAAGAGTGAATTATGATGTTGTTGCTATCAGAGAGACTTGGTTGAAAGAAGGACAGGATTGGCAACTTACTGTTCCGAGATATCGATGTTTTAAGTGAGACAGGGGAGGAAACAAAAAGAGGTGGGGGAGTTGTATTACTGGTTAAGGAGCATACCTCAGCTGTGTTGAGGGAGCACACCCTGAAGGGATCTTGTAGTGGTGCATTATGGGTAGAGCTCAGAAATAGGAAAGGTGCAATCACAATGCTGGGATTGAACTATAATCCTCCCAGCTGTCAGCGGAAGAGATTCTGGAAAGATGTGAAAATAACATGGTTGTTGTCGTGAGTGATTTTAACTTCCTCCATATTGACTCGGGGTTTGGATGGGGAGCAATTTGTTAGGTGTGTACAGGGAATTTTTTGAAACAGTATTTGGATAGTCCAATGAGAGAGGGTGCCTGGTATTGGGAGATGAGCCCAGCCAGTTAATCAAAGTTTCAAAGGGGAACCATTTTGGGAATAGTGTACATAATTTTGTAAGTTTTTGGATACTTGTGGATAAAGACAAGAGTGGACCTCAGATGAAGATGTTAAATTGGAGGAAGGCCAACTATAACTGAATTAGGCAAGAATTGGAGAATGTGGATTGGGAGTGACTGTTTGAAGGTAAATCCACATCTGACACGTGGGTGTCTTTTAAAGATTAGAGTGCAGGTCATGCATGTTCCTGTGAAAATGAAAGACAGGAATGACAGGATTCAGGAACCTTGGATGACAGGGAAAACTATCAGATTAGTCCAAACGAAAAGAAAGCATACCTAAGGTCTAGGCAACAAAAAACAGATGAAGTCCTTGAAGAATATAGAGAAAGTAGGAAGGAGCTCAAACAGGGAGGTAGGAGGCCTAAAGGGGGCCATGAAATGTACCTGGTCAGCAGGGTTAAGGAGAATCCCAATATATACATACTAGGATCAAGAGGGTAGCCAGGGAAAGAATAGGCCTACTCAAGGGTAAAGGAGGAAGGTTACGCGTGGGGCCAGAGGAAGTGGTGAGAACCTTAATGAGTATGTTACTTTTGGTATTCACCATTGAAAGAACATGATGGATATTGGGGTTAAGAAAGGTGTGAATACACTTGGGCAAATCAACATAACAAAGGAGTAAGTGTTGGGTACCTTGAAATGCATTAAGGTGGACAAGAAGCTTGCTTGTCCTTTCATAGGAAAGCACCTTGATTAGTCCCGAGCTGTCTCAACTTTAAAGGCAGCTCATTGTTTCATTACAGCTTTGCCTTCCAATCTTTAGATTCTAGTCTACCAAGAATAGATTTGTTCTCACAGCATGGAAATTAGTGCACCTTCAATCCAGTACTTTTGCACCTTGTAATTTTCCATAACTCACCTAAACCTTTTGGTTTTATCGTCAATGTTTCCTAAAAGATATCTGGCTAACACTCCACTTGACTGACCTCATTCTCCAGCATTGCTTTTTCTTGTGTTGGGCTGGAATATCTCCTGAGCACACTTAATAACTTTTTCTCTTCTCTGCCTTTTACTCTATCATACTAACATAGGGAGGTGATGGCCTAGTGGTATTATCCCTAGACTATTAACCCAGAGACCTAAGCAAAGTCCTGGGGACCTGGGTTCAAATACTGCTAGTTGTTGGCCTGTAGAATATACCCAACAGTGTAATGACACCTCCATCATCTTAACTCTAGCCAAATAGTTCTCTCTCTGATCACTCCAAGACTTCCTTTTCAGCACTGTAATCATTAAAACTACACCATCGCTTTTCATTCATTATATTTCCTGTATATCTATATTCAGGGATATTAAATTCTCTGTCAATCCTTTTTTTTGAGCCAGATCTCTATTATCACTTTATAACATTCAAAAATAGTAATTTTCACTTGCAGCTCACCAAGCTTATTTGTCATCCTTCATGCACTTACATTCATGTACAGTAAACCATTACGTTACCTTTCATTCTGATCACACCTTATCATTTGTTACTATGGTGCCATCTACTTCTCATAACCCTTGTGCATCCTTCTTAATGTTACATACGGTTTCCTGCACCCGAAACAAATTAATTTAAAACCTCCCCAAGAGCACTAACTAACCAGCCCACAAAGACATTTGTCCTGGCTTTGTTGAGTGCAGCATATCCAGTCAGTATAAGTGCCACTGCCTTGGAAGGAATCTCAATATCTGGAAATTTAAAATCCTCTCTCCTGCTGTGTTTCTTCAACAATTCATTCATGGGCTCTATTCTACTATTTCTATTCTTACACTGGGACATTGCACCTAGGGGAATCTAAAAAAAAAATTGCAATTTGAAACCCTGGTTTCTGCATTTCTTTCTAGCTCCCTGAAATCTGCTTGCAGGACCACATCCCTCTATCTACCATTGTCATTGGCCCCAGCATGGACCTTGATCTTTGGCTATGCACTCATCCTGATGAGAGGGTTCTGTTCTTTGATTCAGGCACTTGAGTGACAACTACCATCTTCAAATCATGTTTGTGGCTGTGGAAACATCTGTCTGTAGAATCCCCTGTCATTACTGATTTCCCAATCTTCCTCCTGTCTCCCTGTACAACTGGGTTACACATGGTGATATGGATCTGCTTTCGGCTGTGCTCTCTAAGGACACCATCACCTTCATCAGAAGGGAAAATCAGCTGGAAAATGAGATGCACTCTGGAGATTCCTGCATTATCTGCCCAATCCCACTTGTTTCCTGTTATTTATCCAAGCCCCTCTACCTGCTTGACTTTAAGCTGTGAAACAGCAGAAACATCAATATCAACAAAAGTCTCAGCCTCTCAGATACACCACAGTGATGTCAGCCTTGAAGCTTCTAAACTCCTCGAAGGACCTGGACAGAACATGGAGTAGGATGTGCATTGAATGGCACTGAGATGCCATGCTGTACTACTTTATAAATTTAGTTTCCAGTCCATTGAATAAGACATAAAGACAAGAATAGAAGGCATGGTTAGTAAGATTGCAGATGACACCACAACTGGTGGTATAATAGACAGTGAAGAAGGTTATTTAAGATTACAAGAGATCTTGGTCAATTGGGTCAATGGGCTGCGGAGTGGCAAATGGAGTTTAATTTGGATAGAACATAGAACATAGAACTGTACAGCACAGTACAGGCCCTTTGGCCCACAACGTTGTGCCAAACCTTTACCCTAAACCTAAGGCCGATCTAACCTCCACCCCTACTTCATGCTATCAGCCATATGCTGATCTAATAGCCGCTTAAATGCCCCTAATGAGGCCAACTCCACTACCCTGTCTGGCAATGCATTCCACAGGCCTACCACTCTCTGAATAAAGAACCTACCTCTGATGTCTCCCCTATATCTACCCCCACTCACTTTAAAACTATGCTCCCTCATAATAGCTACCTCCACCCTAGGAAAAAGTCTCTGGCTATCCATTCTATCTATATACCTCTGATCATCTTGTACAGCCCGATCAAGTCACCTCTCATCCTTCGAAGGAGAAAAGCCCTAGCTCTCTCAATCTTTCCTCGTAAGACCTTCCCTCCATTCCAAGCAACATGCTAGTAAATCTCCTCTGCACATTTTCCAACGCTTCCATATCTTTCCTGTAATGAGGCGACCAGAACTGGACACAATACCCCACATGTGGCCGAACCAGGCTTTTGTATAACTGGAGCAAAACTTCACGGCTCGTGAACTCAATCCCTCTATTAATGAGAGCTAACACACCATACGCCTTCTTAACAACTCTATCCACCTGGGTGGCAGTTTTCAGGGAACTGTGAACATGAACCCCAAGATCCCTCTGCTCCTCCACACTGCCAAGAATCTTTCCATTAACCCTGTATTCTACTTTCAAGTTTGTCCTCCCAAAATGAATCACCTCACACTTTTCAGGGTTAAACTCCATCTGCCACTTCTCAGCCCAGCTCTGCATCCCATCAATGTCCCTTTGTAACCTAGAACAGCCCTCCGCACTATCCACAACTTGACCCACTTTTGTATCGTCCACAAACTTACTGGTCCACCCTTCCACTCCTACATCCAAATCATTTACAAAAATCACAACTAGAAGAGGACCCAGAACAGATCCTTGTGGGACACCACTCATAACTGAGCACCATGTTGAATATTTTCCATCCCCTCCCACCCTTTGTCTTCTAAGGGTCAGCCAATTCTGAATCCAATCTGCCACATTTCCCTCTATCCCATGCCTCCTTACTTTCTGCATGAGCCTACCATGGGGAACCTTATCAAATGCCTTACTTAAATCCATGTATACCACATCGACTGTTCTACCTTTATCCACGTGTTTGGTCACCTCTTCAAAGAATTCAATAAAGTTTGTGAGGCATGATCTACCCCTCATAAATCTATGCTGACTGTCACGAATCAAACTGTGCCTATCCAAGTGATCATAAACCCCATTAAGGATACATGTGAGGTATTGCTGTTTGGTAATACAAATAAGGGCAGGACTTATACAATTAATGGTAGGACCTTGGACAGTGTCATAGAACAGAGATATCTAGGAGTTCGGGTACATAATTATTTGAAATTTGCATCACAGGATGACAGGGCAATTAAGAAAACTTTTAGCACACTTGTCTTCATTGCTCAGACTTTTGAGTATAGGAATTGGGACATCATGTTGCCATTTTACAGAATATTAGTGAGGCCTCTTCTGGAGTGTAGTATGCAGTTCTGGTCACCCTGCTAATAGGAAGGACATTATTAAATTGGAGAGGGTTCAAAAAAGATTTACAAGCATGTTGCTTGACTTGTTAGGAGGAGATTGAGGGGAGACCTTAGAAAGGTTTATACAAACATGAGAGGCATAGATAAGATGAGCAGCAAGGGCCATTTCCCATGGTTGTGGGAATTCAAAACTAGTGAGCAAATTTTTAATGTGAGAGGCAAAATTTTAAATAGATATGAGGGACAACTGCTTTACACAGAGTGGTTTGTGTGCGGAATGAACTGCTGGAGGAAGTCGTACAGTTACAACATTTAAAAGACATTTGGACAAGTACACGAGTAGGAAAAATTTGGAGGGAAATGGGCTAAGCACAGGCAACAGAGGCTAGTTTAGTTTGGGAAACTTGGTCAGTGTGGGCTAGTTGTATGACTTTATGATTATAGTTTGAAAACAAATTTAAGATGCGAGATCCTGTTTTTTTCTACTTCATTGTCTTAGATAATGACTCAATATTTATCACCATGCTGAAGTCCCATTGGATTCTGCCACTCTTTACTTCCTGCCCTAACTTATCTCATGCATGCACTTCCTCTGGACTCTGATTGCTCTGTCCCTGAATCGCTACATTGCTACTGCAATCTAGTAAGAAAATCAATATATTTCCACAACTCTGAGTTTATACGACTATCTTAATTCTGCTAGTGAGGAATGAAAAGCTGCATTGCTTATCAACCAAGTACCTACCATTACTCCTTAATTGTTTTTAGTTTTTATTCGCTCCAGGGCTCTTCAAGTTACCCCCTCTTCTTTGCTAATGGTCTGTGGTCCTGGTTCACTGCTCCTCTATATTTCCCCCATCGCCTCCCACCTCCACTTCAATTCTCACCACTGCTTCTGCATGCTTTTTGAAAAGTATGCGGCTTTTCTACGCTTGCTACACACTAGGCTGCATGCTGAAATCAACTTTGATGAGGAGGCAGCATGATGATTACATTGTAGTGTCCTCAGCAGGGAGTTCAGAGCAAAGTGACTACACGTCTCAATCCCCATGCTTGAAAATTGGTCTTGGCAAATTTTCATCCACTTATATTCGTATTCAACATGCTTTACAAAGTCTGAAGCATTTAGAAATATAATGGGTTGTTCTTCAAGTGCAAATTATGTATTGCTTTGTGATTAAATGAATGTCAATAACAGGTGGGAGCATTTGTTGCAATGTAGAAGGACTTTCAATCTTGAAATGACTGGCTTCAAAAATATTAAAGTAGTGGATTTCAGTCAACTTGAAACACTCTGTTGTAGAGACATGTCAAAAATGCTACAACTTGGATAATAACTACTGAATTAGTGTTGTATTTCTAATACTTGCAAATTTTTTGTTATTAGAATACTATCTAATTCTTAAATAAGCCTTTTTCAATTCATTGCATGTTAGTGGCTTTTAATAAGTAATTAAGAATGAGAAGATAAGGAGAAATGTGTTAAGCCTGGATGCAGTGGATTTCTGAATTGGCTGCAATTTAAATCAAGTAGTTAGCTAAGTATCAGCTGCTGGTTAGGTAAATCCTCAGAATCAACTGTTTTTGGAACAGGCAGCTTGACTATAAAGCCAACTATATTCACCTTCTATTCAGACTCTATATCTACATAATTGAATGCATTTAGTGTTTGATTTGAATATCCCAATAAGTATTCTCTTTGAATGGATCCATTGAATAAAATGACACTAATTGCATTGATGCTTGGTTCCATCTTCCAGCAAACAACAATATTAGAATAAGAAGCTTTTGTGAATCAGTCAGTTCTAATTATCTCATTGAACTTGATTTTCTAATGCTTATCAATATTGAATAAAATGCTCCAGCTGTAGGCAAGTATTATATTTATTGTGAAAATCTGAAATAATTAAAAGTTATGCAACAGATTTAAGTCAATCTAATAAATTACATTTGTCTTGCATTTATCAGAGCAGCCATTATGCCCATATTATCATATATTAGAAGTCTTTATTTTCCATTTACATCCTGTCAAACAACAATTGTTTTCCCCTGTCATACTACTTCAAGACAATTTAACACAGAAAAATGTTGATGCGAGCTTCACAGATCTGTAAGTGAGCTGGAACAAGAAATATTACTATTTTAGTATTTGAAGTAAACACTCAGTTGCATCTTAAATAGTTCAGATTTCTCCAAATCACTGCTTGAGAAACTCCTCTGAAGAAATTTCACTCCTGGTGAATTATATTCACCATACTCTGAGTATTGACTAGCAACTTATTCTCAAAAAATAACATTTTACCGGGCTTTTATCAGCGGCACCCTGCAAGTCATGTCCTGGAACACACCTGTCTGAAAACATCATTCCCCTACATTAGCCATTCTGCAGTATCAAAAGTCTTTGCCATACCCACCAGCTCACTCACAGAGCTGCCCGAGTCCAGACTCCATCAGTAGCGCAATGTACCATCTCTCCTTCAGATGAAGGTCACAGCGGTATCCAAAACATGGCCAACCTTTCAATTGCATTATGCCTGTTCTAAAAATCGGAACCTTCCGATTCTCTATATGCCGTAAGGCTACTGAGTGTCTGGATTCTGCAAAATTAGAGCACTTCTTAAATAAGGAAGATTATTATATTAGCTCCCACATTTTAGCCATATGAAGATTGAATCCGGACATTCATATCTTGGCTGTAATTATGAGTGAGTGAGACAGGCTGTCAGTTGCATTAAATTTGCAATAAGAGTCATTACCTTTGCATTAAATTGCTGTGGACCAAAAGAATCTGATGAACAAACAACTTTTAGATGACTGCAGTTCAAGAAAATGAGGGAGTTGTGCTGTGGTGAATGACCTAATTGTTCAAATTGACAAAATGAAGCCGTGTAGGTCACACTGCTCTTCTTGATGCTGAAAAATTTGATGTCCTGCTGCAGATGTTATTCTGAAGGAAAACAGCCCTATTTCAAGCTGAAGCCAACTCTTTGGCAAAGCACAGGAGCATGGAAATGCTTGACAACCATATTATTGCAGTTGCCTACGTTCCTTAGATCTTGCTGAAAATAGTAAAGAAGTGTGTTTGCTACTTCTGCATATACTACATGTAGGACCGTAGGGTCTCTTTCTGTGCTCTATAACTCAATGATTCTACGACCAGTCAAACATTGAGTACTTCTGTTAGTAATCAATTGGTAAACAACAAACAAATGTTGACACATGCTTGCTGAAGCTTCACTATTGTTGTGGGAATTCTGAAATAGCTTAATAGTCTGTGACTGATAATGGTAAGTACTCTTCTACCAAATAGGAAAGATTGTACATGGTTCTTAGGCTAACAGACTGTAGGAATAGGGACTGCGAGAAGAGGTATATCTTTCTTTTGGGGGGGATGGGCTCATACTCTAGAGATTTAAGATTTATTTAACCTTGTCAGTAATGATAATTTATGCCAGTAAATTCATCATATTTTCCTTCTTCTTATCTCCATAGAAGTTGGAAGCAAGAGCGAGCTGGAAGCCAGAATCTTCAACATCTGGTATATTCAGCAGCTATAGGCCCACTCTGTCAAGTATCTTATTACTTGCACTCACAAACTCAAGTTAACTTGGGGTGATAAACTAACAGAAGAACTGACATGGGATAATTCACAACAGCAAGGATGCCAGGACAGAAAAAAAATGATACACTGCTGCAGAGGTTTAGGAAATACCAGACCATGTCCGCATAGCATTCAGCAATGATTTCAGAAATCTTGTCACAAAAAGAGAATGCATGAGTGCATTAGAGCTATGTCAACATCAGAAAGCACTGTAAAACCTCTTGCAGGTATGTTGGCAGTGGGTAATGATCATGACCAAGGAAGCCTCTGCAGTGTAAAGCTTCTTGGAGTGAATGGCAGTCTCAGGAACCAGAACGGTTTATATCCAACAGAATCTAGATGATGCCTGATACCCATCTCCATATACATATTGAGGAATGATGATCTGAGCTTTAAACCTTGTGATTAAGGTACCTCTAAGAGGGTCTGGTGTCCCTAGCCCAACAGTCCAAAAGAAAATTCCTAAAACAACAGGCAGTTGGAGGCTTCTAAATGAGGCTAAGTACCTCAAAACTAAATTGCAAATAACACTTAATTATAATAGGATATTGATACACACAACTATTAAGAATCTAATGTCAGGCTTTCTCAGGAAGAGCTTAAGGGTATATCAGTAAATTTGAAAGTGGAATACCCTTAAAGATAGTAAGGTCATAAGAATTAGGAGCAGACTTGGGCCATTTGACCTAGCGAGTCTATTTTGCCATTCATTGGGATCACGGCTGATCCGATATTTCTTCAACTCCACTTTTCTGTCTTTTCCCCATAATCTTTGATTCCTTTATTGATCAAAATCTGTCTATCTCAGTCTTGATTATACTTAACAACCTAACCAGGATGGGTCTTTACTGCAAAGAATTCCACAGATTCACTACCCTCAGAGACGAAATTCGTTCTCATCTCTGTTTTATATGGGTGACCCCTTACTTTGAAATTATGCCCTCTGGTCCTAGACTCTCCCACAGCATATCAGCATTCACCCTGTCAAGTCCCTTAAAAAATCTTTTATGTTTCAATAAGATCTCTTATTCTTCCAAACTCCAATGTGCACAGGACCAACCTATTCAATTTCTCCTCAAAAGATATTCCATACCTGGGATCAACCTAAAGAACGTCCTCTAGACCTCCTCCAAAGCCAATAGATAAGAGGACCTAAAATATTCACTATATTCTAGATGTGATCTAACTACTAGTACCTTGCATAGCTTTAGCAAGACCTCCCTATCTTTATACTCCATTTCCTTTGAAATAAATGCTAACTTTCCATTTGCCTTTCCTATCACCTGCTGAGCTTGTATGCTAGTTTTACGTAACCGGTGAATGGGGTTCCCAAACCCCTCTGGGCTGCAGCTATCGGCAGTTCTTTACCATATTTAGTTCATCTGTTCCTCCTGCCAAAGTGACTAACTTCACATTTTTTATATATTATATTCTAGCTGCCAAGTTTTTGTCCACTGACTAAACCTGTCTATTTTTCTGCAAAAACACTTCATCATCTTCACCTTTGTGAAATCTACAAAATTTGCAACAGTACGTTTATATCCCTCATACAAATCATTGATATACATCATAACTAATTGTAGTATTAATGCTGATTCCTGTAGCACTCCATTAGTTACTTGTTGCCATCCTGAAAATGCTCCTCTTAACCCAAGTCTTTGTCTTTTATTAGTGGCAGAATCTGTAAACAGCAAACTGTGGGCATAGTTCCAGTTAGGAGACAGGAAAGAAACTTCTGAAAGTGTGGGGAAGAAAATGCTCTAAGTGAATTAGGCACACAAGGGATGGAATATTAGTGCATTGCAATCTTACTAAGCAAATAATATTGCTACAGCTCCCAATTTCCTGCTTTTACAGTCACAATCTATTCAAGCTATCTCAGACTAAGACTTATAAGATGCAGCATTTGCTAGGATCAGTTGAATGAGGAGTTTCAGAGGATAGGGTATTTAATTAGTGATTCTGACAATTAGGAAACAATTATTTTGCAGTGATTTGTTTAACCATGCTGTCTATCTTCCTCTGAGCCTGTACTTTTGCTTCAGACAGGATCAGACCACAAAAACGTTTTCAACCCCACTACCTAATAGCAGTGAGGGTTTCGATCAAGCAGATAAGAACATAAAGATGTGAGAAATAGGAGCACGAGTAGGCCATCTGGCCTGTCCAGTCTGCTCCGCCATTCAATAAGATCATGGCTGACCTTTTCATGGACTCAGCTCCACTTACCAGTTCGCTCACTATAATTCTCAATTCCTTTATTGTTCAAAAATCTATCTATCTATCTTTGCCTTAAAAACACTCAACAAGGTAGCCTCAACTGTTCACTGGGCAGTGAAACCACAGATTCACAACCCTTTGGGTGAAGACTTTCCTCCTCAACTCAGCTGCCAGTCCTGTCCATTGCTGAACTACATTTCTGTAATTGCTATGATATCCCAGTCCCATGTTCCCAACCATGCCCTGAGTTCATCTGCCTTACCCGTCAGGCCTCTCACATTGAAATAAATGCAGTTTAATTTATCAGTCCTACCTTGTCCTCTGCTTTGTTCCTGCCTGCCCTGACTGTTTGACTTGCTCCTTTTCCCAACTGCACCGGTCTCAGACTGATCTCTTTTTTCACTATCTCCCTGGGTCTCACCAGAGATACTTGAAACTAAACAGCAAAGGCAGTCAGCAGTGAAGGTTCACTGCCTGGTCACAGAGCTGCGCAGGTTTACTTTTTTGTATTTTTTTCACTTCCCACATGGTATCTGCTTTGTCCGCTTCCTTCTTTTATAAAGTGCTGTTGTTTTGATTTTGTTTTTCAAAGTTCCAAAACAATGCAACAGCTTATAAAACAGTAATTACTGCTCTGAAAATGCAAAGAAATCAGCTCCAACACTGAAAGTACCTCAAAAAAGGAACAACTCTCACAGCCACAATTATTGCAGTCTTCCATCTTGGATTACCCAGAATCCTTTGTCCAGTGAAGTCATCACACTTGTTATTACTCTTGACCCCTCCTCAAGGAAGGGGAGAATCTGTCCTGATACCTGGCTTCATGGTAGAACATACAAAAATATTCCAGAAATAATGGAGAAATCAGTGGTCTAGCGAGCACGTTGAAATTAAAAGATATCAATATCAGATAAAGCACTGGAAAAATTAATGGGACTAATTGGCAACAAATCTCTGAATATGAAAACATGCTTCCTTGAGTATTCAAAAAAGTATCTGCAGTGACAGTCAACGCATTGGCCTTAATCTTCCACAATTACTTTGAGCTGGATTTTCTAGGCTGCTTTATCCCTCACATCCTCCCCCAGCTGGGAGCCTGCCCACGAAATTGATACCTGGCCTGCAGCCATTTTACTCTCAGAAATACATTAACTGTCTCAGGATAAGACATTGTCTCCCATTTGGGGAGAAGTCCCACCTTGTAGAGCTGCTGTTTCCAAACAAGAGAAAGTTGTGGAGCCAGATTTCAAACTAAGTCTAGAGTATCACCAGGGCCTACTTTGCATACCCCTGCAAGGGGCTGAGGAGGATGTGGTGGCAGGGTTGAATGGCTGCAAGAGGGGAGATTGACCGGGGCAACAAGGTCCCTTCTCTTCATACCCCAGTAAAAGCTGCTATGCCACACAGCTGGTGTGTTCCCCACCCTGCTATGGGTGAATATGTGCATAAAGGCCTAAAAGGGTTAATGCTGAGGAGCGCATTAAGGAACAATAAATGATATCGCATGGACTTGGACAAAGGAAGAGCTTCGGCAACACAGTTTAGTTGGCAAGGCTCAAGATTCCCAAGATAAAAGGACGGTATGTTGGAGAAACAGTTTCTTGAAGCAGCTGTGTAAAAAACCTAATTGGGTGATCATGTGGATAAAACATTTCCAGAAAAGGAATTTAATGAATGGGAGGCATTAATTATGCCTCATTTTCATCACAGTAAATTAGTTATAAATTTGGCACTGAAGAAACATCAGCAAACTAATTGACAATTTTAGAAATGCTTTGAACCATTGTTGACTAAATTGAATGAACTCATTGTCGCAAGACATCATGATGGAGGAGTTCATTGTGAACCCCTACAATTATTACAATTACCCGTACAATTATTATATGAAGAAATTTAATGACAAATTTAAGGGAAATGTTGACTTTCAATTTACAACAAGGTATAGATTAATACTGTGTAGTTTCACAACCAGTAGATATATGAACAACCTTTCAAGCTTCCAAAATAGCCATTTCCAAAATAGCCAATGACCATCACCTAGTCCTTTTGATTAATATCAAAAATAAAGCCCAAAAATCACCTGGGTACACTACTAAGGATTAAACTTTACACTTCAAGTGGTGGAGAAGTTAACCTTGACATGTTATAAAAAAATTAAAGACTAGTCAAAGCACAAAAAAAAGTTTATGACTATCATACATACAAGAATAATACAATCCCTACAGTGAGGAAGCAGGCTATTCAGCCCATTGAGTTTACACCGACCCTCCAAAGAACATCACATCCAGACTCACCCCCTACCTTACCCCTGTAACCCTGCAGTTCCCATGGCTAACCTGCCAAATCTGCATACCTTTGGACTGTGGGGGGTAACTGGAGCACCTGGAGGAAATCCACACAGACACGGGGAGAATGTGCAAACAAGCGACGAGTATCTGGCTCAGGGAATTATTCCAATGACTGTGATTAGGGTTCAATGGACATAATCTTTAATTTCAAGCACAAAGTAAGCATGAGTAAGAGACACATGTAAGATTGCAAAGGGTCTTTTTATATCTTCTTCCCTGCAATGAAATTGTTTCGACATATTCATTTGACATAACTGATTCCTCTTTCTGTGGTCAGGCGCACCTATCAGACAAGTCACTTTACTAATCCTCTTATCTACCTTGTATAGATCACTGAATCATGTTTTCAGAAGTTCACCTTACAAAGGGAATCAAACAAATACTTCATCTCTTGATTGAAATGTTCTACTGTCGCAGACTTGTGTGCTCACTCTTTCGTTTTTGCTGGTGATGTTTTCAAATGCTCTTGTTCTACTTTACACATTCCTGCGAGTCGCTTGAGAAAATAGAATTGTATCCAAAATTGAGGATTCGGCTTTTCCTGTTAAAAACCTTTTTTTCTGCCATAGGAATTTCATGTGCTATTCACAGTATTTCCTGACAGTATTTGGGCAGTAATACAATTTGGTGAACACTTAGCCATTTCAAATCTACATGTCAATTAGAATATGTTAACTTCCTCATCAGAACTCCAACTTTGGTACAATGACACTCCAGAACTCCTTCAACCTTAGCTTCAGTGAGAGCTGTTAATCTACTTAATACTAGATCTGCTTTCTAAGTGTCAATTAACGAAGACATACCAAACACTTCTTTTGAATTATCCCCACCCTTAAAGAAAATTTTAGTTACTCTAACATTTGTTTATGGTATTACTTTGACTTCCAGCGAGGACTTTGTTTAGCCATTGCTGTTGTCACTATACACAGCGAAAAACCTTGGACTTGTTTCTGTAACTGTTCCATCGCTTTAACCTTATTCAGACTTTCTGTGCTTATGGGTTATGGATAACCTTTACTCCAGCCAAATCATCCTCCAGGAGTAAGTCAACTCCATCTATAAGTAATTTCCTAACAACTCCGAATGCCACTGGTCCAGACAAAAGTCATATTGTGATTTTACTGCATACAATGAAACTGTACTTATCCCATTTACTAGCACTTTGGCTTTCATTTCACTCTCTGAAGGGAGAACTGTATTCTTCTCCAACAAAAGTCTGAATAACTCCTGTGTCCCTTACTATATGTATACATTTAGCAGCATCATTTGAAGAAAACAAATGTTATTCTTTTGCTTAAAACTACTTTACACCTCCCAGCTACTCCATTCACATCACGTGTACTCATATCAATTTTCACCTTCCTGGTCTCCAGGTTGTAGAACATAGAACAGAGAACACAGAACAGTACAGCACAGCACAGGCCCTTCGGTCCACCCTGTTGTGCCGAACTTTTACAATAATCCTAATGTCTATCTAACCTCCATCCCTACCTTATACTATCCTCCATATGCTGATCTAATAGCTGCTTAAATACCCCTAATGAGGCCAACTCCACTACCCTCTCTGGCAATGCGTTCCACGGCCCTACCACTCTCTGAGTAAAGAACCTACCTCTGACGTCTCCCCTATATCTACCTCCACTCACTTTAAGACAATGCCTCCTCATAATAGCTACCTCCACCCTAGGAAAAAGTATCTGGCTGTCTACTCTATCTATACCTCTGATCATTTTGTACACCCCTATCAAGTCACCTGTCATCTTTCGTTGTTCTAAAGAGAAAAGCCCTAGCTCTCTCAAACTTTCCTCGTAAGACAGTCCCTCCATTCCAAGCAACACCCTGGTAAATCTCCTCTGCACCCTTTCCAACGCTTCCACATCTTTCCTGTAATGAGGCGACCAGAACTGGACGCAATACTCCAGATGTGGCCAAACCAGTGTTTTGTATAACTGGAGCATAACTTCACGGCTCTTGAATTCAATCCCTCTATTAATGAAAGCTAACACACCATACGCCTTCTTAACAACTCTATCCACCTGGGTGGCAGTTTTCAGGGAACTGTGGACATGAACCCCAAGATCCCTCTGCTCCTCCACACTGCCAAGAATCTTTCCGTTAACCCTGTATTCTACTTTCAAGTTTGTCCTTCCAAAATGAATCACCTCACACTTTTCACTTTTCTTTAAACTCCATCTGCCACAACTCAGTCCAGCTCTGCATCCTAAACTGAGCACCATGTTGAATGTTTTCTGTCCCCTACCACCCCTTGTCTTCTAAGGGTCAGCCAATTCTGAATCCAATCTGCCACATTTCCCCCTATCCCATGCCTCTTTACTTTCTGCATGAGCCTGCCATGGGGAAATTTATCAAACGCCTGACTTAAATCCAAGTATACCGCATCCACTGTTCTACCTCTATCCACGTGTTTGGTCACCTCTTCAAAGAATTCAATAAGGTTTGTGAGGCATGATCTACCCCTCACAAATCCATGCTGACTATCACGAACCAAACTGTGCCTGTCCAAGTGATCATAAATCCTATCTCTCAGAGCCCTTTCCAATAATTTACCCAAAACTGAAGTAAGACTAACTGGCCTGTAATTTCCGGGAATATCCCTATTCTCTTTTTCGAACAAGGGAATGACGTTTGCCTCTCTCCAATTTTCCGGCACTATACCCGTGGACAGTGAGGATGAAAAGATCATCGCCAAAGGCCCTGCGATCTCTTCCCTCACTTCCCATAGAATGCTGGGTAAATTCCATCATGCCTGGGGTGCTTATCTATCTTCAAGTTCCTCAAAATTCCTAGTATATCTTCCTTACTAACATCCACTTCCTCTAGCCTACCTGCCTGTTTCATGCTGTCCTTCTCTACAACTAGGTCCCTCTCAGTTGTGAATACTGAAGAAAAGTATTCATTAAGGACATCTCCTATCTCTTTAGGCTCCGTGCACAAATTCCCTTTACAATCCTTGATCGGCCCTACCCTTTCTCTGGTCATTCTCTTATTCCTTATTGTAGTTAAAGCTACAAGTTGATCCATTGTATTTTCCTTTTGAGTTCCCTGTTTAGACCACTTTTGCAACTCCCAATGGCTTCCCTTACAGTTTCCTGCATTCTGAATGAAGGTGTCATGCTTGTTTACAATGGAAATATTTATGGTGTTGATTTTCACCTCCCTGTTCAGCACATTCCTTTCAGATCTGAAGAGTAAATCTTGGAGCATTTCCAGCTGCCCTTTCTTTACCCTAGCTACTTGCCTTCATTTCACTCTTCTATCCTCTGTCCGTTGAGTTCATTGGGTGACAGAAAAAGGGTTTAATTTTATGAATCGGCTCAGAATTGTCGTCCATCGTTGCTACTTACTGTCTAGCAGTTGCAAGCCTCTAGTCTCTTTATTGTAAACTTTTTTTCCTAGCGAATTATTTCTCTGAGAGAAATATGTGGTTTCAACACCTGAGGCCTGCATTCACCTTTCAAAATTACTTTGTTTAACCCATTCAAATTCAAAATAAGTTTATCCAGTTTTTTAAAAAATTTCAAAACTTCAGGAACCAACTCATATGAATCCAGATTAGGAAGAAAAACAGAAGCTGCTGGAAGCTCAGCAGGTCTGGCAGCATCTGAGGAAGGGTCACCTGACATGAAACATTAACTCTGATTTTTTCTTCATAGATGCTGCCAGACCTGCTGAGCTTCCAGCAGCTTCTGTTTATGTTCCTGATTTACATCATCCACAGTTCTTTCGGTTTGAATCCAGAATAGCCTGTTTTACAGCACTATATTCCATAGAAACCCCCTCTCACAGTGAAGTGTACATTTCAAGTGCTGTCTATTTGTATTGGGTTTGCATGGTCAGTTTCCTTCAGACAAGTCATTGATCTCACTATTTTCTCAAATGATATGAAGAATACCTCCATATCACGTTTCTCAATTTTTGGAAGGGCCTTTACAGATTTAAGCATTCCTTACTGGTCTTTGGATTATCAGAGCCTTCTCCAATTTACCATGGGTTCCTTTTATAACTATACCAATTTAAGCTTTTCTTTTGCTCTTTCGCCATCCCTCTACTTTGAATCTAGATTTCTATCCTTCTTATTTCCATTCTATTCTTTTCACTTCCAGGGCTTTTTGCTTGTCTTTTTCTGACTACTCCCTTTCCTTTTGTTTTCATCTCAAGCTGCTTCATTTTTTTGTCTCTTGTTCAACTGCTTTAACTGAATATTAATTGCCTTAACTTACTATTAACAGTGTCAAATGCCTTACTATGTGGTCTACCACTGCTCTTACCCCATCTCTCTTGTATTTATGCAAAGTCCAAATGCTATGTTGGGACTTTAATTATTTCTACCTTCTTAATTTTGGCAGGCAATTCAAATTCTAATAGATCTGAGAAAAGTTGTTATGAATATTTCTTTTAACTGCAAGAAGGTATCAGTGGTGTCTAATACTACCTTATTTTTCCAGTGTAAAACCTGATGTTTGCCTTTCTATCCAATGCCTCTTACAATAACTATACACCCAGTCTTACTATCCTTGTTCCAAAGTTTCCCAGCCATACCCACACCGATATCAAGCCTCAATGTTGCTAGAGTTGCCAAAAAAAGTGAAAATTTAATTAAGCTACCAAAATTCTCAAATTAGCTGACTGTCCAATTCAGGTTAAAAGAAATTCATAGGATTCTGTGGTTACCTTTTTCAATTCTGATTCATGGTATCATATATGTCAGGTATCCTCAAACTAAAAATTGTTGGAACAATGAAAGATATATTTTAATCTTGACATTTATAAAATTATCTATTTTTTATGGGCACACATTGTTTAACTGCTCACATAACAGAGGGCTAACAACACAAAGGTCTAGATTTCTCAATAGTTATACAGTCATTTCTGCAGCATCCACAGAGAGTTGCACATGGGAATCCTGTGGAACCCTGGACCTAGTAGACCTATGGTAATTAGCTGGGGAATTGAAGATTCCTTTGGGCAATTCCCCAGCCCTCCAAAAGTATCCATTTAAAATGTAGAATTTCAAAGGGTTCTCCTGCAGATAAGTAAATAGCTACTCAGGAAACGTTAAACCATTGAGAACCTAATCTGTCTCCTGAGCAACTATTAAACTGACCCCATAACTTAACTCATATGACCCAAACCACATCTCCCCCAAAACGCTTTGCATCCCCAGACTCTGAATCAATATAATCTCTACCCACCTCTGGAATCTGACACATGCCTCAACCTCTGGGGCCCAGCATCCTTCCCTCTCCCCCAGGGAACTGACTCCACACCCTCTCCCCCACCAGTGGACCCAATATACTCACTCCAGGACCTGACGCCCCTTCTTCCCCTACATTTCACAGATGTACTGTAGAAAGCATCCAATCTGGTTGCATCACAGCTTGGCATGGCGACTACTCTGTTCAAGACCACAAGAAATTACAGAGAAATGTGAACGCAGCCATCACAAAAATCAGCCTTCCTTCCATTGACTTCATTGATACTTCCCACTGCCTTGGGAAAGCAGCCAGCATAATCAAAGAGCCTTCCCACCCGGTTATACTCTCTTCCACCCTCTTCCATCAGGTAGAAGATGCGAAAGTTTGAAAACACATAACAACAGATTTAAGAATAGCTTCATCCCTGCAGTTATCAGAACTTATGAATGGGCCTCTCGTAGAGTTAATCTTTCTCTGCACCTTCTCTGTAGCTATAACACTATAATTTGCATTCTGTTCTATTACCTGGTGTACTTATGAAAGGTATGATTTGGCTGGTTAGTATGCAATACAGCACTTTTCATTGTATCTCAGTACATGTGACTATAATAAATCTAATCAAATCAAATCTCCCCACAGGATCCAACACCTCCACACCCTCCCCATCTTTTGCTCACCCTGACCTATTCTATATACTTCATTATTTATCTGACCCCACCCCCACCCGGCCGCCTTGGACTCTGGCATCCTACTCACTATACTCCATACCTACCTGACACCCTACTTACCTGGCACACTGCCATCTATCCACCTAGTGACCTATCTTCATGGCACCCTAACCTCACACTTGCCTTATGTACTTACTCTTATCAGATGAGTGTTGCCTACAATAGTGGACAATTGACTGCCTTCCCTAGAACATCCTGCACTATGAGGGACCTGTCGGCTTTAAAGTACAGCTCCACATTTCTGCAGGAGCCTTGATTAGAATCTCCTGTTAGAAATGTAAAGTTCTTTCTTAATGTGAAAAAGGGATTAGAGTTGCAATGAGAGTTGTGTCTGCCAAGCCTTGGAAACTCCAGTCCAAGGGTGTACCATTCAAAATCTAACACCAAGCATAATGGAGATTACTGAATTAAAAATTGAAATTTATAAAATAGTTCTAACATTTTTGCAATGTGAAAACAAGTCAGGACAAATGTATTTTCAAAAGGATATACATATTTTAGAGAAATATGGTCACTGAAATATATTCTAGGTGCAATGTTCTGGTATGTGACATCTGTGTTTTATAAGGTTATAGTTTATGAGCATGCACATTAAATGTTTTCTCACTGTTTTTTATAGGGATGACCCATTCGTTGCCACTGCAATTGACTGCCATTAAGACATCCAGTAAGGTGGAAACAAAGCAATCTCTTTCTCATTCCGGTAAAGGTAATGTGACAATATCGTAAAAAGAACAAATAAAATGAATACGAATAGGCAATATCAGTTTGCTCCCCATTATAAACCTTATCCAAATTTTCCATCCGTTGATTTCAATATCTAGATACTGCTCCATTTTTTTCTACTCCCATGTTTGTTTACTTGTTGAAGTGTTATTAAGCTGTCAAGTATTTCCCTATTATCTTGCTAATAATTACTGCTGATGCACTGCCATAACTCACCCAGACTCTTTCAACTGCTTCTTTCAAATCTATCAGTTTTTCCATCCAGAAGAGCAAGGGCAGCAGATGCATGGAAAGACCACCACTTACAAGTCCCCATCCAAATCACATATCATCCTGACTTAGAACTATATGACTTATATCTTCATTTTCACTGGGGCAAAATCCTTAACCTCCTTTCCTAAGCGGAATGTCTGCTGACGCTAACAATACAGTGATAAATTCCAACTAGGCATGCTCATTCCCAACTGTTTTAAAAAATGTATGTTTGCATTCACCATATAATGCTGATTTTTATCAATTAAAATTTGCTTCTCATCACCTATATACTTTCTCATTAATTTTTTTTCATTTTTAAAGTTTTTTTTATCATTTGTTATTTCAATTTATTTCAGGAATTTCTCTACTACATGTGCTCCTGGGTGTCAGCGAACATAGACTTTTTACAAAAAGCATTGAGAATGGGCAAGAATAGGTCCCAAACTAAAATGGTTCAGGAAGGCAGCTCACTACCAGGTCAACTAGGGATTGGTAACAAATGTTGGCCTAGCTAGCGATGTTCACATTGCAAGTATAAATAATAGAGATAATTTGGATGGCTCTCAACTGAATCTGAGTATGTTCTGAACTTCTGTAGCCCGATAATGATAGATTTTGAAACTTTAAATGAACATTCAAACACTTATAGTACTGGTGGATAAGGCCAAAACTCAAGCTTCGGGAATGGCTGAGAATTATGACGCAAAAGTGTTGAATTGACAAATTCAATCAGTTAGTGGAGAAATATGCAATTTCTTGGCTCTTTAAATTTAGTTCAAAATGTAAAAAATGTCACTAGTGAGTTTTTCACAAAAAAAAGGATAGTCTGATTTATTTACCACCAAGCTATGAAAATCAAGCACGGATATACTGATATGATGAAAGAAATAAGATGCGAAAGCTTGTGTGGAGCATAATCACCAGCATAGACCGGTTGGTTTACTATAAATTCTATTCTACTGTGGGAAAATGGCGAAAGGTCATTGGATTTGTAATCTAATGGCCCAGGCTAATGATCTGGGGACACGGTTCAAATTCATCTTCAGCAGTTTATAGAATTCCTACAGTGTGAAAGCAGGCCATTTGGCACGTCAAGTCCACACTGACCCTCTGAACAGCATCCCGCCCAGACCTACCCCCTATCCTATAGCCCTGCATTTCCCATGACTAATCCACCCAGCCTGCACCCTATGGCCAATCCACCTAACTTGCATATCTTTGGACTCTGGGAGGAAATGGGGAGAATGTGCAAACTCCACACAGACAGTCACCTGAGGTTGGAATTGAACCTGGGTCCCTGGTACTGTGAAGCAGAAGTGCTAACCACTGAGTCACCGTGCCACCCTAGTTGGTAAAATTTAAATTCACTTAACTAAACTGCAATGTTTAACTGGCCTCAGTAATCATGACCATGATATCTATCATCGAGTATTGTAAAAATCCAGATGGTTTACTAATGTTCTTTATGGAAGGAAATCAGTTGTGCTGATCTGGCCCATGTGTGACACCAGACCTACAGCAATGTGATTGATTCCTAACTTTCCTCTGAAATGGCCTAGCAAGACGCACAGTTAAGAAGCAACCAGAGATGGGCAACAAATACTAACTTTTCCTCTGACACCTAGATCCCATGAGAAAAGGAAGAACAAATTTTGTTCTGTGTGGTAGCCCATATTTTCTACTGCATTGTTTTTACTTCAGGTCTGGAAGTATCTACTCATAGGATTTAATCATCAAAGTATTTTATTCCATTCATAACAAAGTAGAAGATTAATGTAAAAGGGATCTGCTCACTGATTGATAATAACATTAGTGAAGTTTAACTGTAATTTTGAATTTCCATATTTTGCAATATTATGAAATAACATAAAGCCAATGTGCTCACTGACACACAAATTAGGAGTTGGCCCCTCTGCCCCTTTGAGCCTGCTTCATAATTCAATAAAATAACGGCTGATTCAATCTCTCCATATTTCTATCCACTCCACAATAACATTTTACCACCATGCTGACCAAAATCTGTTTATCTCTGGATAAAATATTCAAAGATACTGCTTCCACCACCTTTCAAGGAAAAGAGTTCCAAAAAATCATGACCCTTTGTGAAAAAAATTCTCTTCAACTCTGCCTTAGATAGACAACCCCTTATTTTGAATCTGTAACTCCTAGTTTGAGAGTCTCCCACAGAAAGAAATATCCTTTCCACTTGCACCCTATTAAGACCCCTCATCTTATTTTTTCACTTAAGTCAACTCTCATTCTTCTAGACCTTAGCAGATACAAGCCTAGCCTGTTTAACCTTTCTAAATAGGCTACCATCCCGATCCCCCTTCACCCCTGTAATTCTAGATATTAGTCTAGTGATTCAATGCAAGGGGAGTAGGGACCAAACATTTCATAATGATAAGCCAGGTGTGTAAGAATAAAATATCTCTTATCTCTCCAAGTTCTGGTGGTGTCTTTTAGTACATAAATAGTTATCAGAGATTCAATAACCTATAATACATTAACATTAATACAGTTCTGTTTCTGTTTAAGAATTAAGAAATCGATATTTGTTGAGCAAATACAGTGGTGCAAACTGATATTTGTATTGCTTTCGGTATTAGTGTTACACTAATTCTCAAAAGCATTTTCTTAGCAGAGCGATGCAATATTCATCCATAAAAACTGCAGAAATTGTAAGTTTCATCAAGCTGTTGCTAGATCTTTGGCTGTGTAATTACTCTAACATTAGATTTTAAAGTGAATGTAAGTTTAAGGAAATGACTTATGGTCAAAGTTCAATTTTTGAATTTGGAATGCAATTCTGACCTTATTCAAAGTATTTAACCATTACTGGAAATACTTTCTATCTTATTCAAAAGGTATCAGTTTTATTACCAGCTGAATTTCCTTCTTTGTTAGGGCACTCCAATGCTATCAATGTCTACGAATATCTCAGAACTCACTCCTGCGGTGAGCTGGGTTCAAGGTGACTTGAAGCTGTTTCAGAGGTACATGCCAGGAAACAGTGCAACAGATAAAAGAAACTGGTGTTTATTAATGTTGAAACCATTTCTGATAAGAGTATTATATCCTTCAGTGAAAGTGTTAAGTTCTTTAAATAAGTACTTTTATTTCTTTAGCAAATGTAAATCCCAAAACTGAAGAATAGCCTCCTCTTATATTGAGTTTTATGTGATTATTTTGTCAATTTATCATGACTCTAGACTCTAGGACTGGCCCTAGACTTGCACTGCTTATCAAGCAATATGTTTAATACGAATTTTTTTTTTTATTGACGGGTAAGGAAAATCAGAGTTGTAAGAAAGAAATTTAATTTGTAGTGAAATTGGAGTTAAATCTTAGCTCATGCATTACAAATATTTGTGGCACATTGGGCAGAATCCTCTGGTGCCAGAGGTGGCAGACCTGTAGGCAGGAAAACAACATAATTGAGTGAACCAGAACCCTGCCTCCTTCCCACCCCATCTAAATTCTTCCCTGTCCCACCTCCAATTGAGGAACTTAGATGGGGTCAGTTATGAACCACTAAGGACCATTCAGGAGCCTGTTCCTGCCTAGCCTGCAGTTATCTCAGCTCCAGTCAGGACAAATAAGAGGCATGGTAAAGGAGCAGAGTAGCAATCTGCAGAGAGATTGCCATTCCTCAGATAATCCGACCCTTTATATCAAACATGCTTGGGGAATGTTTTGGCAACGTAATGAAATAACTCCAGAGAGGCCAGGATCCCATCACATGAACAGTCCTTGACAGGATCAGTTCGCAGAGTGTCATATTCTTTGATACTTCCCCTTTTTATGTGTCAGCCAGGGCTTCCAGATTGGACCAGATTAGCAGCCACAATCAGGAAATTCATATTCTGTAAGTCCAGCTAGCTGACCACATTACAATCACTACACTTACCAACGCGTCAAGCATGTTACATAAACCATGGTGACAATATCAATGAGCTTGACATGTAGACCGCCAAGGCAGAAGGTACTGGCACTGTCTGCCTCATGGAATCAAAGTATGCCTGTATAACAGAGATATATGGCAAATTTTTCCTCAGCTATTTTGAAGCTACCTTGATCGCAAAATAGCCCTGCACACCTTTGATACTGACTTCTGTCTCCTCCGCTTTTCAGGATATCAACTGGTTGATCACTGACAAGGTAGATTTGAATCTTCACTACTTGGGCATAGTCACTAGTAGTTCTTCACATGTGCTATAGTGACAGTGCAACACACAGCAAACATACACGTGTTTGTTGCCATAACATTCTGTTCATAATGTGGATTCATTTCAAAGTCCATAGTGTACTGTTGACTAATTTGAATTGTAATGCTTCCAGCGTCATTTTTTGTGCTAGTCTTTAGGCTAAAAAAGCATGTAATGTTTTCCACTGTATATAAATAACAGCTGACATCATAAATCTCAGGCTTTCATCATTATCATCCATACATTGGTTATTAATTTCTACTATAGTGGAAAAAAAACCCAAAAACCATTCACCTTGATGGTTGGAAATCTAAGCCCATATTTTCTTATTCTTTCGTGTGATGTGAGCATCACTGAAAAGGCCAACATTTGCTGCCATCTTCAATTTTTTTTCAAAAGTGGTGTTACAGTCCACCTCATTTAGGAGCACCACAGTACCATTAGGAAGGCAATTCTAGGATTTTGACTCAGCAACAGGAAAGGATTAATGATATAGTTCTGCTATATCAGGATGGTGTGTGGTGTGGGCTGAGCTCTTGCAGGTGGCGTTCCCATGCATCTGCTACCCTTGTCTTCAGGTGATGGAGGTCGTGGGGTGTGAATGATGCTTTCAAAGGAGCCAAGGTGAGTTGCTACCATGCGTCTTTTTCATGACATACACTACTGCCATTGTGTGGAAGGACTGAATTTTTAAGTGATAGATGGAGTATAGGTGAAACAGCTTTGATCGTACTGGATCATGTAAAGTTCTGGAGTGTTGTTGGAGCTGGACCCATCCAAACATTCCTGACTAATATCTTGTAGATGATGACAGGCTTTGGAGAATCAGGTGGTTAGCTACTTTCCACAGGTTTCCCAGCCACAGTCTGCTGTTGTAGAGATAGTATTTATATGTTATCCAAGCTAAATTTCTGATCAATTGTAACTTCTAATATGTTGACGGTAGGAGAATTCAGTGATAATCAAGCAATGGAATGTCAAGGGACAATAGTTAAGGCCTAGGCTGTATGTGGTACAACTATTATTTATCAGCCCAAGTTTAAATGCTACCCAGCTCTTGTTGTGTACAGACATGAACTTTCTTGGACTCTGAGGCAAAGAATAACAAGTACATGTTACAGACTGTCAATCTCATGGAAAACATCAACGCCTTGCAAATTTACAATATTTCAAGTTACCTGTGCACAGAAAACTGGTGATTATTGGTTATTGGCTCAGATTGACACAGGGACAAGAACCGATACATACATACATACATGTACCTACAGACACGGGAAGGTTTGAAGAAACCTACGAATGTAAAATTTGACAATGACAATTCAGCAAGTCCATGTGCAGTATCAATGATACTGAAGTGCAACTACATTCAATCCACCTGGCTGTCGTACGTGTTCTAGATAGATCCAGCTGGATGAGCAATTGTAGCTGCACCAGCATTCTGTGGCTTCACAGTATTCATAATCCATTGAATCAATCAGATATCAGAGACTCAACAGAACTGAAGCAGACTCTTCAAAGAAACACATGCAGAACTGAATACAAAAAAAAACTAACATTTTACCTCCTTCTGAATTAGTGGAGCCAAAATCACTTGTTCACTGAACAGAACTTGTACTGCTGACATGATTGTTGTATTTCTCAAAATTGTTGTACTTCTCAAAATTTTCATCTTCTGGATAAAAGGGAACTTTGAGTAGCAGTCTGCAACTATGAGATACTATTCAGACATGATTTTGTGTGAATAAACTGGCTGTCACAGTATGCCATGGTCATAGTCGTAGAGTGATACAGCATAGAAACCGGCCCTTTGGCCCAATGTGTCTATACCGACCAACAAACACTAAACTACACTAATCCCATTTACCTGCACTTGGTCCATAGCTTACTCCCAGATATTTTAGGCACTAATCCAGACATCTCCTAAATGTTGTAAGAGTACCTGCCTCTACCACCCTGTCAGGCAGGACGTTCCATATTGCTGCCACACTCTGGGTGAAAAATGTTTTCCTCAGACCTCCTCTCAACAACTTACTCCTCACCTTAAACGTATGTCCTCTGGTCTTAAGACATATCTGCCATGGGAAAAGATTCTCAGGGTCTACACTGTCTATGCCCCACATAATTTTGATTACCTCAATCAGATTCCCTGCTCAGCCTCCTCTCCCCAGGGAAAACAAACCCAGTTTATCTAATCTCCCTCATGACTGAGATCTTCCATTGCAGACAAAAATCCTGGTGAATCTTCTCAGTACCCTCACCAGTGCAGTCACATGCTTCTGATAGTGTGGCGACCAAACCCCATGCGGTATTCCATCTGTGGCCTAACCAATGCTTTATTAAGTGGTAACAAGACCTTCCTGCTTCTATATTCTATACCCCAGTTAATGAAGGCAAACATTCGGTATGCCTTCTTCATCACCCTATCTGCCTGTGCTGACACCTTCAAATGGACTTATACACCATGCTCCCTTTGTTCCTCAGTAGTCCCTAGCGGCCTTACCAATTCATTGTGCTTATCCTTTCCTAGATCTCGCAAAACATGTCAATTCGCACGTGGCAGGTATAAATTCTATCTGCTAATGCTCTGCCCAATTTACCAGCTGATCAATATTAGAATGTAATCTGAGACCATCCTCTTCACTATAACAATTCCACCAATTTTTGTGTCATCTGCAAACTTACTAATTATACTTTCCATCCAGTCATTAAAGTACGTAGCAAATGGGAAGGATCCCAGCAGTGATCCCTGTGGTACTGGTCACAGGCTTCCAATCACAAAAACAACCCTCCACCATTACCTTTTGCCTCTTATTTGCAAGCCATCTAGTTTTTCAACTTGCCTCTTAGCTCTTAGCTTTTTGACCAGCCTACCTATTTTGGATCTTGACAAAGGCTTTACTGAAGTCAATGGAAACCACATCAACTACACTATCCTCATCAATATCATAGAATTATAGAAACCCTGCAGTGCAGAAGCAGGCCATTTGACCCATCGAGTCCACACCAACCCTCTGAAGAGCATCCCACCCAGATCCACTACCTGCCCTATCCCTGTAACCCTGAATTTCCCATGGCTCCACATCAATCCACATCAAATCTGGGTCCCTGGCACTGCGAGGTTGCAGTGCTAACCATTTTGCCCCTCATATATTTATTGACTTTGTCAAAAAGCACAATTAAAATCAGTCAGGCAGGATCTCCCTCCATAAAATCCATGCTGACTATCCCTGATCAATCCCTTTTCAAGTGTTGATTAGTCCTGTCTTTCAGAATTTTTTCCAGTAATTTTCCTACCAATGACATCAGACTAACTGATCTGTGATTTCCTGGTCTATTCCTGCTGCCTTTTTGAACAAAGGAACTAGATTAGTTGTCCTTTAGCCATCTGGCATTTCACCTGTGACCAGCGAAGTATTGAATATCTCCACCAGGGCCCTAGCAATTTTCTCCCTTGCCTCCCATAGCATCTCGTCAAACCCTGGGGATTTATCCACCTGTATCCCTGCTTAATCTAATACCTCCTCCTGCTTAATCTTATCATGCTCTAGAATCTCTCCAGCCCAAATGAAATCTCCATCTCCAATGTCGTTCTCTTTTGTGAATACAGATGAGGAATATTAATTTAAGGCCTCACCTACGTCCTCTGGTTGCCCCTTTGGTCTCTAATAGATGTCATTCTTACTCATTCGACCTGTGTCTCACTCTGGATGTGATTTCTCCTTCTTGACCGTGTAAAATTTACTGGTTGTGTGCTTTCTAAAGGCCCGCTCTTCAATATACCTGAGTTGAGCTGAGATGGCTCACACTAATTAAGCTTCAATAGTGTTAAATACCTACCGAAGCCCTGTTTGTTTTTGTATTTCTGTTAATGTTTTTTGTGTCTTAGATGGATGTTTCGGTTTTTGTATCTAAGATGGTTGTTTTTCTTTAAATTCAGGTTTTTATAGATGGCACTGGAGAATGGTGACTTTGTACACTTTTCACTATACTTTTGTACTTTGTGTCAATAAAATCTAATTCTAATTCTAAGCTTCAGGTCATTGACTAATAACAACTCCTCAGTCAGATGAGTCAGCTCACTCATTAATCTTTTAACTAGACTACTATACTTTAAACTTTTAAAAAGAAGAAAGAAAGGGTTAGCAGTTCTATTCCCATGCTGATCCAAAATCCCCAAAATATATATTCAGCTGGGTTGTGCCTCACTCTGGATCTGATCTCTCCTTCCCGACTATGCGAAGCTTACTTCTGGTCTAGAAGGTACATCAGTAACTATCATCTCCTCTTTCTGTTGTGTATTTTTTTATTCCTGGCAGAGTTTGCAAGTGGACACCATTCTTTTGATAGGCTTTGTAGATGTCTATTCAACACACAGCTGCTCTGGTTCTGAGCTTATTCTTCCCATAGCTTCCGTGTATTTTTTTAAGTATGATTATTCTGGATGCAACTAACAGAACACCATCGTCTAATGAGTTGTCATCCCTCATTGACCAGTAATGATGCATTGCTGGCTGTGCTTCAATGGCTTATTAGAACATCCCCAGATCATTTGCTGAGTCTTCTTTTCTGTGGATCTCATCTCTAATTTGATCCAGTTTTGATGGTTTTACTTCACCGGCTTTCTATGATGTATGATTTTGCCCACAAACTGTGCAGATCTTCATATCTAAATTTTTAATCTCATGTTTCCTGAGCTATGCTGCAGGTCTTTACAACAGCTCAATCCCATGACAGCAAGATCATCTGTTTCAGTGATGTAGAACATACAGTTTATCTATTTTTCTTATCTTCCTGTTTATGTGCCGTTGATTTGAATTATTCCCAGCTGTTAAACCTCAGTTACTTTGTATGCCAATAGCACGGCCTTGCTCAGTTTCGGCACATCTGTCCTTGTGTAACCAATTTCTTTAAAATTTTCTGGTACCATTTTTCGGTGTGGTTTGAGCAAGATGATGTTACTCTGTGCTCCGTCTTCAGATTTATGGTTGTAGGTTTATCTCTTACCTTCTTCCTGATCTGAATGATTTAGTGAAATTCATTTTTTTCTCTAGGACCCATCACATCCAAGCACTCATTGAGTTACATGATTCCTTTGTGTATTGGGTCCTCCAAATCATCATAATCCTCCAGGGTACAGATATTTTAATTTTTTTTTACTTCTCATTTGTCTGTTGTCTGAGAAGTGTGAACTGGTTAAAAACTTTTCAACCATTTTGTCAATCACAATACGTTTTTAAGTTATTTTTGGCGTGAGATGTATTGGTCGGGTGAGACTGCCTAATGGGTTCTTTAAGGTCTGATGATCAAAACAAATACAAGAAGATGTGTGCTTCAATATAAAACAAATTTATTAGCTTCATCTAATCTGGAGATATGCAAACTAATGAATGAATCTATTAGCTTAACTTACTTTTTTAAGTTCATTCGTGGGTCACGGATGCACTGGCTAAGCCAGCATTTATCACTCATCATTAATTGGTCAGTTAAGAGTCAACCACATTGCTGTGGGTCTGGAGTCACATGTAGGCCAGACCAGGTAAGGATGGCAGTTTCCTTCCCTAAAGGACATGAGTGAACCAAATGGGTTTTTCTGACAATTGGCAATGGTTTCATGGTCATCATTGGGCTCTTAATTCCAGAATATTATTAGATTCAAATTCGACTATCTGCCGTGGCAGGATTTGAGCTGGGGTCTCCAGAACATTACTTGTGACTGGTGGATTAACAGTCCAGTGATAATACACTAGGCTATAACCTCCCCTGAACTTTATACATATTTAACAAGTGAGTCTCACTTCCTTGTTCCCGTTGAGGCCTCCTGGATGACAGCTAGCACTGGGAGCTCTATCTCTGTTCTCATGGCCCCAGTCTCATGAATCCCACTCCGATGATGAAAGTCCTCTGAGCTGGGAAAAGTTCCCAACATTAATCGCGTTCTGAATCTGATATTATGTGCTGTAGTGCCATCTTTGTATTGCATTATGCCAAAACAGGTCCAGGTATCTCTGTGTCTTTGTACAACCGTCTGTTCCCAATCCTAGCCAAGGGTTATTGCAGTTGCCTTCCAGCCAAAACAGGCTGTTTTTACACACGGCCTGTTCTACATTTATTTTCCTTCAATTGCTTATTGTCATGTTCAATTAACTCTTAACAATTAATCCTCACTGATCTGGTTTGGAAACATTTGTAAGTCTAACACTACATGAGGGTATACCTTTCTCCGGTTAAAAATGTAATTGACTCATTTTTACTGCAGCAGTAAAGAGCCCAATCACAAAGTTTGCTTGACTTAAAAAGAAGTCTTTTTTCTGCTAAGCCTGTGAAAAATCATGCAGACACAACATCAGAAACGAGGCCTACATGGAGTCAATTGGGGTCTCACACATACGTACAAAGTTAAAAAGGGATAGTATTCAGTACAAACAGAAAATACTGTTTTGAGTCCAATAAAGCAGCTGTTTTATTGAGCTGCGTGACACCCACACAGATTCATCTGCAGCCTTTGGGCTTGGGAACTGTGACCACACATGAACACCATTCTGTAGAATGGTGGTTGGTTTACACACCAAGATGATAACAACTCTATTCACCATGTCCTCTAATTGTTTCTTTTCTTTTTCTGTCGATGGGTGGGAGGGATTTTCCTCGGTATAAAGAAACATACTGGTTTGGAATCAGCTTTCAAGATGATTTTATAAAGATTTTCCAGCTTTCCATGTCCAGTAAACCATTTGAGATACTAGTACCGAAAGAAGCTCTTTGCAGTGTGCATATGTAGGAAATTGAGGGCAGAGCATGTTTCTTACTCAATAGGGAAAAGCTCTGAAACGGACCAATGAGAATTCTGTTGTAACAGAGATAAAAGGTACTGCAGATGCTGGAGAATCCGAGA
>JAHRHZ010000264.1:12973593-13010562 GCA_024137785.1 Ginglymostoma cirratum | reverse complement strand
GGCCTAAACCCTTTTCTGATGAAGGGTTTAGGCCCGAAACGTCAAGTTTTCCTGCTCCTATGATGCTGCTTGACCTGCTGTGTTCATCCAGCCCCATGCTTGTTATCTCGGATTCTCCAGCATCTGCAGTACCTTTTATCTCTGGCAAAAGAGCTAGATCTGTTGTGAGCAAATGTTTTAAAATTCTTAAGATCAGAAATGCACAGCCTGTGAGCATGGTGGGAACAGGTCAAATTGTAACTTTCAAAAGGAGAATGATAAATACTTGAAGAAAATATAATTTCTCTATATATATTTTTTCCAGCCCCATGCTTGTTATCTAGAATTCTGTTGTAAGTTAGTTCTTGTTGTAATTTTCCAAAGCCATTGTATGATTCAGAGGGTGCATACAAGTCATTGATCAAACTATCAATAGGGTTCCTTGGAAGTCGATATCTGATTTGAAGCATGATCTCACTGATGTCTTACATGTTTTTGAAGTGAAGTAGTGATCTAAAGCTATTATGAGGTTGTCAAACATAAAATTTGATTCTCATTGATTGAGGAGTTGTTCTGGTGGTGTTCCTGTGTGGAAAAGAGATGTGCTAACTTGTTCTACATTTGATTTGGTGTCCAATGCGGAAGCTGTTTGATATCTTTGGATTTTTCTGTCTGCCAGCTTGCTAGTCTATAAAATGGATCTGGAAGCTTAATTATACCAGTGAATTTTGTAATAATGGCTGATTGTTGATGCACACTTGAAGTTTTGGTTATTATCTTGATTTGGGAGGATACTGATTTGATTTTGATCTCCTTGTACTAAATCATTTTCCTGCCTTGCTTTATTTCTTGTTGATTTAAATTGTTGAATCTTTGTTGTAATGGGGCAGAATGACCAAATAAATCATTCAACCACTTCCAGCATCAAAGGTTTTCTTGAAATTACACCGGTGGGAGAAACATCTGGAAGTCCGGAAGTTTCTTCAATGAACAAAGGATAGACATACATTTTTATACACTTGTTTTCAGCCTGCCTTTAGCAATTACAGACCAATCATATTATTAATTACTTACTTACTCATCCAATCAGGTTAATCATGTGACTGCATGGTCAGGATGGACAGGATTATGGACAACTCTTGATCTTCCATGATCTTGTGATGTTTCCCAGACACCCTCATCTCTCTCCTTGGGGCTTTTCACAATGCATGCTGTGTTTAACCACATTCCAATACTGCTGACTTTTGCACCTGTAATTCGATCCTCCCTGCGAGCAGTATGGGGGAAGCTCTCCCTTACTGTCTAAGGCTGTCTTGTTTGTAGAATTTTTAGTGGAATCTTTTTAATGATTATTGTGGTCTTTTTTAAGGTTATATGTCAAAATCTATAACTATTTCAAAGTCTATAACTATGATTATCTATAAATCTTAACTAAAGTAAATCTATTTGTGATGGATTCCAGACTCCAAATGAATTAAGTATATAATTCTTCTATCAGCATACACCATGCTCTTATCTAGTTTTTCCTGCATAAACAACTGCAGTTGCGTGCCTGCCTGTGTGTATTATCTTAATCAGTTACCTTGGATATAATCTGTCTACTGATCTACTATTGTTCTAACTTATGATTTACTTCAAAGCAAAGTACACCAAAAGAGTTATTCTAAGATAACTAAAAACTGCTTTCAGCCATCTTATGCTGCTTTCAGCCATGGGCAGCCCCAACAGTTGTTAAGAAAATTGTTATTGTGATACTAAAACCAAAAGCTACAGAAGTTTCTGTTGTATTAAGTATTGTTTTCAATGAAAAGTTGGGGTTTCCTTTACCAAAATGATGTATTCATTGTCCAAATGGTAGAACTTTCTCAAAATGACTTCACTAGTGTTAGCAGATGGCTGACATTACATTGCTGATGCTGAACTTTTTACGTCTGATGTATTTTTGTACCAAATTCCTTTCCGCAAGAAATTGAATCAGCTTTGGGTGTCCAGGAATTGACTTCTTTTCATGGGTACCTGATCCGAAAAGAGCTTCCTGAGGTGCTAGTGGGCTTTTACTGTTCTAGCTGTATTTTTGAAGGCTTCTTTCCCATATTACTGACTAAAGTCTTGTTTGAGACATTCAGTGTTCTGATGGTTTCTCTGGAGGAGATTTCTGTTTAGAGATGTTTCCTTCACAGCTGTTGTTCAGCTCTATAGCTTCTTTTTTTCTGTGGTGCTGGCTGGTCTTAAAGGTGTATCAGCAATTCCTTAAAACAATGATTTTTTGAAATCTTTTTCTCCAGAAAATCTCTGATCTGTTTCTTGATCATAACCGCTGCCGAGATTTTCTAGGCAGTGTATCTTGTCATATCTACCATACTTTATCTTGTAGATTAATGGCACATTATGAGTGTGAGTTCTTAACAGACTGGCCAAGGAGAAAGTGAAGTCAAGAACTGTCTTCAGGCTTAGATTTCAAATTAACACTATTTTTTATACATTGATACCGAAGACCTAAAAGGCTCTGATCTGTGTTTACATTAGGTAATGAGAAATCTATCTTCTTTGTGTGTTCATATCCATGTACTCTCAAGATTCTATCTCATTGAAGAATGTCCTAACTTCATCAACACTGCTGTATTTAGGTTCAATAATGTGCAGGGCTACTCCAGAGACCTGATGCAATTGACGAATTGTCTTCTCTTCTATCGATAGAGCTGTTTAAAACCCCCTCCAACATATAGGCTTTAACCAGCTCCACCCAAAATAGTAACTGAGGTTCTGTTGACATCAAGAGACTTTAATTTCCATAATTAAAAAGATTTGCAGGCAGTCTTTGGGTTATGAACAGGTTCCGTTTCAGAGTATGTTCGTAAGTCGATTTGTCCGCAAGTTGGAACACAATACAGTACAATATGAGATAAAACAGTGTGGAGCTGAAGGAGCACAGCAGGCCAGGCAGCATGATGAGGAGCAGGAATGTTCATGTTTCAGGTTGGGACCCTTCTTCAGACAGTCCCAACCCGAAATGTCAATTTTCCTGCTCCTTTGATGCTGTCTGGCCTGCTGTGCTCCTCCAGCTCCACACTTTGTTATCTCTGACTCCAGCATTGGCAGTTCTTACTATCTCACAGTATAAAAGAGATATCTATCTGTAAGTATGAGTGAACATTTTCGTGTTGAATGGTTAAAATTAACAGTACTATGGGATCTTGATTGTAAGTCGGACATTGGGAAATTGAGGATCCCCTGTTTTGTTTTGTGCTCGAAGCAAGAATCTTTGGACACCCAGAAGCTTGCCCTTTTTAAAGTGAGGCCTGCTACATTGTAAGCGCTAAAGGAATGATAAATACCTTTAAGTACAGTCAGTAGTTTTACAAATCTCATAACGGGACACAAGAATTCACAAAATCAACCTAAATTGTTTTACTTCATGCCAATATATTGTAAGATGGATTTTTGCATATTTGTATTGCAGAAGGCTCTAGAGGATGAGGATACTATCATAAGGAGAGAATATCTTCAGTGAATCCCAAATATTAAGGTGAGCTGAATAACATTTTTCGTTGTTTTGATGTACGGCTTGTAGCAATGTAGTCTTATTGACTGCCCACAATGGAGTTTGCTGCAGATGTAAACCTTGTGTTTGTGGCTGAGCCAGAAGTATGAGAATATTTTTTTAAAATGTCCGATCTGTAGCATGCATAATTAACCTGTTTGCTGTTTCCAGTCAGTGATCTCAAACATAGAACATGAATTGTACTCCATCCTATCTGTAAGTAATATGTGCTTCCATCTGTTCTTAATTTGTCTATCTGGCTTCAGAGTGTCTGGGCTTCCCCTCAAAATATATATTAATCATCTTATCATACTTCAGATAATAACAGTTCTAAATGTAACAGTGACATGCAATACCGTTTTGTGTGTCTTACCTACTTCCTGCTTTTAATTGCATACTCCTTTAATATCTGGAAATGGCAGCATTAATACAATATATAAGGCATAAGTTACAACACATGGCACAAATACAATATACAATAGATATCACTAATAATACTTAGCTATTGGTTATGAATGGCATTTAAATTTAAAATCTCATTTGATCCAATAAAACATAATTTAATTTGAAATTTTATTTGCATTACAATCATGTCATGACCTTTCATTATTCTGGAAGATATCAGCATAATGTTGGCATGCTGACTGAACATTCACCTTCTTGATCCATTTTTGATATGTGAATGTTTGTAGGTTTTCTGCATGACTACATAGAAAATCAATTTCTGCCTGCCTAGATTTGATTTTGGCATCTTTTAAAATCCAGATGTGTCGAGAATGGACTGGAACAGAATGTAGCTGTCACTCATTTTTTTTTTAGAAAATGATTAAAGGCTTTCACAAAATTTTATAATTTTACCCCACCAAAGGTTTCAAATGTTAAACTATGCAAACATCGAACTCAGCAAAAATATTTGGAAGTAACGTCTCAATAAAATGATATCATATAATGAATTACCCATTTATTTGCTAAAATAAGATCCTGCTAATTTACTAGTCTAAGATTATTACTGATTTCCATGGATTGGCAAACACTGTAAGAAATTGAAAGCTAAATCATTTTTATCATGACACAATTTTATTCTTCCAAATGCAAGTGCTTTGAAAGTATAAAACAGAAAATACAACCTTCTTTTGTACCCTTAGGTTGTTTGCAGGATGAAATTTTTAAACTGAGGACATTGGTTTTAACTTCAGAATATGAACACTCAACCACAGGAGGTCAGATTTTTGGCACCATTTCATGTACTGAACTTTCCCATTGCCACATTGATTCAAAATTTATTTTAGACATCCAACACTTTGTACAAAATGGACATCTAGCAGAACATGTAAATTCAGGTTCTACACCTGTTTTGGATCCAAACATACTTTTCAACTGTTGTGTTGACCTACTCACCAATTCTAAACCAGTCAGAGCAATCAGACGGAGGAACAGGCTGCAGAATGTCATTTTAAAGTGATCACCAGTTCCCTTCAATAATTTGCTAGTTAATATGTTTGGATGGTTTATGTGCTGCTTTTGTGACTGTTAGGAGTTTTGACAGCATGAACTGAAGATAATCATTTGGGAAAGTTATTTGTTGAGTCAATAGAGAGGTCTTATTCAGGGGCTTCTGGAAAATTTCTGTTTGATCTCAATGGATTTGATCTTTGTCATTATAGCTAGGATAAGGGAAGATTAGAATCTACAAGAGTTACATCAGCAGAAAAAACAAGAAGAAAAGAGGGCAGATCACAATCACACAAGTGCTTGGTCCAAACAACCAAACTGCAATTCACCATGGAGCAGCATAGGCTGGGTATTCATGGAGTCAGGTATTTTCACCACTACAGAGCCACACCCATAACTGGCTGGCTCACAACAATCTTGCACCTTTAACTTGCAGTGGTGAAAATTGCGAGCATTACAAATGGCTTCAGGAATCCCAGATTGCCATTTTTCTCACTTACATGGAGTCCCTCATCTCCATTGATATCCAGCCTTTACTGCGAGTTTGGATCAATACACTCATGTGATGTAAGGTACAGGAATACGATTTCATGCTGTAATGAAAAAGCCTCAAGTGTGTGGGAGAGTGAACACGAGCCATGGGACTGGTGGCAGAGTTCTGGAGCTGAAGTGAAGAGGAAGATATGAAATGATGTTTCAGTGTTTAAGTAAGAAGCATCCTGGGTCAGATCTTTGAACTTCTTTCTGCACTGTTGTCAGTTCCCAGGGGGATAATTGTAAGATAAAAATGCTGTTCTGGTGTTATACTAAGGTACTCTTCTTCTACCTGATGACTGTACAAATAGAATTCTTTCTCTTATGTTTCTCCACTAAAGTGTTCAAGACATTATAGGAGATTCTAAGCACACTTCTAGTTGACAATTTTCATCTTAAACTACAGGAGAAATTTTTAGTTGAACTTCACATACAACACTACATTTCACTCTAAAGACAAAAACTGCCCAGAACTAATGTTGGGGCTGTGAAATTTATGCTGACACTTGTATTGTTGAACAGATCTCAGAAAGGCACCATACCTTTAAGGTGGCTAGATGACATCACAACATGTGAGCTCCAGTTTAAGAGGTCAGTGTCTTACTCTCCAGTTATTCAGTCAGCAGTCATCCAGCTAATCAGTCAGTCAGCCAGTCAAATATATAGAAAACATTATAGCAATCTAAGTAAGCATATAACCCACACTGCCAATTGAGTCTGAGATGTCTGAAGTATTAGTGTATACAGTCGTTAATAAACTTATATGTATCTGTCTTAATAACATCCTGGCTGTCTGTGGTATATGTCCGTGGTCTAACATATGGAAAACTACATCATATCAACTACTAATTTTAAAAGGCACAAACTCAAAAAGGCTTTGGTGCATTGCTCTGATACTATAAAGTGGGTAACCCTATTCACTTCATGGTCAGCTTGGGTGTTATTTAAAGATCTTCCTTTTATTTAAATCTTTTATTTAAAGATTTAAAGATCAAGGAATCGTAAAAATGTACAAAATGGGTGCTTAATCACAATAATAGCTGAAAGCTTAAATGTCATATGATTTTCAGTTAATGGCACCCTATCATAGTATGTTAATTCTTTGAATTATATTCAAACAGAAAATGGAAAACAATTAGAGTCATAGAGTCATACTCAACTTATCAAGTCTGCACGGCAATAACTACCACTAAAGGCATGTTAATCCCAATTCTTGGATAGCCACTTGCTTTTGAATATTTTTCAGGCAATCTTTTATTTTTGCACCTTCCAAGGTACAGAAATGCATGGAGCAAAAAGATCAATTAAAGCCAAATATAAATAACTAAACAATTTATGAATGATACCAACCTTCTTTAATGACAAAAATGGACAATAAAATATACCAAAATTAAACTAACCAAAATAAATTTTCATTGTACTTTTTTAAAACTAAATCAAATCATTTTTGTTTCTTTCCAATTTTTCCTCATATGAAGCTGGTGACTCATGATTTCAAAATGCTGGCTTGACTCCAGTAGCCTTACCCAAATGGTCATTCTTCAAGTATGAGACAAGACAGTAAATGTATGCAGACTTTTAAATTATGGACCATGTCATTGCCAAGTCTCATCATGTCTTCATCAGATGTCGCCACAAACACACATGCATATGTTACAATGGGGGCACTGATTATCAATCAAGATCAAGAAACCCAACTTTTTTTTCCCTGTCCCTAGCTTAGGAACACAAAGTTCAATTATGATGTTCAGTGTTACTCTGCTCATGGAAAAATAATGAAAGGTATTGCTTATGAAGTAAATTGAACGGTTTTGATGCTCAGTAGAAAACTTGCAATTTTTTTTTTTATTATTAAATATAAAATTAAATGCACAATAGAAATAATTAAATTAAATTAAACTAATAAATGTCATTAATGAATCTTCAAAGTATTTTCAACCAGGACGGAACATGAGCTATATTGAAAGTTTTCCACGATGTGAAAATTTGACAGCTCAAGCTTGTCAGTCTTTTTGATTAGATAGGTCTGCCTTAAGCCAATCAAGATAGGTAGAATTGGAGTTGCACAAGTTTTTTTCTGCAGAAAATAGAATTATTTTCTTATTTTGGCTTTTAAGAACTTATGAGATAGACTTCTATTTCAAGACTATATCGAAACTGTTGCCCCTGTGTCTACTGTTTAATTCTTAATTGTGTAACCTGTCTCACAGTGACTGATAGATTGAGATCAAAGTTCCTACTTGTCTGCTGGGTTAAGGTTCCCTGTTGCTAAGGTGACAGCTTATTTTAGAAACAGTATGTTCAGAAAATAAGCTGGCTGAAATTTGAAACTCTGGGTTGTTGCACCAAGCTACAGCTAGTGGCTTATAGTGTCCAGACTGAAGAATCACTAATTGACACAACCTGGACTGTCAGCTAGACTATAAGAAAAAAATTAAAACCACAACATCATAATACATTATTTTTGATGGTGATATATACTGTTTCAATTCTAGTTCACCATTTCTGTAAAGGGATAACTAGACATTATGCTGATTCAATATTGCACACAGCAAGATATTCAAAACTGGCAAAGAGCCAAGCAAAATAGCTAACATTTTGCATGGAAGAAAACTGAGGAGTGAAGCCATTGGGCGGAAACAGTCTGTTTCACAGTCTCTTTAGCCTGAATGTTGGCCAGTTCCGCGACACAGTCATTTTATTAGCCTTATGAGAGAAAACTTCATATGAATAGTAAGCATCTGTTATCTGTGCTTTTTGGATTTTCTTTTCCAATTTTATACAAGTGCAATGGACATGTTTGTTACTAAGAAGATGATTGTATGGATTTCAGATTTCTTCTGAGAAAAGTTGTTTCTTTGAAGTGTTATTTGTAACATTGACCTGAAGAATGTGTACAGTACCTGAAATATTTTTAAATGATATTTTTAAAGCACTGTGGCGAAGAAAACGTAATCTTCTGCTCTTCATAGTTATTGTTGAATGCCACTGATCATTGAACTGAACTGGAAATAAGTTGACTGCTGGTTTCTGAAAAGATGTTAAAAGTTGTCTTCAGTGTCTGTTACTATACCTATGAAGTACATTCATTAATCAATTAAGTAAAATATATTTATAGTCTGTACAGATACATTACCTGAAGTGCCTGTTCATTAACCTTGTTCTAGACACATGGGACTATTTTTGACTTGACATCTGCTACAAGAAAACATTCTGGGTCTGTTAGAATGCTGCTGGAAACACGTTTACCAGTGCTTGACCTGATAAGCCAAGACTGGAGTCAATCATCTTTGAGGTATGTTAACTTTGAACCAATTCTTAAAAAACACAAAACTCAAAAAAATGCTGTTTGTAAGTTTTAGACCTGTAAATATTTTGCAAACTTCAATCTTGAAGATATTTAATTACTTTCAAATACTGTATATCGAAAAGTTGTGATGTTCAAATGGATGCTTAAGATGGGAAAAGTATATGGTCATTAGCCTTGATAACTTCGTAATGCATGTGTGCTTTACTTATAGGCAGTATCTTGGCTTATTATTGATATTTCTTCAACCTGAACAATTTTCTTCTTGATTTTTGTTAGTGATAGTTTGCCATTTCCTTCCACTCTCAGGGTTAGGGCAAGGACAAAAGTGCCAAGTCTGCCTCAGCTGCAATGGGGAATTGAACATGGACTGTTGATATTATTCTTAACCATGTGATGTGATGGCGATGTGATGGTCTAATGGTATTATTGCTAGGGTATTAATTCAGAGAGCTGGGTAATGCTCTGGGGACCAAGGTTCAAATCCTGTCATGCTTGATGGCAGAGTGTGAGTTCATTTATGGGTGGCACAGTGGCTCAATGGTTAACACTGCTGCTTTGTAGCACCAAGGACCAAGGTTCAGTCCCAGCCTTGATTCACTGTCAGTGTGGTGTTTGCACATGAGAAATGCAGGGGTACAGGGATAAGGTAGCGGGGGGGAGCAGAAAGTGAGTCTGGGTGGGATGTTCTTTGGAGAATTGGTGCGGGCTTGTTGTTTCCACTCTGTAGGGATTCTATGATAAAAGCCATCTAGCTAACTGAGATACTTGAGCATCTCAAATAACTTTATTACTGCAAAATCTGATAATCCATCATGCTGGTGTAAAACTCCCACTCACATTTGTTTTATTATATTATGCAGTGGTAGAAAACAGTCTGATGGTTGCTCCTCCATGTTCGCAAGAAATGAAATCCCACAGGTGGATTCTCCCCGCTTTCAGACTAAGTCCAAAATGAAAGAGACGAGCAGAGTGAAAGCCTTGCCTTGTTAGGCTCTGAAAACACATTGGTTCTATTGGCAACAAATTATTTGCCTTTCAGCTTTTGACTGGGTTTAGGATCCTGATCAAAAAAGTCCTGCCCACCCCACCAGCTACTATTTCCATTGTTCTTTTTTGCTTTCATTTCAGATTTTCAGCATTTTGCTTTTGTATCCTCAATGCCATGACCAATATATATTGCTCAATCAACACTACATAAAGCAGATTATTTAGTTGTTATCAATTGTCATTTGTTGGAATTTGCTGGGCACAAACTAGCTACTGTGTTTCCAATACTGTAACTGTTATTACACTTTAAAAGTACTTCATTGGTATGTCTGGTAGTTGTAAATGGTAATATATAAATGCAACTACAACAACAAAAACAAAGTTGCTGGAAAAGCTCAGCAGGTCTGGCAGCATCTGTGGAGGAGAAAACAGAGTTAACGTTTCGGGTCCAATGACCCTTCCTCAGAAGTTCTGAGAACAGCATCCGCAGTTCTTTTGGTTTTTAGATATAAATGCAAGTCTTGTTTCAAAAGGTGTATCTCGATGATAAGTGATCTCATTACTGACCTTATAATGGATGGGGATGATCTTTTGGACCAAAGATCTGGGGAGCTCCTTGTTAATGTAGCAAGTACTTAAGCAGATGATTGGAGTTAATTGATTAACTAATTGATTGTGCAGATATAAAGAGGAAACAACACGTAAATTAATTGATTGTAAAACATGGGTGGTTTACTGATGGTGGTTAATAGGTGGAAAAATCCATGGATGATTTGGTGAGGGAGAAATGTTCAGTTGTGTGTAAGAGCACTTCTGGATATGATGAAACAGGGAAAAAGAAAAAAAGAGAAAAAAGAGGAAACAATCAGGACTGTTGTGTGAAAGGAGCTGTAAAACAGATTAGTTGATAAAACACCATCCACAAAGAAAGGCAGAGATCGTAAGAACTGCTGATGTTGGAGTCAGAGATAACACAGTGTGGAGCTGGGAGTCCTGACCTGAAACGTCAGCTTTCCTGCTCCTCTGATGCTGCCTGGCCTGCTGTGTTCCTCCAGCTCCACACTGTGTTATCACAAAGAAAGGCATCTTGCTTTCTGACTCAACTGGCTTGGATCCAAATTGGCATTGATAGCAGAGGATAGTTGTCAAAAGGTGGAAACTAAGAGACAGAAGATTGCAACTGGAGTTACTATTTAGGAGAATGGCTGCAACGTGTTGGAGTATGACTTTCCACTGACAATTTGTGCAGCTGAACTTTATGAACAACGGGAAAATGAAATGGAAATGCAAATATAGGTAATATCCTTACCATGTAAAGAACAACGTAGGCCTTGTCATGGTTGCTTCCTACTAGAAGCAAGATTAAGTGTGATATATTCTCAACCAGCTAAAGGCGCAATAATTGGACACTGAGGAAGATTTAGCAATATTATTAAACTTCATGGACAAAATTCATAAGAAAGATGACTCAAACTGGACATTTTAAGGTAAGGAACAAAAGTTTAGAGGAGACCTGAGGAAAAGTTTTTTTCACCCAGAGAGTGGTAGGAATTCGGAACTCATTGCCTGTAAGGCTGGTGAAAGTAGAACCCCTCATAACACTGAAAGCATAAATACAGAAGGAGAATCATGACTAAAAGGAGTGAGGATAGAGATATATTTGACAATTAAAACAGGAAATAGAAAATTATAGCAGAAGAGTCATTCCCAGGAATACACAGTGTATGTCAAGATTTGAAAGTGACTCAAAATGCAATTATGCAATAATAAGGATTAAAGTAAAGTAAAGGAATTTAAGAGTTCAATGTGCTTCAGGTTTAGCAATAACAACATGCTGAAATCAGTAAAAGAAGTGATAGTTCTCTATAGCATAATTGGGTTACACCACTTTATCAGTGCAGAAGTAGTGTCAAGTGTAATGCACATATTGATGAGTAGGTTGTCTATGTAAATGGATCAAATTAAACTGGAAATAAAATATGACAAGGCAATTGATTTGGGGAAGCCGGTGAATTTACAGCTTACACAATCCTGATGTTATTGTATTCATTTGACAAACATAACCTCTCCAATCTAAATGTTAAGTCAATGTCCTATGTCTCAAGACATAGGAGATTAAAGGCAAAAAATGTTATGTTATCTTGAAAGGAAACCCATCCACCTTATTGCTGGCTAAAAATCCTAATAAAGGATAAAGATGAAGGGACAGTGAGTGCACCAAACTGAAAGAAGAGATTGGTAATGAATGTGATATATGTAAGAAGCATAGAAGGACACCATGATGGCCATAGTGAGTCTCCTATTAGCAAGAGAGTAACAAAACTGAAGGGTCTAGGCCTGAAACGTCAAGTTTTCCTGCTCCTATGATGCTGCTTGGCCTGCTGTGTTCATCCAGCCCCACGCCTTGTTATCTAGCAATGGACTTGATGGTATGTGATAAAGGAGAAAACATTTTTCATTTTGCACTTCAAAGACATGGCAACTTGACTTAGTCAATCTAAAATAACATAGTAAAGGGAAAAAATAACAGTGGACTAGGTAATGGAGAAAGGATAGAAACCTTTCTATCTTGGGTAATTGATAACTTCTTAACTTACAGTGGAAAAGGGGTGATATTTGTTAATTATGAATGGAAGAATATGTGTAAAAATATGAACATTTGTGATAATGTACAGAACATCTCTTTAGTCATAAAAAGTATGAAATAAAAGAGATTATAATATATGAAGGCCTTCATAAGAGACCAACCAAGTTGTAAATTAACAAGTAACAAACACAGGCAGTCCCTGTGAAGAATTTACTGAAAATGATTGTGTGCTACTCATTATATCAGCTGTTTTTTTGGGAGAAATCCAAAAATTCCTTCAGTAATGAATAATCAGTCATGGACTTCGGAAGGGATTGCAGTTACAGCCAGTTTAGCTTAGCACTTGAATGTATTGCATAAAGGGAGAAGGACATTAATTGAGGTTGAGTTTTCAGAGAAATTTCGGTGAGCCTTACAACTTCATACAAGGGATCAGAAATAAATGTTAACCAAATGGAATAGTATGTGGAATCCAGATCAGGTCCCAGTAATATTTCTATATCCATTCATGAGATGTGGAATTTATTAATTTGGCCAGCGTTTAGTGCCCGTCCCTAGTTGCCCTTGATAGGGTGATGGTGAGCTGCCTTCTTGAACCATTCCAGCCCATGTCTAGTAGGTAAACCCACAAAGCCGTTAGGGAGGAAGTTCCATGATTTCAATATAGTGACAATTAAAGGATTGTGATATATTTCCCAAGTCTGGATGGTGAGTGGCTTGGAGGTGAATTTGCAGGTGGTAGTATTCCCATGTATCTTTTCCCCTTATTGTTCTAGATGGTAGCACTCGTGATTTTGGAAGGTGCTGTCTAAGGAGACTTGGTGAATTTCTGCATTGCTTCTTGTAGATAGTACACATACTGCAGGTATTGAGTGTCAATTAGGGAGGGAGTGAATGTTTATGGATGTTGTCCAGTTAAGTGGGCTGCTCTGTTCTGGATGATGTCAAGCTTCTTGAGTGCTGTTAGAGCTGCACTCATCCAGGGAGGTGGGGAGTATTCCGTCACACTCCTGAATTGTGCCTTGTAAATGGTGGATAGGCTTTCGAGAGTCAGGATGTTAGTTAATTGCTACAGGATTCCTAGTCTTCAACCTGGCCTTACAGCCTCATCTTTATCTGGCTAGTCCGGTACAGTTTCTGATGAAATGGTAAACCTCAAAGTGATGTTAGTGAGATATTCAACGATGGTAATGCCATTCAATGTCAAGGGGTAATAGTTAGATTCTGTCTTGTTAGAGATGGTCATTGACACTTGTGTGGCACAAATTTTACTTGCCACTTGTCAGCCCAAACATGGGCATTGTCCAGATCTTACTGCATTTCTACATGGGCTACTTCGGTATCTGAGGAGTTGCAATTGGTGCTAGACATTGTATGGAGTTATTGTAACAGTGAACATCTCCACTTCCAGTCTTACAATGGAGGGATGGTCATTGATGAAGCTGGTTGGCCCGAGGCCTAGAGTCCTTTGGAACTCCAGTAGAGATGTGGACCTGCCTGTGGGTCTGGAATCACATGCAGGCCATATCGAGTAAGGATGATAGTTTCCTCCCCTAAAGGACTTTAGTGAACAGATGGGTTTTCTTACAATCGGCAATGGCTTCATAGTCATCGGGACTCTTAGTTCCAGATTTTTTTTATTGAATTCAAATTCTGCCATCTGCCATGGCAGAATTTGAACCCAGGTTCCCCAGAACATTGCCAGGGTCTCTGGATTAATACCCTAGTGATAATACTACTAGGCCATCTCCTTCCCTTATTTCACTGTAGTTTAACAATAATCTTCAGGAGTTCAGTGTTTAATTTCAATGTACATGTGCAGCATTTCATGCCCTGGCTATGAAAAAGATGGCGATGTCCAAAAATGGGACATTATTTAAATGAGCTAGGCAAGAATTTTAATTTCTATTAGATGAGTTAAAAAAACCCACTGGTTTTAATTAGGAGATGCTGAATCAGTGAAGTGGCATGCCGAGCAGTTGTCAATTTCAGATGCTTGTCATTTCCTGACTTCCAAGTAGCTGGAACAACACTTGACCTCACAAAGAGTTACAATTTGCTTACTGGAAAGTATGTATCACACAATTTAAGTGTAAGCATTCTTCAATGAAACAATCTTCCAGAGATCTTTTACCTTAATTCATGGACCTCCTTTGAACAAGTCTAACTTTCTTGATGAATCACAACTGAGTCTTGCTTCTCTTAATCTGTTTATCTGATTACCAGGGCTTATTCCTGTGAATTGTCAGCAGCTGCTCAACCCAACCCAGCATATTGGCCTGTGTCATTTGTGCCTGGTATGGTATGATCTGTCTGTACAGCTCGCAAAACAAAACTTTTCACTGTACCTAGGTACATGTAACAATAATAAATCAATCAAATCAAATCAGATCAAGTCATTGTCCCTTGCTTGCCTCAAGCACCAGGTTAAAACTGGGACTTTAGAATCCATAATTTGATATAAAGTTCATGAGTATTTAGAAATAAGTGGATCGGTCAACGATAACAATCATGAATTTATCAAAAGAAAGTCATGTTTGAAGAATTATGTTTAGATAGATGAAGTGAATGCAATCATACCTCTAAATTGTTAGAACACCATTAGATAAGGTGGCCCACAAGAAACTTGTAAGAAAAATTCTGTCATATAATTTATGGAGAAATATCAGAGCCTGGGTTTGAAATTGGAGAAATAATAGGGAACAAAAGGTTTGGGTTTCAAGGCGTTGCTTTGAATAGAAAAGGAATAGAAGTGATACATTTCAGGGTTAGTGAATGATTCACTTTTGTTCCCAATGTGTATATGTATTGATGATTTTGACTTAAGCATATGCCTAGAAATTGGTTCATGTTAGTAGGGCAATGTGAATTAAAGGCAGGATTGATCACCATTCTAAATCCTCTTGATCCAAGAGCTGTATGAAAAGCCTTAAGGTGAACGTCTCCTCAATGCTGAAAATTGCACAGGAGTCTGCTCATATTGTGGAAATACCCCTGATGTGAGGGTCACTTAGATAGAAATTCTACCTCACTCCACAACTTCCATTAAAGAAGCCCACTTCATGTTTCAGACTTTGACCCTTTGACTCATCATGGGCAGATCTATGACTAACATATTTAAAGAATAACAAGAACAAAAACTAGTTAATTCAGACAGATGTGTTAAACAATTTACATTTGCTTCATGTCTTTAATGTAGAAAAATACCCAAAATGCAAAACCAGACAAAAAAAATCGATGTCAACAAATGAGCAGCTTCTGCATGTTATGCAGGCCGTAGGACTTTAGCAACGAAGATGAATCTTTCCAGGTCCCAAAAATATTGTTGTACCACATAGTCATTAATATAATTGATTCATAATGTTGAATGATGTGGTCAAGAGTGCTTGGGACCAGAATTTTTAGTTGAGATTGTAGGTTGATATGTAAACTGCACTTACATTATTTTGTGATCACAGCTATCCTTCACTTGTACTGTGTGACTGGTTGTTAACTGCAGTTGTCCTTTGAAGGGCCTCATATCACACATATGTGGCACCCCTCCCTCAGATAAGGAAACACATTCTGCACCCATTCTGGTGTGGTGGCAGCCATTTTCATTTCCATGACACACTTGCAATTTAGCTGAGGATGGAAGGCAGCAGCAAATGCGCTTCACCCTCTCAGTCTAGTGACTCCACAAATCTTAATATTCCCTCTTGCCTTGCCCTCTACCCTGCCAACCCCATTAGCTTTGCTCTTCCCCACATTCCCATTCAACCCCTTTATTTAATTGTTCATGTTGCCCACTTTATCCCTGAGACTCAGGCATATTCTGTAGTCTTGCCAACATAGCCGTGGACTGTCCCTCCATTGAAGCCAGTGTGGGGTTACCTTTGACGTGCACTCTACTCCTACGTACCCCTTACCCTCTGTACTCTTATTGTTGCTGTCCGCCAAATGTTGATTTTCCCCATTTACAATTATTATTCCCTCTGCATCACATCATGCTGCCTCCAATCCTTAAATTGAGTTCCCCTGCTTCTCTACCACAGCAGTGGTCCCTAATAACCCCTCTTGACTTACAATAACAGAACCCCAAGACTCACTGTGGCATACCTCTGACTGACTTCAAGCGACAGTTCCAAATTATGAGTGAACAGAGTGAACCCCTGACTGATATCTGTGCAGTTTCACAACTGACCTACAGTGACTCCCCAGACAGGTTGAATTGCACTAGCAAGACTGACCATGGTCCACTCCCTGGATTATAGAGGCAAATACTCCTGAGCTGGATTGCATCATGTTCAAGCTGACTGATCATGTTCAAGCCCTTGGACTGATATTGGGTGATGCCCTTGATTTACTGTGCCTGAACCCTCTGACGGAAGTCTATCTCCTTTTACCTGATAGAAGACTATTCCCTTTAGATCTTGAGACATGGTAATTTGGTCGAAGGACATACAATGTGTTTCCTGCATGCACAGCTAGCACATGACACAAGTGGAACATTTATATAGCAATGGTGCTTTACAGCAGCAAGCCACTCATTAGACTGATCACTGCAGACAACCAGAACAAGCAAAGGCAAGGTAAGACCGAAGTATTGTGAGCCTTTAAGTTCTGGATGAGGGAGCAAAGCACAAAAAGTCAAGGCAAGGCAGAATGCTGTGAGTGTCCAACTGGTGTGAGTTGAGTGAGTGTTAAGAGGGTAAATGAAGGGCTCACAAATGCACCTTGTTCTGATGCATGAGTTGGGGGCCTGTCCTTGTGCACAAAATGTCCTGGCAGCAACGTTACAATGAAAGCTGACAGTGCTTTTGAAAATGCAGTATAGAAGTGGAGATCTATGTTGTAAATAGCATAAGAGATGCCATGGTGGTTCAGTGGGGCTGATACACGTCCAATGCCAATCTCCATGGATCTGGGTGTCATAGTTACTGCCTATGTTGAGTACCCTGCAGTGTTGGTGCCTGCTATCCAAGGTAAGGCCCAGAGGAGCAAGTAGCATGTGGCAGTTACTTGGTACCTGCTTTGACCTACACTTTAGGAATTGTGCCATTTGGTTTCTCTCTGGCACATGGGTGAATACGGAATTCATATCAATGAGGTGAGATTAGACATGAATGGCAAGCACAGGCACGTAAACGGGCTTCTCTGAGTCCACTGGTGAGATGCTCAACCCTGATGAAACCTCTGTCCATGGAGGTTGGCATTGGCAAAGTACCCGCTTCACTATATCATCATGACCCATTTGGGACTAATACAGTTCAGCATTTCAATACTGCACTTTGGAGCTCACTACCTTACATTGCAATGTTGTTTCCAAGGTGCTTTGCATGCAAGGCCACACACCTATCTCATGCATCAGAACAGGGTACACCTGTGAGCTCCTATCTTGCTGTGTTAGCATTCACCCACTCCGCACTTGTTTGGCTGCTCGGAGTATATCTGCTTGCCTTGCACTTTAGTGTGGACAGATAGCCAGGCTTTTCTTGTTTGGCTGCAATGAAGCATCAAAGGGGACTATGGTTAGTTAGAGGCCTGGTCCTTCCTCAGTCAAGAAAGATATGAGATGTCCTGAGTGAGTGACAAGCACAGAGGACAGTAGCTTTTAGCATGTTGAGGCGATGGGGGGGATGAGAGTCATTGAGAGAAGATGCTACATACAGTATTGAGAGTGGTAGATCATAAACCTTTGTGGAAGATCTGTGCAATGGCTGAGTTAGCGGTAGATTGTGTGTGAGGTAGCAGAGAGAAGATTGGGCACTCACCCTGGTAGAGTACGGAAGATCATGAACCTTCTTGCGGCATGACATTTCTCTAGACAACAAACAGTGTACTGACAGGAGTGGCTACTTTAGATGAGGCTGGCAACAATTGACAATGGCGTTTAAATATGGCACCCACAACATGAACACTGTGAGCTCCTGTCACTGGCGAGCATTTGGCCATTGCTAAGTGTGAGAGAACAGTGCCATGCAGGCACGTTGCATTCTTAATGAGATGAGCAATGGAGAACTCACTCAACAGAAACTCTCCATGAAACTCTCCAAAATTGGCACTTGCTGATTTTTGGTAAAATACAGCCCTATATTTCTTCGAATGCATTGACAGTGAGACGCAAAAGCTCAGTCTTATAGATTAGGGATTGCAAAGGGTTAACTTATGCTTTTAACTTTATTGAGTACTTTTTAATAGTCAAAGTATAGAAAGTATAGTGAAGTTCACTTATGCAGCTGCTTGTGATTTTCTAACATTATTTAAATCATAGCATTAAGAGCCATGCTGTCTCATAAAAAGCAATGTTTCTTTGAAGAGTAAGTGGTATAAGTAAGATGTTGATTTACAATCAGGATCTGCCAGATATCAGCTAAGCTTAAAATTTATTTAATAGCTTCACATGTTTAGTCACCTTTCATAAATATATTGAAAGGCTTGGGAAAAAAGTACACATATTAAAGTAATATTCTTATGTCTAAAATACCATTAATTCTGGAAGCAATGATGAAAAATGAGAAATATCATAAACAGAATTTTTAAAGTGCAAGCTATCAGATTGCGGATGTTGGAGTTGAAACTGTGAAACTGCATTATAGCTGGACTGTGTTAATATAAACCTCCTATTCTCTGTCTTTAACTAGCAAGGTGAAGATTTATATGAAGACCTAACTCTTTTGGGAACCATGAGACCTTGCACTATAAGTGATGATGCGGTTTATTGAACAATGCCAGAAAGGACTTCCACTGTATATTCTTTGCCTGAATGTTAGTTTATTATGTTCTGGCAATTATCATACTCCAGGTTAACATTGGTCAACATATTAAGAAAATTTTATGCTGTACGTGTCTCAAAATATTTTTGACATTCTGTTGTCATTTAGTCTCTTCTAAGTGAATAAAATGGTGTTTATAAAATTGCATTTTTATAATTTTATGATTTTTCTGTTTATTCTTAATCCACAGAATGTTAGAAAACAATCTTAAAATCAATAGTGATGAAGAAAGTGGACAGGTAAGATTGACCATCCAAGAATAAACATCAGTTTAACCGTCATGGAGTCTTGTTGACTTAACTAGCCATAAAAATAAAACTTAATTGTGCAGCAACGAATTGTACATTATGTGGTATAACTTTCTTGTCATTATAATACCATATATTTACTTCCTCACCATGACTAATGCTGCAAGAAATCAATTTGAATATAACATGATGAATGAGCACTTTAGGCACAAAATGATATCACATAAAACAAAAACAATTCTTTGCAATGGTATTTGCGCTACTCAGTATTAAAAAGCAAAAGGAATGGAATCTCTGCGCTAGCAGGTGAGGAATTTGAGGCAGGATTTTGTAAACACAGCTCTCAATTAATTACTTTGCTGTTTTAAGATTCTACTACAAGTGGGAACAGGCACTACTTGTGTCCCCACACTGCTCCCCCCATATGGACTTCAGCACCAGAACTGCATTTGATGGGATGATCTCAGTAATCAAGAATTTTGCCAGTTCTACTTCCAGTGTCTTCATTTCATGCCAGAACTTCATTCTTTCAGTAGTGGGAGTCAGTATCAGTTAAGGAGCTACTTCCCCATGTTGCAGCAAAATCTCCTTGCACTCTATTCCATGGAAGTAAACAGTCCGGTACCACAATAAAGACAATGGTGCACATCCACATAATGTATATTCTGATCCTAGGATTTAGGGCAGCTTCATGGAAATATTTATGGGTGGGTTAGTAGAGATGCCGTATATGGCCAAATCTAGTCTGTCTTTTTCTAATTTTTAACTTCAGGCTTTTGCCTTTAAAATGGGTTACCAGTGATCTTAAACTAATAGCAGCCAGACACCATGAAATTCAGCTCCCTTGTAGCCACTGCATTTTTACAGGCATAGCCTCTTCTCCTTGACTGTGAACCAGGCCTGCACCACTACCCAGTGCAAGTGGGCAACTGCTTCCTGGATCAAGGTATTCGGGTGACTCTTCCCTGACGCCCAGACAATCAGCACCTTGGACTGCAACTCGATAACTCTGAACTGAAGTTCCTTAAGATGCTACAGAGTTAATACAGAAATGATTCTTCGGAATCACAATATTTGCCACAGACTCGTGAGTCCAGCTGTTGTGGGACACCACCTAATCTGGCATCCCTGAATGTTATTGTTAGAATTATTTAAAAATTAAGTCAATAGTTAAGCTGTTTTAAAGCTACGTTAATTCCTATTATTTTATTCTGCATTTTGTTCAACACCTTTGTTTTATTACTTAGTATTTTTATTACTTATTCTCAATTATGTATGGCAGATTTGAATCTGAAAATAATACAGAACCTTCTTTTTAGTCATTTTATCCCCCTAGATCTGATGAGTTACATAAACACTAAATTCAATTATAAGATTAATTATACATTTACCTTAGATACAAAATAAATAAATTATTTAACTGTAATTCCTTATATGGTATTTTAGACTGGAAATGACTCCATGGAGTCTCATGGCTATATTGTAGCATAGTTTATTCCTACCTCCCAACAGAGAGGGCAATATAAGAATTTGATCAGTACTTATTAAGTGTATTTCTCCTTTCTGATAAAATAACAATGATTACCTTTCCATACAAGTTACATTGTGCCATGCTGTGCTGCACTCCTCCCTCAGTAACACCAGTCCTCACTCATTCTTATTTTGAACATGTTTTTGTCCTACTCTTCACATCTAATTCCCTCTCATCTCTCATGGGACCCAATGGCCTAGAATAACAAAGAGACCAGTGCTGTCCATTCTAAGCTCCATTTCCATCTCTGAGGAGGAAGCCACTCAACCCTAAGAAGAAGCACAGGCATAGCTTTCAGCATCCAGCAGCTCAGAGACATCCACCTCGGTGGCTTCTCTTTCCAGATTAGACTTGGGGGACACAATCTGGTGAGCACATCACTAGCACGTCTTCGTAACAGGTCAAGGAAGAAACGTACCAGGTCTCTTGCGCTCAGAGCACCATGTAGACCAGGAATCTGTTCAGCCTCAGGCAGAAGATAATTCCATGGTGTTGGCCATTAGTTACTTTAAAATGAACATAAAGGCTTAGCAGCAGTGAGCAGCTTTGTCAGAGGTAGTTAGTGAAATAAACGAAAGGTTAGAGAAGCCACTAATGTTATCAGTTGTGTTCTGGCCCCTGCATGCACACATTTGATAATGCCACAGAGACCAGGTCTAATACACTCAGTGTTTACAGGATATGCACACAGATGGGCTGAATGGCCTGCTTTCACACTGTAGGGATCCTAATGGTGAGTATTGAAAGTTTATCAGGTTGCATTGAAGATCATTGTAAAAAGAAACTTATAATGGCTATTGAGGATGGAGAGCCACATCTTTGTTTATTCATTCATGGGACATGGGCATCACTGACTGGTTCAGCATTTATTCCTTATCCTAACTGCCCAGAGACCAGTTAAGTGTCAACCACATTGCTGTGGATCTGGAGTCACATCTAGCCCAGACCAAGTAAGAATTGTAGTTACCTCCCCTAAAGGACATTAGTAAGCCAGATAGGTTTTTCCCTTCACCAACAATGCTTCCATGATTTTTATTAGTTGTAACAAATAAAATAGTGAGAATGAGAGCATGAATGTTGGACAGCCAAAAGCAAAAAGCCATTGGCTCACGCACAGCAGCCCTACATAATCTTTTCACTAGTGGCTCCTGAGATTTTTAAATGCTTACTGTCTGCACAACATCTACCATTTATTGGGGTGGCACGGTGGATCAGTGGTTAGCACTGCTGCCTCACAGGCCAGGGACCCAGGTTCACTTCCACTCTTGGGCAACTGTTTGTGTGGAGTTTGCACATTCTCTCCGTGTCTGTGGGGGTTTCCTTCAGGTGCTCCAGTTTCCTCCCACAATCCAAAGATATGCAGGTTAGGTGGATTGGCCATGCTAAATTGCCTCTAGTGTATGGGGATGGGTCTGGGTGAGATACTTTGAGGGTCAGTGTGGACTTATTGAGCCAAAGGGCCTGTTTCTATGCTGTAGGGATTCTGTGACCTTCTATTTATATTAACTGTGAAAAATATAACTAATCTTACATGTAAAAGCAATTTATAAAAGGAAAACAATATATTTCATGCTATGATTTGGAATTGGTTGATTCTAGTTCAACAAGGTTATTTTGACACAATAAAATTTAACTATGAAATTAAATACTGAAGTGATGAAACTTTCTGGACTGACATGATTTCAAAGTTAATATTTCTTCAACTTTTCTTAAAATGTGTCAAAGGAAAATCTGGGGAAGAGATTTAATCCTCCTTAACTGGTGAAATTCACTGTTGTATGAATTATGTGCTCAAAGAAGAAAATCAGGTTCTGATCAGTCAGACTTAATATATAAATGGTGTAATTTAAAATTACTAAATAAACAATTTATTGTAATAAATGAAATTGAAATTTGAATTATTCATCCAACAAAAACCTATTTTACTACAAGGTTCTTTTTGTGACTTTTGAACCTTCAGTTGTTGATGTTTGGTGGATGTGAAAATTTATTACCTACAGAGTGAGTCTACATCCAGACTGCCAACTCTTGACTAAATAGATCCATTGTGTTCATCTGTAATTTGTTCCTTTAGTTTAGCAACTCAGGGCACTTCCACATCCTTTGGGATTTTAACTGTTGGCTCCTTAGTATGTGTGGCTGCATTCCTATAATAGTTTGTAATGTTTAAAAAGGACACATTTACACAACATTCTTGTATAAACTGATGATAAAGTATTTAGTAAGAGAACAGATACTTTGGGTTAATTCTGTTAATATAAAGCAGAGTTTGGTGATTCTTCCATTTGTTGTACTTTGTCAGAGATTCTAATAACAGTGTTTGTAAAATAGGTGAGCAGGATATTTTTTGACGATAGGTTATAAAAGACAAGGAGATGGAATTTTTCCAGTTTTCCTTAGTTCAGTATTAATGTTTCACTTATGACATTTTAAAGGCTATTCATGCTGTAATTTTGCAGAACCGAAGCTGTTTGAATTAACAATGTGTTTTTTCATGGGGTTTTCAAAAATACATGAGATGAATATTGCAAAGCCAACATTTGAAAATTGTAGCTATAAGGAAAGATTGGATAGAAAATGAATGTTTCCTTAGAAAGAGGGGATGGTGAATTAAGTGCACAAAACCACGAGGGACCTAGATAGTGTAGATTAGAAAGAGTTATTTCCCTCAATATAGAAGTTAATTACCAGGTTGCACACATTTAATGTGATTGGTTGAAGGATTAGAGGGTACATGAGGAAAATCTTTAATACCTAGAGAGTGGCGAGTGTCTGGAATTCAATGCCCAGTTTGGTGATGGAGACCAAAACCCACAATTCCGTTAAAGGGAATCTGAATCTGCACCTGAAGTTGTGTAACCTGCATGGCTATGGACCAGGTGCTGGAAGGTGGGATCGGAATGGGCATCTAGTTTTATTTTCAGTGGGCACAGACACAATGGGTTGAATGACGCCTTGCTGTGCTGTAACTTTTCAGTGTTTCATTTAGTTGACATTACACAAGATATGCTTTAGTACAAATCATTTAGTTGCCTTAGTCCACAATAAGGTTCATGTACCAAGCAATCATTGTAATTAGAGTTACTTAATTCAACTGATGCTATCAACCTCCACAACATAAAAAAACTACTGTGATATTTAACCTGATGAGCATTACAGGCACCGGCTACCTCTATCAGTATGTGGCATAGACAAAAGGGAATTCTCCGTTTTATAGGTATTTTTAATCAACCCATACAGAAATGCTATTACACACTTTTGGAGCAATAAAACTTGAACCCAGGCTGTCCTGTTCACAGGTAGGGACAATACCACTGTACTACAAGAGCCCGCTGCTCTTTTTGTCTATATTGTGTCTAAGATCTATCTACATATAGTGGTAGAGGATAGGCCACTTGCGAGTCCAAACAGAAGAGGCTCCTGTCTTAGTTAATGAGATAGTTTATTGCATAATATCAATATTTACAACTTACAATACTAGTCAGGCTTTATTACTGAGAACTTCTGGCAAGTGTAAAGAATACATGTCAATGAAGGCTAGTGTAGAACTCGATGCCTCAAACCCAAAGACTGTATGACATTATCAGATAGGGTGGAACTAATGCAAATTCAACAGTAACGCTTTCAGAATTATTAATTGATAAAAAGACTACAGCTATCCTTCTTGAATGTCTTTCTGATTGGAATATTTCACTTTGCACTTTTTTGGCAAATTTTAATCAAAGCAGAGTAAGAAACGGGTTGGATCAGATGTATGGGGGTAGGAGGTGGAATGGAGAGAAACTTAAAAAAACAAATTCCCAAACCATACCCATCTTTAACCCACCCACCTTAGCTTTTAAATGAGGTAGGAATGTGTGGGAGATGCCACTCCATTCCAAGAGGTGAATTTGTGACCTGTGGAAAATCTGACAGCTACATTCTGGTGAGGATTTGGTGGATCTGATGCCTTTATACATCCTACTGGATTCAGTGGCCTACCTAAGCAACCCCTCAATTTTGTATCTTGTTTGAACCTCCCACATGAAGTGTCCATTAACTCCTATACCCAGTGTCCAAACCTCCTCTCAGGCCCTGCCTCTTGTATGCCAGTCCCTGATCTCTCAAAGCCATGCCTCCAATTAGATTCCAAAGCATCAACCTGCCCTCCAGAAGTCTTAATCCCAAACTGCTAATCAGGTCACCAATTACCCTTCACCAAAGCCACAAACTATCCTCACCCTTCCCTTACCCTTAGGTTCGGAAGCCCCCTCGGATTCTCCCCTCTGATTGACCTCTATCATTTTCCCACCATCATGAAACATGACACTTGCCGATGAAAGATGGCTATTTGTGTAGGATATCAGAGCACCGTTCGTGCCTAAAGAACTGTACCCCATTGCAAGGCATCATACTGAGCAATTAGGAGCATTGAAAGGGGATAATGCATAGAAATTACTGGAGTGTTGATATTTGTGATTAATATCTAAACAGCATTCTTTGTGATTATAGTCCTTGAAAGTGACATATTCAGAATGTTGGCACAGATGGGCACCAAAAACGTCAAATTATCTTTGTCTCAAACATGTGGCTCAGAATATAATGATTTTGTCGCACAGTGAAATATACTGGACCTGTTGTCTCAAGTTATTCTGAGGCTTAATTTGGTGGATCAAAGAGGCATGAAATTCACAAAAGATCCCTTTCACCTGCGCTCTGTTTTCTTAGTATTTACATCTGTGTTGACAGGGCTCAAGATTGCTGCCAAGAGTCATACTGGGTAGACTTAAAATTTTAATCCTTTAATATTATCAAATATGTTTTGCTTTATAACCAAGTCCCATGTACTATCTAGTTATAATACATGCTAGAAACATGCTAGAATTACAGAAAGTAAATTAGAAAGAAATGATTGAATAAACTGCACTCTTTAGTGTGCTAATTTCAGATCTTATTTAAAATTATCCACGAAGCAACATTTTATACAGTATGTGTTGTAGCTGTATTTTCAAACTCTCTGGTGGAATAGAAAGTACGTAAATTAATCAGATGCACACATGCACACTCCCAAAAGCCTATATTTGAGATACCACTAAAACAAAAGCAAGGCACAGAGTGAGTGAAGTTGCATTTGTGAAAAGATGTGCCTAAATAAAATGCCCATTATCTCTTGCTTTTGCCTCAAAAACAGATGGTATGGTCTTAAAACACTGAAAAATATATAGCATAGACCAATTTGGACTGTTCATTTAGCACATTGAAACATGAAAAGTATGTCAATTGTGTGGCGAAGTAATCTTGCTGAAATAGGGACAGCACAATAGATGTAATCTCCTGGGAGTGGGAAGTTGACAAATGATTGCAGTTGGCAAGCAATGCAATTTGTTTCATCTAATAGACTGCGCTATAGCTGGAATTGTTCATGAATGATAAATGAACTGTATGCAGATCAATGAACTTGGCTGTAAATGTATCCATAACCCGTTTCAGCAGAGACGGGTTGGGTGCCTTTCATGTATCATTCCGGAGATTGTGAAATTGAACAATTTAAATGATTTACAATGTGTTGTTTCTCAGGTATCAATGTATTAGGCTATGAAATGCCTTTGTAATTTATCAAAAGGTGGAGTGAATCCAGGGATGCCAATCTTAATTTAACTGCTTCATTATTATTTTAATATATCTGGATTGCTTTTTATGGGACCAGTAAGTTGACTACATATCCGACTTGTATTTAAAGCAATACCTGTAGAGATAACATTTAAATTGAAGCTTTAAACTGGTAAAATTTCATTCAGTCGACAACTTGGCTTAAATTTCACTTTGCAGAAACCATGGCATGTTCACCTTTTCATTTGCCAGTATGATTATTTTCACAATAAGTTAATACATTGTTAATTTTGAAGCTAACATTTGTATTTTTTTTAAATCCACTCACAGGATGTTGGTGTCACTGGGTAGGCCAGCATTTATTGCCTAGAGGACAGTTAAGAGTTAGCCAGATTGCTGTGGAACTGGATTCACATGCAGGCCATCTCCTTCCCTAAAAGGTATTAGTAAATGAGATAGGGTTTTCCCCAACAATCAACAATGGTCTTGTGCTCATTTTCAGATTTAATTCCAGATTTTTATTGAATTCAAATTTCTCCATCTGCCATGTCAGGATTTGAACTCGGGTCCCCAGAATATTACTTGGGCCTGTGGATTAATAGTCGAGCGACCAAATGACGAGTCTACAAATAGAAAGGAAATGATTCACTTATCCTCTGGCATGTACTGTCCTGTTAGAAGGAGCCCTATAATCAGTCTCTTTTTGTTGATAATTTTTGATACGTGCAGCTAATCAAATGCAAAGTTATCAAATTCAGTTTACTGTTCAACATTATATGTTATACAATGTATTACTGCAACAAAGATCACCTCTTTTTCTCTCATCAGGTACCACAGACGTTTGTTCCTAGGACAAATTCTGCGAGGTATTTTATTTGGATTTCTTCACCTCATACTGATAGCACTAATATGCGAACCAAGTATAACCTGAAGTTAGCAAAAGTATTAATCTGCAAGGAAAAAAATAGTTGATAATTTTTTAGTTAGAGAATACAGGTGCCTGAGATTTTTTGTCTCAATAAATGTGCAATTTGGCTCTTGTGGTGCAGAACCACTGCAGCACAGAAGAGAAGAACATATGTTGTAACAATTATGCTACCTGATCTCTAACAGAGTCACATGGATAGACACAAAAGTACTGAAAAAGGAACATCAGAGACCATGGGGCTATATTGCAATTTTTGAAAATTATTTCATGGATGTGAGCATCATTAGCGAGGTCAGAATTTGTTGCCTATAACTAAATGCTGTAGGAAAGGTGATGGTGAGCTGCCTTTTATAACTACTGCAGTTCGTGTTTTGTTGGTATCCCCAGCCTGCTGCTTGGAAGAAAGTCACAGCCCAGTCATCATAAATAATTGGTGATTTCTAATTGGTGTGGCTTGGACGGAACATTCCAGCTGATGGTACTCTCATGCTTCTGTTGCCCTGATCCTTTTCGAATCCACAAAGCTGACAGTCGATGGAGGCATTGGCAGTAGTATATCTTGTTTATGGTACATACTTGTTGCCATTTTTACCAGTGGCGAAGGGAGTGTATGGCTAAGATGAAAAGTAGGGTTGGAATGAATTGAGATGCATTGCCCTGGCTGGTGTCAACACTTCATGAGTGTTGTTACAGCTGAACTCATACAGCTAAGTGGAGAATATTCAATCATACTCCTCTCTTGTGCTCTATAGATAGGGGTCATGTTTTGGGGGCTCAGGGGATGAGTTATTTGCCACAGAATTCCCAGCCTCTAGTCTGTTCTTGTAGCCACAGAATTTATGTGAATGGTTCAATTAAGTTTCTAGTTAATGGTAACCACCCCTATCCCCAGAATGTTGATTGCAGGGGATTAATTGCTGATAATGTTACTGAAGTGGTGAAAGACTGACTTCTATGATGGTAGGTCCTCAGGAGGAGGTTGATCTTCTACTCAGCACTTCTAGTTAAAGATTGCACAGAACTTCAGCCTTATCTTTTCCACTTATAGGCTTGGTTCTGTCTTCATTTAGGGTTGGAATTGCCGTAGAGCTCTTTTCTTCACTGGAGTGACATTATTTTTAAGTATGTCTGGTGCTGGACCTCAGGGTTTTGTCCCAGAAAGACTGCATAGTGGTCACAGAAACACTTGCAATAGGAAGACTGAGTCATTTTCTATGAAACTTCACAGGAGCCAGAGTGAATGCTTTTGGGTACTCCCTCTCATCTGAATAGTAATGAACCACCACATCTGGTGGATCTGTCTTTCCATTAATGCTGGAGGTGTGAAAAAAAATTGGAGGAAAGATATATTCCATGAGCATTATAAAACAAGAACACAAAAGGGGTAAACATGTGTAGGGTGTATACTATAGACCTCAAACAGTCAGGGAAAGATAGAGGATCAAATATGGAATCAAATTTCAGAGACGTATAAGAATAGGCTGTAGAGGATTTTCAATACTCAAATATTAATTGAGATAGTTTTAATGTGCAAAGGAAGGGAAGGAGCAAAATTCATAAACTGTATCCAGGAAACCTTTTTAGTCAGGACACAGAAATCTCAATAAGGTAGCGAGAAGTTCTGGACCTAATATTCAGAAATAAGCACATGCAGGTGAAGGCACATCAGTAAAGAGTTAACCGTTTAAGACAGAGATGAGGAGGATTTTCTTCTCTCACAGGATTGTGAATTTGTGGAATTCTTTACCAGAGAGCTGATGCAGCTGGATGATAAAATTTATTTAAGGCTGAGATAGACAGGTTTTTATTCAGTTAGGGAATCAAGGGTTAAAGGAGGAAAATGCATAAAAGTGGAGTTGCAGGTTATCAGATCAGCCATGATCTCATTGAGTGATGGATCAAACTCAATGGGCTGAATGGCCTACCTCTGCTCTTACGCCTTTTGATCTTATTTGGCCGGTTCAGGTAGTGAGGGTCAGGAATTTGTATCACTACAGTTGAAGGAGTGGGGCAGACTGCAATCAGTCTGATCAGTTTTAGCTAAGTCAGTTTGGGACCTGGACACAGATCAGTGAGGGATCCAGTCACACATCAGTCATGGCTGTCAGTCCAAGTAGTCAGTAAGATAGGCCACAGTCATTTCTGGTGGTCAGATCAATGAAAGTTAAGTGGGGTTATCATGAGCCACTGCTCTGACAGGAAATTTGGGGAACACAATTCTGGGAATTGAAGGCAGCCTACTGGGATGCAGAGGGAACAAAAATTGGGAAGGGGGGAAGTTTAAGATATTTAAGTTGGGGAGGTTAGCACTCAGCTATCTCTGCATCTCAGATCTTTGCAATCTCTCGCCATTTAGATGACATGCTTCTTTTTTGCTCTGTTGTGAGTAAATCACCACACATCACATTTACTGCAACCTCTTATTAAGAACTCTCACAGACAATCAAGTACTGAAACAATGATTTAAACTTTATTGCATGTAGCAATCAAAATAAAATCCCTCGGGTAAGCAAGTTAAACCTCACAACCCGACTTGGCTACTACCTGACAAATAGTGGAACTTGGCCACGATCCCGCCAACAGTTGTCTGTCTCTGGAAGTGTCCAGGGTTTGATCCTTATGCAAAGATGTTCTCCGGAGTTCTGCTAAAGAAGGAGTTCTGATGAATGATTCTTATACAAATGTTTCTCCTTCATGTCTATGAGGTGATATATTGATGATTCTTAAAGTCCCTTCATCCAAATTACTGCAAGTCTGCAGCCTACCTTCATATCAGAATTTGTTTCTTTGTTCCTTGTTATATTTCACCTTAACTGTCTGCTTGAAGACACAGCTTCCCTGCGAATAACTCCTTAAATTCTTCTGCAGGGCAATCCTTGTCCTTTGTGGCAATAAAACATCCGCTTTATCAAGCAGGTGTCAAAGTATTTTTGTTCATTGCAGCCTCCACTCCTTCTTTGGCCAGACATAGTTAGTTACTTTCAGTTCCTGTATGAGTTTGTCCTTGTCTTTATTAGTTTATTCCAGACAGAGCTATTGCTGCTTCGTTCCCTGTGTAATAGTTTATCTTTTGTTAGTTCATTCAATCCATGAAGTTACTAAAGTTCTTAAGTTTATAATATCACAATTCTTCCTGCCAAAAATGAACAATTTCACATTTTCCCACGTTATGTTCATAAATTTGCCAGAACTTTGCCAACCCACTTAAGAAATCTGTATCTTTTTGTAGCCTCCTTGTAACCTCTTGAGAACCTATTTTCCTACCTATCTTTGTGTTGTCAACAAATTTGGCAACCATCCCTTCACTGCCTTTATCGGTCATTTAAGTAAATTGTAAACAGTTGATGTTCTGATACTGATCCCTGGGCGTATCTTGCCAATCTGAAATCTGCATGCCTACTTTATGTCTACTTGCTGTTGGACAGCCTATATCTATTGTTGGCAATATGCTACCCCTACATAATGAGCTTTTATTTTCTGCAGTAACCTTTGAGAGTTCACTTTATCAAATACTTTTGGGAAAGAACAGTACATTTCACTGGTTCCCCTTTATCCACATCATATGTTACCTCTTCAAAGAACTCCAATAGATTGGTCAAACATATTATGCATCATAAACCAATGTCGACTGAGTTTGATTACACTGAGCTTATCTAAGTATCCTGCTATAACAAACTTAAAAGTAGCTTCCAACATTTTTCCAATGACAGATGTTAAGAGAATTAGCCTGTCGCTACTGGCTTTCTGTTACCCTCATTTTTGGAGTAAAAGAGTTAAATTTGCCATCGTCTGATCTAATTAGACATTTCCCAAATCAAGGGAGATTTGGAAAATTGAAACCAAAATATCAACTACCTCAGATAACAAGGTGTAGAGCTGGATGAACACAGCAGGCCAAGCAGCATCAGAGGAGCAGGAAAGCTGACGTTTTGGGCCTAGACCCTTCTTCAGAAATGGGGGAGGGGAAGGGGGTTCTGAAATAAATAGGGAGAGAGGGGGAGGCGGATAGAAGATGGATAGAGGAGAAGATAGGTGGAGAGGAGACAGACAGGTCTCCCAGTCGCAAACCATTTCAACTCCCCCTCCCATTCTTCAGACGACATGTCCATCCTGGGCCTGCTGCAGTGCCACAACGATGCTACCGAAAGGTTGTAGGAACAGCAACTCATATTCCGCTTGGGAACCCTGCAGCCCAATGGTATCAATGTGGACTTCACAAGCTTCAAAATCTACCCTCCCCCTTCCCATCCCAAAACCAGCCCAGCTCATCCCCGCCTCCCTACCCTGTCCTTCCTCCCACCTATCCTCTCCTCCAACCCCAAGCCCCACTCCCATCTCCTACCTACTAACCTCATCCCGCCCCCTTGACCTGTCCTTCCTCCCTGGACTGACCTATCTCCTTCTTACCTCCCCACCTACACTCACCTCTACTGGCTCCATCCCCGCCTCTTTGACCTGTCTGTCCCCTCTCCACCTATCCTCTCCTCTATCCATCTTCTATCCCCCTCCCCCTCTCTCCCTATTTATTTCAGAACCCCCTTCCCCTCCCCCATTTCTGAAGAAGGGTCTAGGCCCGAAACATCAGCCTTCCTGCTCCTCTGATGCTGCTTGGCCTGCTGTGTTCATCCAGCTCTACACTGTGTTATCTCAGATTCTCCAGTATCTGCAGTTCCTGCTATCTCTATATCAACTGCCTCAGCAGCATTTCTTTTAAGATCCCAGGATGAAATCTATCAGGAGCCAAGCGCTTGTCAGCTTACAACTCCAACCATTTGCTTCATACTGTTTCTCTGGTAATGGTGATTTTTCTGAATTCCTCCCTCCCTACCAGATTAACTGCTGCTTCTTGGATGCAATTAATATCCTTTTATAGTGAAGACTGATACAAAATATCTTTTCAATTCATCTGCCATCTCTTATTTTCCATTAATAATTCTTCAGGTTCATGTTCTATAGGATGAACAAGGACCTTTATTTATGCTTTTGCTTTTTACAAGTTTATATAAACTCTTATTGTCTGTTTTATGTTTCTGGCTAACTTTCTGTGCTACTCCATTTTCCCATCTTTATTAATATTTTGGTAATTCTTTGCTCCTTTTTATCCAATCTTCTGATTTGCAGCCTGCCTTTGCACAAATATTTTCTTTGTCTTTCAGTTTGGTACCATCTTTAACATTTCTAGTCAAGCACAAATGATGGCTATTTCCATTAGATTTATTTTAATTGTTTGGAATGTATCCTGAAATATTCGTTTAATTGTCTGTCATTTCCATTGTCCTTTTCTTTAACCTAATTTGCTAAATCACTTTAGTTAGCTCTGCTTTCATGCTGTCATAATTGCCCATATTAAACATAAACAAAATTCTCAGACAAATTCCTCTCTCCCTCAAAGTGAATGCAATATTCAATTACATTATGACTGCTGCTATCTAGCAGTACCTCCCTTCCAAAGGCTGAGGGCTGACTTCCAGACACTTCATCCTACCTTCCCTAGATTCATGACCCCACCACTGATCAAGCTGTTCTTTCCAGGATTATTACTGAGCTCTCTCTACTGGAGATCTCTCCTCCCCAGATTCCCTCCTCATAATCTCCTGATTCCACTGCGCTCAGTTCTACCTTCCCAAAATCCACAAACAGGATGGTCTTGGCAGAATCAGCACTTCAATCCATTCCTGCCCCATTCAACTTACTTATTCCTGGTCTGACTCTATTTTTCTCTTTCCACTTCTATTCAGGATTCTTCTGATGCTTTATCTTGGTTCCACACTTTCCATTTTCCTTCTCCTGTCCTCACCATGGATGTACAACCTTTCAACATGTCCATCCCCCATCACCCTCCTTCCCTTGGCTGATCTTATCCTGACTTTACTCATTCCCCTAGTACTTTGCTTCTATGCTTCTGTGTTCCACCTTTGCCCGTCTTTTCCTTTTCAGTCAATTGTAAAGCTTAAAGTCTCCCATGATTATCACCATTTTCTGACAAGCAATCTATTAATTCCTTTGTTATTGATCTGTCTGCTGATGGAAATAAGTCTTTTATATTAATTCTGACCAAACCCTTAGAATTTCCATTATGGACGTGCAATCCTTATACACGTCCATACCCCACAAGGATAGCCTGCAGACCCTCAGTTTTATATTCTCCAACAGACCATCACGTCCCCCTCCACCAATTCCCTCCTGTGCCTTGCCAAATTAGTCCTCACCCTCAATAACGTTTCCTTCAATTCTTCCCACTTTTTCCAAATCCAGGGGTTGGCCATGGACACTTGCATGACCCAAAGCTAGCACGCTTTGTCAGTTATGTTGAACAGTCCCTCTTCAGTACATACACTGGTACTGTTCCCCAACTCTTCTGCTGTTACATCGATGACTGCATCAGTGCTGCATCCTGCGCCCAGGCTGTACTGGAGCAGTTCATCGACTTCGCTAACAACTTCCAGTCCACCCTCAAATTCACTTTGTCTATCTCAGACATCTCTTTCCCCTTTCTTGACCTCTCCATTTCCATTTCTGGCGACAGTTTACAGACCAATATTTACTACAAACCCACAGACTCCCATAGCTACCTGGACTGCATCTCCTCCAACCCTGTATCCAGCAAAAACTCCATCCTGTTTTTCCAATTCCTCCGTCTCGGTTATTTCTGCTCTGACAAAGAGACATTCCACTCCCAAGCATCTCAGATGTCCTCCAATTTCAAAGAATGTTCTTTTCCTCCCTCTGTCATCCAGACAGCCCTCCACCGCGTCTCCTTCATTCCCGACTCCACAGCTCTAAACGCCCCACCCCAAGCATAATGAAGATAGGATTCCCCTTGTCCTCACTTTTAACCCCACTAGCCTCCTCATCCAACGTATCATCCTCAAACACTTCCACCAACTCCAATTAGACCCCACCACCTGGAACATCTTCCATTCCCACCCCTCTCTGTCTTCCATAAGGACCATCCCCTTTGCTACTCCTTAGTTGGCGCCACACTCCCCAGCAACCACTCCAACCCACGTGATACCTTCTTGTAAAAGATGCAACCCCTGCCCACACACCACCTCCCTCACCTCCATCCAGGGCCATGAAAAACAGTCCTTCCAGGTGAGACAGAGCTTCATCTGCGTATCCTCCAACCTAGTCTACTGCATCCAGTGCTCCTGATGTGGTCTTCTTTACGTCAGTGAGACCAAACGTCGACTAGTTGGCCATTTTGCTGAGCATCTTCGCCTGATCCGAAATGGTCAACCTAACCTCCCGGTCACCGGCCATTTCAACTCTCCCCCACTCCCCCACTCCCCCTCCAACATGTTCATCCTCAGCATCCTCCAGTGTTGCAGTGAATCACAACACAAATTTGAGGAATAACACCTTATCTTCCACCTGGGCAACCTACAGCTCGGAGGACTTAACATTGTATTAACATTGTAACATCTGATTTCAAGTAACCTTCCCACCCATCACCCGGCCTCTTTCCAGCCCCACCTCCTCCCTTCCATTCCACCCACTGACCCTTCCTTCCAGCTACCAACCGGATTCATCCCTCCCATCGACCAACCAGGCCATAACTACTACCAGTGTTCACCTATCACAACCTCATTCTGCTATTGCACCCCCCTCTCTATCCACAGCTCCCTCTATCCCCCCATCCAGTCCTGAAGAAGGGTAATACCTGAAACGTTGACTTCTCCTTTCCCACCTCATGAAATCTTGTCCAAAGGCTGAAATTCCTTGTTCCAGGCAACATTCTACAAATTTTCTTTGGATCGAAATACAACACTATTGTCACATTTACCAGTCTCTTTCATGTCAGGAGTATCAACAATTGAGCTGTAAATTTTTCAAATTCAGAATGAGGTTTATAAGGTGAAACTAAATCAGGTCCAGAACGACATCAGGGGTTATTCTGGATCCTATTTGAAGCGAGGTTAATAAATTTCATTCTCCAAAACTTGCAAGTAAGTTATACTTAAATTGTTACATATTGCCTGATTTAATCTTAACTTACAGGACTAAATGCATGGGGAATAAATATTCTTTTATAACTGGACCAGATGAATTCTCAAAGAAGAAGGCCGTGATTATCACATGGACATGTAACCATATGAGCCAACAAGGAGCAGGAATAGGTCATTCAGCCTCTTGATCCCTCTCTGTTGTTGGATAAAATCATGGCCGATCTGATTGTAATCTTAAATCCACATTCCTATGTACTCCTGAAACCTTTTCATCCCTTTGTTCACAAGAATCTATCCACATCTGCCTTAAAGTCAGTAGTATATGTAGATGAGTACATCACTAACACATCTCCACATTTGGCTGGGGAAGTGCCATCCCTGGTCACTGGCACTCCAAGGTCCTGCTGCAGACTGGTACATGTTCAATGCCAGGCTGATGAGGACTTCATGGTATTGACCATTATTGCGAAAATGCACAGAGAGACACAGGAGCAGTAGGCAGGTTTCTCAAAGATTCTTGGTTAAACCTGATTGTGTATTGGAGGGGTCTACCAACACTATTAATACCATGCTGGATCTGTGTATGTGTATGGCTGTCTCTAGGTACAGGATATCAGCTGCCATGGAAATTGAGATTGAGCAGAATGACGTTGTTGCCAGAGACATAAGCAGCCCTGTACTCCAAGACTTTAACTATTGATGCTCAGCATCAGTCATGAGGCAACAGAAGGACCTCAACATTATTCCTGGAGCCCCTTCCTCTCAAGGAGACACAGTAGTACCAGCAGGAACCCCCACAGAGGAGGAACCACACACATTCGTCCAGAGATGTATTCTCAGGATGTGACAGAGGTGCTCAGCCCCTCAACCTTGCCTGTGACCCTCAATTGAATGGAAATTGCATCCAAGGAAAGTGATCCTGCATCTGGGCAGGATGTCCTCTGAATTCTGGGGCCCTCTGGCCACAGATGTCCCTGGGGATGTCCACCCAAAACATCAAAGTTAACATACTCCACTATAGGGAAGACATTTTCCGCCCAGGCTACAGACCCCGAGTCTGTACCTAAACATAGAGGAAGGGAAAGGTGAACGAAAACATTCAGAGGCACACAGATGTCATAGATGAAACTTCATTGTACATAGAGGGATACGCCTGTAAATAAATTGACACTTTCAATCATCACCTGTCTGATCGACTGTCATTTTAGCTGGAGCTACAAGACTGAAGGTATTGAAGCTACCCTTACTCTGCACCACACCAAGTTACAACCCTTTCAGAAGAATTGCTACTCTTTCCCTGAGGCGCATCTTCAAATTACATGTTATCATTGTTGAATGTGGGAACATCAGATATTCGCAAGCCTTCAATCTGTAGGTCATGTCAGCCTTTATTAAACAACATGAAAGACAAAGGAAGAGCAAATTTTTTTAAATATTGCTTTTCATTTTGGGACTAAACAGAGGCTGCTTACTGTTCAAACATGAACAATTTTACCAGAGATAAAAGGTACTGCAGATGCTGGAGAATCCGAGATAACAAGCATGGGGCTGGATGAACACAGCAGGTCAAGCAGCATCA
>JAHRHZ010000264.1:12938523-12973193 GCA_024137785.1 Ginglymostoma cirratum | reverse complement strand
AGCAGGTTTCCTGCTCCTATGATGCTGCTTGACCTGCTGTGTTCATCCAGCCCCATGCTTGTTATCATGAACAATTTTACAGTCAGTTAACAATGCCTTCAAGCAATTCAGATTTATTGAAAATGGCCATCAATTTAGGACTGTTCCATCATTGGCAAAAGCAATGTTTCTCCCAAACAATGTCTTACTTTTTCCTTGATCTCTGAACCTTCAGCATTCATCACATCCCCTTTTGCTTTCTCCTGTGTTCAGAGCACAGCATGCAAGGATTATGCCGGTAGCTCTGTCTGGAGTGTATTGCAAGGCCCCTCCAGACAGGTCAAATCATCAGAACCTCATCCTGAGGACACCTATTGCCTGGTCCACAAAGGGGGCTAAAAAGATAGTATTGTATCTACACATGGCCTCAGTTAGGAGGTGGTTTAACAGTCGACAGCCATGATCGAAGAGGCGCTTCTGTAAACCGTCACCATTTGGAACCTACTTCTGCTTCCCTCCTGCACCTGTACTGCATCCTGAGGGGACCTTCGGCTGGGAATTCTTTCTGTGACAGCCACTTGGCATCTGTTGGAGCTACTGCTGGTTCTGGGCTTGTTGATGCCTTCGTTCCTCTTCAATTTCCGTGGACCTTTACTGAACTGCGACCACAGTGATGATAACATCTGTTGTGGCTAGTTCCATTGGGGATGGCTCCAATGACTCTATGTGGGAATATTAGAAACAAAACAGATCCTCAGTAATGTAAACAGTCACAGCATATGCACATTTGAGAGTTTACCAGAGTTCTTAACATAATAGGACCTGGAGGCCTTCAACAGGAAGGGCCACGGGATGCTTCTACATACTGCAACAGACAATGTTCAGATGTATGCATCAGTTTGCATAAGTAAAAGGAGGAGATTATAAATGTGGTAGGGTTACTGACATCTTTTCCCCCCTACCCTACCCCCCACATTACCCAAGAAAGGCAGTATTGCTTATAAGAGCATGTTCTGGCCTATTTATAGTTGATTGTGAGAGATTATCAACTCTGTGCTTTTGTACAGTCATTGAAACCTTGGAATGTGCTAATGAATTATCAGCCTCAGGTGAAAATGTAAAAGTTGCCTGTGATCACTTTTGCTTCACAAAGCTGACTAGGATTAATTTGTCATGATCAATGACATGGTCAGGATTGCTTATGGCCAGGTTTTATATTCTACGTCATTGGTCGGTGCATGAGCTGCACATGCAGAATTTTGTGATTGCGCATGTCTAATCTCAATTCTGTGCACGCATGATTAATGTAATTATCCTTTCAAGGGCCTTACATTGCCCACAAGTGGAACCAACCGCCACAGACAAAACAAAACAAAAGTATCTCTGCCCACTCTGTGTGTGCTGACAACTATCTTTTATCTCTTAATGTTCAGTGAAGAATCAGGTAAAAATAGAAGGCTTTCCAGTTTGCGTTTCGGAGAGTGATTTGCAGGTTCCATCTGTTTTTCTAGGTGCACTGCATCTCCCCAACCTTCATGTTCCTTTGTACATAGCAGCCTCTGTCAACCCCAGCAGGTTTGTGCCTTCCCACATTCCCACACAACACTATTATTTAACAATTAATTTCTTCATTTACCCACTGAGCCCCAGACCTACAGTATAACAGTATGATCCACCAAGGTGGTGGGAAAGATGAATGATGTCCCTTCCTGCATTACCTCATGCCTTCCATACTATATTGGTTCTCTTGGTTTACGTAGAGTGAACTCTGTTCTTGGTGATTGATGTCTCTGTATTCCAGCATATTGGCTCGGATCGCCATCCTTGACTTACCCAATTTTCCCAACCCAGAACTGTCTTCGATAAGTCCCCTTAACATTTAGTAGACAAACCCTTAGGACTGTCCATGACCCCCTCACAAACTGACTTGGAAGTCCACTGAGGGTGGGCCAGACCCCTGTCTGGTTTCTGTACAGCTCCCTGACTGATTAGTGCTAATCCCTGGGCTGAGATCAGACAATGGTAATGATGAACTGTGGCAGAACCTATTGGACAACCATGGTCCTTTTTGACTGGACTCAAAAGCACTCCCTTTTGACTTTCAGACATGATCATTTGGTTGAAGCATATGCAGTACGTTTGCCATGTAAGCTGCAGCCACATGGTGTAGGTGTGACTTTGATATATTATGGTGCTGTACATCAAAGTGCCACCCCTTGACTGCTAAATGCTGGCAAACTGTACTCTACCTGGCTTTGTGCCTGTGCTGAAAGGCAAAGCAAGACAGAACTACTGTGAGTCAGCAAGTTCTGAATGAAGTAGTAATGCGCTAAAAGATAAGGCTGAGATGCTGTGAGCCTCAAAGTACACACAAAGTGAGTGAGTTTTAAGAGAATAAGTGATAAATGCACCTATTCCGATGTAAGAGATGGGTCCCTGTGTACAAAGTGGCCTGATAGCAGTATGGCAATGCAAGGTGTCAATGAGCACCAAAGTGCTGTAGTGAAGTTCTGAACTGTATTATAAATTAGTCTGAGATGCAGAACGATGCTTGTTGAGGCTGGTGCTTTGCTGATGCCAGCTTCTATGGAGAGAGGGACAGGTGGTTACTGCCTATGTAACATGCCTGAGATATTGAGCAACACTGGCCAAGGTGGAAACCTGTGGGAGATGTCATTGAGCTGCAGCCACCAGGTACCCACTCTGACTTTCAAATCGGGAATTGGTGGGCGTTTAGCCACTGCCTGGGAAAATAGCAGCCTGCACATGAATGAGGTGAGGTTTGGTAATAATGAAGTGTTAATGGCTGCAGATGGGTCTCTCCCTGCTCACTAGTGATAGTCTCATCTAACCCATGAAACCTTAAGGGGAAAATCTGACTTTTTTCTTGACAGTGAGAATCCCATATTGTTCAGACATTGGGAAAATTCTGCCTCGAGTTTCATCTGATGAAATATCTTCGACTTGGTTAATGCTGTTATTCTCTCCCGAAGTGCTGCCTGACCTGCTGAGCATTTCCAATATTTTCTGCTCTTACTTCTTAACTATCTTCATCCACTCCAAAGTCTGAATACATCTATAGAAAAATTCCTTTTCAATTTCTAATGTTTTTGATTTAATTGTGAAGTTATGGCTATTTAAAAATGTGATATTTTCCAAAACCAAGGATTTTGTTCATTTACTTTGTTTACTTTCATAGAGTCCCTACAGTGTGAAAACAGGCCATTCGGCCCATTGAATTCACACCAACCATCAAAGAGCATCCCCACCCCCCCAGACCTAGCCCTCTACTCAAAGCCTGTAATCCTGCATTTCCCATGGCTAATCCACCTAGCCTGCAGATTTCTTGACACTATGGACAATTTGGCATGGCCTTGCTACCGGGGCAGCACAGTGGCTAGCACTGCTGCCTCACAACGCCAGGGACCCGGGTTCAATTCCACCCTCGGGCAACTGTCTGTGTGGAGTTTGCACATTCTCCCAGTGTCTGCACGGGCTTCCTCCGGGTTCCTCCCACAGTCCAAAGTTGTACAGGGTAGGTGGATTGACCATGCTAAATTGCCCCACAAAGTCCAGGGATGTGTAGGTTAGGCGTGTTAGCCATGGAAAATATAGGGTGCGGGATGGGTCTGGCTGGGATGCTCTTCGGAGGGGCAGTGTGGACTCATTGGGCTGAGTGGCCTGTTTCCACACAGTAGGGACTCTGAAAATCTACCTAATCTGCATATTTTTGGATTATGGGAGGAAACCCACACAGACACAGGGAGAATGTGCAAACTCCACACAGACAGTTGTCCAAGGGTGGAATCGAACCCGGGTCCCTGGTGGCAGTGCTAGCCACCATGCAGCCTTCTGTGGTTGTTTTTATTGGGCCTTTCAGAAACATGGCAACTTGGGTTGAGCCTCGTTATTAGATGCAGATGAGGGTGCTACAATGTCAGAGAAGGCTGTAAATCGTTTTTAAAACTCACTGGGCAGAGACCAGCTTGAGTACCTATGCTCTGCCAGGCATTATTTGAGATGGAGTGGTCTAACCAGGAGGTCTGGAAAGGAGTCCTTCTAGCAAATTTACCACCAACTTTGGGAGATGCGACCCGGATACAAGAGCCCTACATCTTTCCCAAAAGCCTACTATCAAAATAAGTTAAAATTAGTCCCTTTGGCTCATCACCTTCAGATCAGAAGAATACTATAGCCATGGAGGAACAGGAGAATTCCTCTGGATGCACAGAAAACCTTTGCAAATTTTAATTAACACACTGACTCTGACCTCTTTCTGAGCTATACTACTCATTGGTGAACAGTGCTCTGAGCTATGTCTACAAGTAACTTCAAAATCCAGGAGTTAACATAAAGACCAATCTAAATGTAACACTTAGTCTGAGGGAAGGATGCTAACTTTATTTAAAAGTCACACATGTCCATCCTCATTGACTGTAAGGGATAAATTTAGTCCTCATTATAAAAACATTTGACACAATATTCATTCAATAGAATGTGTAAGGCGACATTACCAAAAATGCTTTCTTTTCATTGATCATATTGCTATGAGGACAATTTAAATCATAAGACAGTGAAATTATAACGCAGCAAAAGAAACTGGCAGTTGGAGGAATAAACGCATGTAACAGATCAACTCATTAGAGGAAAGAAAAGTCAAGCATGGTGTGGAATGGGCAGTCGAAACTCTCCCTATTTTGATGGCTTAAAAATTGCGCATGTTGCAAAAGGTGTGCCTGTTAACTCAGGATGCAGTCACAGTTACCAATCTCAGTTAAATTATCAACAGAATTAATTTGTAGGTTTAGTAACGAGAAAATCTCATTCTGGGATCTGGATGTTGGTGTCCACATGTGTATTTAGACCTACAAGTTCAATTCCATTCCCAGCTTGGAAACATAAAATATTTTGAGAACATAGTTGAGAATGCTCTGCCACTCAAGCATTTAATTAACCTTTATTCTCATTACAATAACCGTCTAATCATCATTGGATTAAGTGTCAAACCAAAATAGATGGTTTCCTCCAGAAGTCCTAGAATCGGAATTTTGACATTATATGATTACTCTCATATTCCTAGGAAATACAGGCCAATTCTCAGCAATACAAAAGCAATAACTATCCTAGCTGGGTACCAGAGTTGGAAGGAAACAAAGTTTAATTTGTAAACTTTATTATACTTTATTACAGTAATTCGATGCAACAGACTCAAGGCACAGCTTTAGGTCATTACAACGATGAGCCAAACAGTTCCAGTGAATCAGAAAGCAGTTCAGGATCTGACTCTGAGGTCGGAATTTGCTCAAGTGACACCAATAGCGGTAAACCTTCACTTGTCGCTATGCCTGAGGTAGGAACCTATTTCTAAATGACATTTGGTGTGGAAGGCAACAAACAATACCATAGAATCAAAAGAGTGACAAGTGCTATGGCATTTTTTCTTTAAACCGAAAATATTGCAGTTACTGTCAAAGCAATAACATATTTACATATTATTTTCTTTAAATCAAAGATATTGCGATTACAGTCAATGCAATAAAGTTTTTAAACCCCATTAACCTTATAAAGGTTTATAAAATCATGAGGGTTTTAGATAAAGTGGATGGTAGGTGTCTTATCCCTAGGGTGGGGTATTTCAACACTAGGGGCATGTTTTTAAGGTCAGAGGAGAAAGATTTAAAAAGGACACGAGGGACATTTTTTTTTACACAGTGAGTGGTTTGTGTGTGGAATAAACTTCCAGAGGAAGCGGTGAATGCAGGTACAGGTACAACATTTAAAAGACATTTCGATAAGTTCATGAATAGGAAATCTTTGGAGGGAGTTGGAACAAGCGCAAGCAGGTAGGACCAGTTTAGTTTGGGATTATGGTCAGCATGGACTAGTTAGACGGAAGGGTCTGTTTCCATGCTATATGACTCTATCATTAACCATCACAATATATTCCCATATATTTATCTACTAAAATTGCATTGAGCTATAGTGTATGACAACAGGCAATTGATCTGATCTTATAGAATGGCTAAAGTGCATTAAATGATTTGTCTTGTAATGACATTGTAGTTGAGTAGAGTACATTGGCATTGGGAACTTGTTCCAAACTAATTTTAGATTTTATTTAACCAGGCCAATTATTACAGTGTTGGGCCGTATGTTAGATCTCTGTTAAGATCAAACAGTTTGTTGATACAAGTTTCCCTAAATGATACTGTTATCTAACACTTCCAGTTAATTATAGGTTCATTCCCACAATCATAATTAATTTGATAACATTTCTCTTTACAATTAAGTTATTGTTTTGAAAGATTGTATTAAATTTGCTTTTGTTTCCAGCTGGGGCAGACCGCAAATAGTAAGTGGCAACTTGACAAATGGTTAAACAAAGTGAACACAGAGAAAAAGGACACCACCACTGTGAACAAAAATGGCAATTATGGACTCAGCAACTATCAGTTACATTGTCGACAACAGAATGAGAACCAAGAAAGGGCAAAAAATCCTTTGCTCAGTCAAACGGACTTCAAAGACCAAGAAAATCAAACTCTGGATGGAAAAAACCAAAGGTCTAAACCTGCTCTCAAAACTAAATGTTGTAAACAAATGTTACTGGCTGATAATGAATCTGCCTCTGAAAGAAAGTTACTTTGCAAAGAGCAATCCGGGAAGACAGCAAAAATGTCAATTGAAGATGATCTCAGTTTGCTGAGCTCAGAGAATCAAAGCATGATTTGTAACGAAAGAGGAAGTCAGGACTTAAGTACATCTGACCAAGACAAAATCAAACCTACTGTCAACAAAATAGAGTCTAAGAGGGAACAGGAGACAGGTACACTTTGTGAGAAAATCAAGTACAGGGAAATTAGTAAAATCATACCTAAATCTGGAGAATTTGTTGGAGCTGAATGTTTATTCTCCTCAATCTTATCAGGCTCAAGACTGGACTCTGATAATGAACAGTATCTTCAAATCAAATATCCATTAACTTCTACTTCACCAAAAAACCACAAAGTTAATGACTGCAGCAGCGGTGTCAGCCGAGTCAGGAGCTGCAGTGCAGTCAACTATGTCAGTGGGACGATTAATGAATCAAACAAAGACTCAGAAGAGCAACTGTTTGCTTTAGTTCCTTTTGGTCGAAATGAACTACTTTCACCTTTAAAAGGCAGTGGAGAGAATGAGGAACTCAAGTCTCTCTGGGTAAAAATAGACTTGACACTCTTATCTAGAATTCCTGGACAGTTATCCAAACAGTCTCCAATCCAAAAAAATGTTGCTGAGGGAATTTGGAATATCAGTGTCAATAAAGGTTGCAGTTCTTCAAGGGAGAAATTATCAACAAGATCAAAAAGGAAACGCAAGGTATTCTAATGTCTAACTGTTTATAAATGAAAAAAGCAATCATCATTTGATGTGTAACTTGTAATCTGCCAGTGGGAAAAGGAGGCAGAAATGGTGTGAAGCCCATTTTTCCCAACACAAAACAGTCAAAATGGAAAATTTCAGAAATGCTTATAAGCACCCTTTCAAAGTAATCTACTTACAACAGCAAGGAAGTTCGTTTCACTCAATTAACCAACTATGCAGCAAATCATTGCCAAAACATTGGATGTATTCAAGAGGTGACTAGATATAGTACGTGGGGTGAATGGGATCAAAGGTTATGGGGAGAAAGCAGGATTAGGCTATTGAGTTGGACAATCAGCCATAGTCGTGAAGAATGGCGGAGCAGGCTCGAAGGGCCGAATGGCCTCCTATGTTTCTATGTTTCTTTCAGAGGTTATCTAGAATGCCTCTTCCCCAACAACTCACTCTTGACATATGGAGCTATATTTGGACAGAGTGTGCTGGAAAGTTCAGTAAACTTGCAGGATATGTTTGTTTTAGGAAAATAATATAATCAGTTTTTCTCTTAATTAATATAACAATCACTGTCCCGTTGTTTACTTGCCTTAGTTCCACCTATCGGCACAGCCCTCTGGATATATTCTGACTTCCACATAACATACCTAATTCAGACAGAGTACTGGATGCTATTAATAAAATAAAATTCTTGAGTCAGGATTGCAGGTAACACGATAAATCATACACCTATTCTAAAACTTTTAAAAAGAGTTGTAATTTTAAATGGGTAGGACGGATGACACCGCCCGCAAACTGGAAGAGCAACATCCCATTTTCCACCTCGGGAGCCTACAGCCCAGTGGCCTAAACATGGAATTCACCAGTTTTAAAATCTCCCCACCTCCGGCCTCACCCCATGTCCAACCCTCCCTCTCATCCCCACCTACTTGACCTGACACAACCTGTCCATCTTCTCTCCCACCTATCTGTCCCACCCATCCCACTGACCAATCCCCACCACTGCCTACCTGCACTCACCTATCACTATCCTACCTACATTCCCCAGACCCACCCCTCCTCTCTCTACTTATTTCCCAGCTCCCTTCCCTGTCCCTATTTGGGTCCCAAACTGAAATGTCAACTTTCCTGCTCCTCTGATGTTGTCTAGCCTGCTGTGTTCCTCCAGCTCCACACTCATTTTTCTCACATTTTGACAGCTTCATGATCATTTTTACAAATACCTTTCTCTTTGTTTCCAGATTCTTTTTAAAATCTGCCACAGTGGCATTTGAGCTATTGTTCTACTGGATTATTAGTCCCAGCCTCTGAGTGGTTCATCCAGTAATTCTGTATAGAGCAAGATATAAGGAGAGGCTTAGGAGAGGTGACTAATAGCTTAGTTGAAAATGTATGTTTTGGGGAGATTTTTAAAGAGAGTTCTAGGGTAAGAGTTACAAAGCACAGGGCAAAGTCAACTGAATGACAGCTTTTGCTAACTATTGTGGGGCAGAAAGTGGAACAGGTGAAAGTAACAATGGTTGAATATTTCTGTTAAATGCTTCCTGCTCTGTCATAGACAGTGCCATGATTTGGAGCATTATCTTGTCCATCAGGTTTAATCGACGAAGATGTGACTGCTCCTTCTGGTTCTTTTGGCTCCCTGCTGTTATGAGTTACTGTGTTCCTCAGGACAACAGCCAGAATGCCAATGACAATGTTGCATGTTGTTTGGCTGATATGCTTGCCACAGGCCAGTAGTCAGAGATATGTGGAGGTTGCGCCAAATGGGTTTCAGGTGACATCTTTGGAAGGTGTGTAAGAGTGAGGTGCAGTGCATGAATGATGGGCAATACTTCTTGTGTGTTGGATAATGTTACTGGGTGAAGGATGGGTGTGTGATGATTTCATAAAGTGTGAAGGTCTTATAGGGAGCAGAATTATTCAAATGTGTCCAGGACAGCTTTTTAAGCGAACATGTAATAAGTCCTAAAAGACAGGGTTGGTGCTGGACATAATTTTAGGGAATGAAGCTAAGCAGGGGATAGATGTGACAGTGGGGGAGCATTTTGATGATAATGAAAATAATTCAGTGAGATTTAAGGCAATAGAACAAGGTGGACTGGAAATGATGGTTCTTTATTGGGGTAAGACCGAATTAAAGGTGAATATTTTCCAGCTTTGGCGTCTCATATGCATCTTTGATCCAAGATGTTGTTAGGACCCTGTAAATCAGTATTGACAACATGATGCTAGAGGTTATTGATAGCTTCATAAATCTAGGTTCCACAATCACCGGCAATCTATTACTTGATGGTGAAATCAATTTGTGCATTTGTAAAGCTGCAGGAGTCATGTTCAAGCTGAGTTAGAGACTGTGGCACAACAACAATGTGACCACTGACTCCAAATTGTGAGTCGACCAAGCCTGGGACCTCAGTACAGTCTTCTGCAATAGCCACATATTCAAGGCAGGAGAAAAAGGTGAAAAGTTTCTAGCTTTGGTGTCTCAGATGCACCTTTGGTATGCGTTGGCAAGACAAGATCGTCAGCTTGATGTCCTGAACGTCCTGTTTCTATCAGCATACTCACTAATAAGCCAACAATATCAGCAATATTGTTGACCATGTTGATCAGATGGTTGGTCACCATACACCCAAAGACGTGTGCAGTGAACTAGCCACTATCAAAATTTGCTCAATGCCCATTCCTCCACTACAAGGACACAAATAAGATATAAGGTTGGATTTTCAAGCCCTTGATAGGTGTGCTTTCAGTCTGGAAGCACATAGAATAAGTCAGCTGGCTAGTTTACCATTTTCCTAGCTGACATCCATGATACAGAGGGTCCACAGATGCTGAAATCAGCAACCAACATGCTTAAGTGCATCATTTAAAGGCTTATTGTTAAAAGATCTATTAACCCCAATAGCCCATTGCCCCGGCCAAAATATGGCTGGCATCAGCATTCAGCTACGAGTGGGCAGGCTACTTTCAAAGGCCTACATGAATAAAGGCAGAGAGGGTGAGGGGGATCCTGGCATATTTCCCTGCATGCATTGGTGGCATCCCCCAAGATGCCTTCTTCTTCACCATTCACCTGACAGTTGTTTCCAGTTTCTTCTTACATTACCAGGCCATTGCCCATTATATTGCATACACAGAGTTGACACCAAATATAGTCTTCAGGTCAATTGGAAATAAAGGAAGGAGAAAATTGGATAAGGGACAACTGTGGCAATGGAGCTTAGAAGATGACAAATATCTGAGTCTGAGACAATAGGTGCTTAGATAGAACTGCATTTGACATCTAAACTGTTGAACTATCTGCCTGTTATTAAGTGTTGGAAGAGTCAACATCTCCACATGAGGATTAAGAAGATCTAAATGATGTTTTGCAACCTCTGTGCATCACACCGTCAATTTTCTCTCCCCCGTCTGACTACTTGCTCATGTGGAACTCGATTGAGCGCATTCCCAAATGTTCTTTTTGATGGACTGAGTTTCAAATCACATATAGCCTGTACATTACCAAGGTTATTTATTTCTACCACAACATTGCTTGTTAAAGGAGAATCTTTTATTTATCAGTAATTCAATTGATAAGTTTCCTAAAGGCATGAAATATTAAAATGTATGGAATTATCAGGACAATCAGTGAGACCAGGTTGTCCAAATGGAAAAAAAGAGACCTGCAGATTAGTTGTGTCACATCCTCTATTTTAGTATTACAACATTTTCTCTGTGAAGCAGTAAGGAAATGTTTGCCATTTATTTACAAGCTTCTGTAATAACTTCTTCCATTGTATATTTTTGCAGTGTGAAAACAGTAATGCTGACAAGAAAAGTAAAAGGAACCATTTAGACAACAAACATCTTATTGTGGGACTACCCTCTATTGACAACTGTTCTGCATCAAGTCAGAAAGCTACGTCAATCAACGAGTATGTGTTGTTACCGCTCCTTATCATTCTTGCTATTGGTAAATCCGAGGCAACTATTCCTCATTCTAAAAGGAAAATCCTGCATAATAAAATTTCTTGACTTTTCTGAGGAAATAATGTCAGAAGTCCACAGTGGAGACAATTAAAATACAGTATACCTATGCTCCCAGAAAATCAATCAACAAATTCATTGCTGCCTAGGAGGTAAACAACTGATAAAGGGTCTGCAGGAAGTTAATTAACGAGAGAGATGGACTGAATGCGTGTGATCTGTTTCAAGCAAATAATGTTGAGTTTAGAATAATCCAGGTGCAGAGTAAGGAGCATCTATTTCATCTGAAATTCTGTGTGTAGGCATGAAGAGTTAAAACCTTTTATTAACTGAAGGACTGCTAACAGTTTTTCTCCTTTTCTATCATTCATTTCCCAGTCAGCGATGAATATTGTCAAAATGGTTGTGGAAGGAAAATTGAGTTGAGACATTTAGTTTACAGTATAAGCACCTGTGTTCTTTGTAGTGGCATTTTTAATACCTTTAACACAACGAGCAATAAAATTGGGTAGTTATTAGTATTTGTGATCTTTGATGTTTGAGTTGTAGAATCATTTTCATTTAATTCATGAACATTGGGCCCTCAATCTATTAGTAAACATCTGGGATCTCAGATTTTAAACAAAATGTTATTGATCTGTACTGAGATCACAGAAATGGATTTGTGAACAGAAATTGACAGCATTCCATCAGCTTGCAGTTTTTTTTAGTGGTTATCATAATTATACAATGGAATTACATTCTAAATTCTGAACCATACAATTTTATGGCTAAGTATAAATTGCATCAAATTTTTTAAAATCCTCACGAGGCCTAGCAAATTTTCTTATTGTCTCTTACCAAACATGCCTCATTAACCATCTACCCCACCCACGATGTCCCTCACATCCTAGTCGAACGTTAATATTCTGAACATTAATAACGCAAATTGTGGCATTGACAGGGTGTTTAACGAACAATAATCTCCCTTAATTGGCAACTCGCTGCTGCTTAATGAGATACTCTTCACATAACTTAGCAAATGTATAAAAGATGCAGTGGGCCATTCTCAATGTCGAGATAGGGCTTTCCAGCCTTCTTGTGCAAATCTGCTGCCAATCCAACTAAAGCCCATTTCATTTAGCCTCCTTATAGGTTTCCATGCATGCTATTTTGGAAGTTTCTGCAATGTCTTTATTATGCTTCAGTAAATAATCTCATTGTTATTCCATACATTTGGGAGGAAGACCTCAAGCAATAGAACTTTACGTGTTCCCATCTCTCTCTATGCAACCCTGACTGATGAGTTCTTTATGGAGTGAGGGAGTGGTGTTCCTCACAACTAAAAATGTTATCTGCCCTAGCAACCCTTCTCTGAGAATAATTTTTTGTGTTATTTCTGAAAAGGCACCATCTCCTCTCTCCCCCAGGTGTGTCCTAGGTCCTTGTCTGAAACTTGTGGTAACAAAATGGAGTAAATTTTTCATAAAGAGAAGAACAAGATGCACCTTAATGAGCTGTGCCAACAAGTTTAAGCACTTGCTGTAGATTTCCCACTTTTTCCTTCCCAGAAACTTTCAGAAAATGGCCCAATACAAGCTTGGACTGTCTCTTTTATGCAAGTGCCCCACCTCAGTGGAATTCTTACCTTTAATGTCAAGTTTACAGAAAAGAAAAACTAGAAAGATACGACACACGACAAACATGACAAATAGTAACAATGTTATTGTTACCTTATACTCCAATATTTTGATTCCACTTTTTCATTTTGTCATTATCCTAATGTAGATTATCCAAGCAAACAAATGGGGCCAAGAAAATAATTCATCCTTTTCTTTCACCATTACCTGGAATCTCTAATCAGAAGCACCCCAATGAAATCAACACTACTGCTGGAGGAGGCAATGATACTGTTTTACCCAGCAACTCCTCATTATCCTTACCTTCCTTAAGTTGGAAATCTGAGTCTAAACCACAGGGTTGCTCGAAAGACTCCAATGTAAGTAAACACAACATCCAACCTCTGCATAACGTCGTACATTTTACTTTATCATTTTAAAGAGTTGCTGAGACATTTTAGTTTATCTGTAGATAAATTTAGACCAAATTACCCAGGTATCTATTGTTTTGATTAGCAAAAGATATAGTGCAATGGCTTGTGAAGCTTCCTGAAGTCATAAAAATAGTCCCTTTTCCATTGACATGTTTGAGATATAACACATCAAACTAGTATTTGTCGTGGTGCAAGCGAGTGTGGAGGTTATTATGTGGGAATATAAACCCGATATTGCTATCATACCTGTAGAAACTCTTCAAAGTCAGGATAAACGTACATGAAGGAATTCATTGATAGGCGTATTCTAGAAAAGTAAATAAGCACATAAAAGCAAAAGAAGTGGAAAGAAATGCTGACAGCTTCAGCAGAAATAGGATCACCTGGAAAAATGTACTTGCCTAGCCAAATAGCCTGTTTCTCCACTGTAAATTTAATTTAACTCTAAGTAATTTAATCACAGAATTTCTAATTCTCATTGCAGGCCATGAAACAGATTGTTAATATCCTATGAGAAAATGAAATAAATAAGTAATCTTAGAGAATGTTACTGCTATTTTAAGTTAAAGTACATCCATACAATCCACAATGAAAAAGAATGAAGGAGTGAAAGCATCAGGTGAGCTACACATTGTGTAGGTACAGAATTTAGGACATATAAAAGATGTGAAAAATTTCACATTCCCCAGCATACCGATATTGTACTATGAACTGAAGGAACTGCAGGAAAAGTAAAATATAAATAAATCTGATGTTTAAACTGAAATCATATTGTGGGGCTATTGGACAAATAGTAGTGCACAATGCAACTCTGTTCTATAAATGCAGACACCTGAAACACCAGAAAGTGTGCTCACTCTTTAAGAGTCCTTAAAAAATTATGCATCTGGCAATAGGTGCTACTTGGAACTGCATAGGAAAGTTTAGGCTACACTTCTATGACTTAGTATCAGGGACCCATTAGCAAAATCGCTTGATATTAAAACTAACTTTTGACATGCTGATTTATTTTAGTAGTTTAGGGTTAATATTATAGAACTAAGCCTATTCCTGATATGTGAAGACTATTTTTACCATAACAAAATTATTTTTAGCATTGTCACCTAAGCTGAATTTCTTGGTCCAGAAATATAACAGTTATTTGAATCTATTACACTTCAGTCTGTTTGCATTTATCAACCTGAACATAATTCATGTTGTAATGTACTAACTTTCTGCCAGCTGCAGAGACAATTAGCAATTTCCACAAGGAGTCTCCCAATCGGTGTTGTTAACTTTGGTGGAAATCACAGATGGCTTTGTGGCGTTTCTGCCAAGTTTCCACTGAGGTTACAGCAGCCTTTCTGGAGAACTTCAAAAAAAAAATCCTGGTTAATATCTTATTCCTGACATGCTTTTTCATGTTTACAGAATGAAGCATTTTTCATTTGCATTTGCTAAGTAAAAATATTTCTTTGCAGAACTGGTAAATTTCAGTTTCATTGCTCTCAGCAGCTGTGCACAAGTAGTGGTGGGAATCAAAACCACAATGACATAGCTGATGTGAGATTACGAGAATAAAAAAGATCAAATTAAGTCAGTCTGTAACAAAAAATACTTCATTTATTAAGTTTTCATTATTTGGATCACAGGCTAATTCAGTGCATTCTATAAACACACTGTAATTATCATCTGTTTAGCAGATATGGAGAGAAATATTGGCATTTGCAGAATTATACTTCAAACTTCCAGGCACTGGCAATTTAATGAAACAAGTTAATTGCTTTATTTCAGTAGCATTGCAAATTGAGTGAGCACACCAAACAAAAGAAGCATGAAAACATCTTACCTATAAATAATTCATGATACAGAACATGCAATGAGAACATTGCTGATTTTGCTTATGATCCTTTCCCTGTGAATGGGTATATTTTGACATGTCATTCTATTATCTGTTGACTGCATTTGGTCATTTATATCATGTAAGAAGCAAACAGATGGTCAAAGTTAGAGCCTCTCCGATCCATTTCATCCTGGAGGTGAACGAAATCTAAGTGGGAAACAGAAAATGCTGTAACCATTTAGTGGTCAGGCAGCATTTGCGGTAGGGGAAAGCATGTTACAAATTATTGCGTTTTGTCAGAATCTACATCAATGCTTATTAACCACTTTTAGATGCATCTAAAGAAAGGTCTTTTCTTTACAGTAATACTTTCTGACTATGGGACCTAACATTATCATTTTCCATGAAGGTCCTATTTCGTTCAACTAACTTTCGTTAACTTCACTTACCAAACAGTCAGCCATTTACACGTGCTTTCACCAAGTGGTACAGATCTTTTCGATATACGTAGCTGACGCTCAGATTTAATTACAGGCCTTATATTTAATGAATAAATGACACAGCTTGTATTCATTCAAAATGTTCCTAGCTCTGTTCATACCATTTGCATAGTTCAGTTCTTTTCAGAAATAATTTTCAATGGCCCGGAACCCGACTCTTCATTATGTGGAGGTGCTGGTGTTAGACTGAGGTGGATGAGGCCAGAAGTCGCACAACACCAGGTTATAGTCCAATTGGTTTATTTGAAATGACAAGTTTTCGGAGCGATGCCCTTCTTCAGGTGAAGTGAAGTACACAGGCAGAGAGATCAAAAGATCATACAAATGGTATGATTGGAGTGTCGACAGGTTGAATAATACGTCTCTGCAGATGATCAAATGTGTCAGACAGTGTGAGTAAAGTGTCAACAGCTGAATAGCAAGTGAGGGGATGACGTAAAATCTGATGAATTGAGGCAGAAAGATAATTACAAAAAAATAAGAATAAGGTGGGGCTGGAGACAAACCAAATGGCTGGAGTAACATGATAGGTATAAGTGTCACATATTGAGGGTCTAACCAAAGTAACAAGTATGAACAATAATGCATGAATGGACACTGCAACAATCGCCAGGCAGGAATGTTCCCTTTCAGTTGGAGAACACTTCAGCTGTCAAGAACATTCAGCCTTGGATATTCAGGTAAGCGTCCTCCAAGGCTTGGAATTGATGTAACTGAACAAAGAATTTTGTCGACAACTTTAGCTGCTTCATGTTTGCTATAATTCTTTCTGTCTTTCCAGCATCAAATACTACAAGTGGCATGTCATTGAATGAGGGCACATTTAGAATGTATCTGACAGGGTTTTACCATTTTGTTTGGTTCTCAATATACGCATGTTGTTAATTTATCATTAGATTAAAAAGTTGACCGAATGTAACTTTAAAAGTTAAGCTTTCTCTGCTCTTCTGAAGGCATGGACCGCAACTGCAGTTTCATTTCATGGAAGTCAAGCAGTTTCAATAATGTTGTTCAAGTAGCCATTTAGCATATGGAATTCAAACAAAATGATGGTCAGCTATTCAATAATCAGAATCAATATAAATCAACCACTTTGACATGCCCACACAGCAGTGCTACTGCAGTATACAATAGCAAAAGTATTATTTGATTTCCTTTTCCTCTCAGTCTGAGGTCAGCAAATTTCACTCCTATTGTGACACAGCCAAAGAACTGAGCATTTGAATTCTGGTTTGAATCACTCAGGGTCATGCTACTAATATCAAATGAACCATTTAATGATTGCTAACCGGCTGGAATTTAAAATCTACACTTAAAGCTGTTGTCTGATTAATTGTGAAAGGATCTGTGATCTGTGACGTGCACCAGGACATAGATAGGTTCAGATTATTTAGGATCCAATTTAGCACCTTTAGTGAGGAGAATATGTGGAAGAGTTTTGTTTTGCACAGCAACTGATAATGAGATGGAACTTGCTCCAGTGAATGGAGGCGGAATCCAATGTTTTGGAGGCAGAAACATCAGTGATTTCAAGAGCAAATTGGATGGGCACTTGAAATAAATAACCTCGCAGTGCAATGGAGATTGAGTAAAGTGGTGGGGCTGACTGGTTTGCTCTGGATACAATGGGCTGAATGGCTTCCGTTTGTGCAGTAAATCACTTTATGATTTTGAGAAGAAGCGCTGGTTCTGCTTTTTTAAAAAGCAAGGATAATATTACGCACTTTCTTGAAAAAATGAATGCATTTGTTTCTTTCTAGTTCCATTACATTTTCTTACTTTGCACATTACTCTGTACCAGCCATTTTCCACCGGTTGGTAGGGTATGATGGTACAATTTCTTCATTTAATATCTCCCAATATTAAACCACATATGTAACAAGAGTTGGTTGGCAGTTTTTCTCTGCATTAAGTGATCCATTCCAGTCCAAAGCTAATGCCACTGATTTCTTCTGTGACTTGTTCCTTCTTAAGGCTCTTTCTGGTTCTGACTCATAACTGTCAGAAATTATGCCATTACTCAATATTGTACTCTAACTCACCTCTTGTGCAATGCTATTAATAATTATGATTTTTGGATAATAATATTGGAGAGCACATATGAAATCAAACTTACAGAAGTCATTAGCATAGTTGGCAGCAGCCTCTTAGGTCTACAAAATAGTATAACAGTGAACCAAAAGGGTTGACATTATTCAATGGAGTTACTGTACTGTAGTGTTTGACTAGTTGCTAATAAGCACATTGTAGCTACGATTTATCACAGTGTCCAAACCTTTAAAAACAGCTTTTGTGACTAATGCTATTATCATATTCGTTATTCTGATCTATTTTGGAATTGTCTGTGCAAAAACATATTTTGCTATACTTATATTGCAGAAAGGGCTCCACATTAACTCCAACAGCAATCAACTTTGCAATAATCAATTATCTCAAACACCTCAAGAAAATTCATGGCTGGCGACTTCAAAGTGGCAAAATGATTCCTGCAGACCTAAGCTTGTTTTTGATGACAAGTGAGTAAGGCAATTTGAAAATTTTTTGTTGTAATTGTGTCAAGTTAAATTCTTAAAAACATCAACACTGCTGTAATCTCTGACATTTTAAATTGATTCATTTTATTTTTGTAGTTAACCTGCCTTCAAAATATTTACCACTTTAGAACATTTTGATTTATATTTCAGCAGGCAACATAATGCTGACTATTACATGCAGGAAGCAAAGAGAAAGAAACACAAAGCTGATGCTATGGTACATTTGGTTTTCTATTTGAATTTATTAACATTTTGAAAAGTTATACATTTCAATATATCCTCACCAGAAAATTTCATTATTGAGACTATTTTTGTTTGGTTTAGGTGGAAAAGTTTGGAAAGGCAGTGAATTATATAGATGCAGCATTATCTTTTATTGAATGTGGCAATGAAATGGAACATGGACCACTTGAAGCCAAATCTCCATACATGATGTATTCTGAAACAGTGGAACTCATCAGGTATATTAAAATTTGTAATATTATTTGTGAAGGGGAGATTGTGTCTCACTAACTTGGTTGAGTAATTTGAGGAAGTGACGAAGATGATCGATGAGGGTAGGGCAGTGGATGTTGTCTACATGTAAAGCCTTTGACAAGGTTCCTCATGGATAGCTGATACAGAAGGCAAAATCATATGGGGTCAGAGGTGAGCTTGCAAGATGGATAAAAAACTGGCTCAGTCATAGAAGACAGAGGGTAGCGGTGGAAGGGTGCATTCCTGAATGGAGGGCTGTGATTAGTGGCATTCCTCAGGAATCAGTGTTGGGACCTTTGCTATTTGTAATATATATAAATGATTTGGAGGAAAATGTAACTGGTTTGATTAGTAAGTTTGCGGATGACACAGAGGGTGGTAGAATTGCGAATAGCGATGAGGACCGTCAGAGGATACAGCAGGATATAGATCAGTTGGTGACTTGGGCAGAGAGATGGCAGATGGTGTTTAATCTGGAAAAATGTGAGGTAATCCATTTTGGAAGGTCTAATCCAGATGGAAAATATACAGTAAATGGCAGAACCCTTAAGCGTACTGATAGGCAGAGGGATCTGGGTGTACAGGTACACAGGTCACTGAAAGTGGCAACGCAGGTGGAGAAGGTAGTGAACAAGGCATACGGCATGCTTGCCTTCATCAGCTGGGGCATTGAGTTTAAAAATTTGCAGGTAATGTTGCAGTTTTATAGAACCTTAGTTAGGCTGCATTTGAAATATTGTGTTCAATTCTGGTTGCCACACCAGCAGAAGGATGTGATGGCTTTGGAGAGGGTACAGAAAAGATTTACCAAGATGTTGCCTGGTATGGAGGGCGTTAGCTATGAGAAGAGGTTGGAGAAACTTGAGTTGTCCTCACTGGAATGACAGAGGTTGATGGACAACCTGGTAGAGGTCTACAAGATTATGAAGGGCATGGACAGAGTGGACAGTCTGTCCACTCTGTCCATGGTCCATGGAAGCTTTATCCCAGGGCAGAAGAGTCAATTACTAGGGGGCATAGGTTTAAGGTGCGAGGGGCAAGGTTTAAATGTGATGTATGAGGCAAGTTTTTTACACAGGGAGTGGTGGGTGCCTGGAACTCGCTGCCAGGGGAGGTAGTGGAAGTAGATACAATAGTGACTTTTAAAAGGCCGTCTTGACAAATACGTGAATAAAATGGGATTCGAGGGATACGGTTCCCAGAAGGGTAGGGAGTTTTAGTTGTGATGGTCAGCATGTCAGTACAGGCTTGGAGGGCCGAAGGGCCTGTTCCTGTGCTGTAATTTTCTTTGTTCTTTGTTCAATTATTGGTCAATTAAAATACATAGTAGTCTACATACTTAATGTAGTTAATACAATGATTTAGCTAAGACTATTATGTGTAATAAAACACTGCATATAGGTGGGCAAGGATACTGACCAGAGATGCTTGTTTGGAGTTGCTGCACCCCTGGCCCCAACTCCTAACTGAAGGAACGGTCATATGAATATTACAGGCAGATATCTATGTCACATACAGTACTAAATAGGCGCCAACCTTGGATGGGGAAAATAATTTTGTTGTTGTTGCTATGTAGACCAGCAGCCCTTGCTCAACTTTTTTAAGATATCTTGAATTTTTTTTAACCAGGCCAATTTAGTGATTTTAAAAAAATATACATATATTCTTTCATGCGGTGTAGTCATTCCTGTCCAGGACCCAACCCAGAGGAACTCCAGCAGAAATGTCCTGGAGCTGGGATGTTTGACCTCCAACAACCACAACCATGTTCCTTTCAACCATGTATGATTCCAACCAGAGGACAGCATTTCCCAATTTCCATTGACTTCAGTTTTGCTAGATTTCTTGATACCACACTCTGCTGAATGCAGTCTTAATGTCAAGGACAGGCATTCTCACCTCAGCTCTGGAATTCATCTCTTTTGTCCACAATTGGACCAATGCTGTGAGGAGATCAAGAGATGAGTGGCTCTGGCAGAACCCAAATGACCCTCAGTGAGCAGGTGACAAGGTGTGGAGCTGGATGAACACAGCAGGCCAAGCAGCATCATAGGAGCAGGAAAGCTTGACGTTTCGGGCCTAGACCCTTCATCAGAAATGGGGGAGAAGAAGAGGTTTCTGAAATAAATAGGGAGAGAGGGGTGGTGGATAGAAGATGGATAGAGGAGAGGATAGGTGGAGAGGAGACAGACTTTGACTTGTCTGTCTCCTCTTCACCTATCCTCTCTTCTATCCATCTTCTATCCGCCTGCCCCCTCTCCCTATTTATTTCAGAATCCTCTTCTTCTCCCCCATTTCTGATGAAGGGTCTAGGGCCGAAACGTCAAGCTTTCCTGCTCCTATGATGCTGCTTGGCCTGCTGTGTTCATCCAGCTCCACACCTTGTTATCTCAGATTCTCCAACATCTGCAGTACCTCTTATCAGTGAGCAGGTTATTGCTTTGCATATGCTGCATTAAATACTGTCAATGACCCTTTCTATCACTTTATCGATGGTCTAGCGTGATAATCCAGGACAATAATTGACTGGGGTGGATCTGTCCTAGGCATTGTCAGGTAGTGCCAATGTTGTATCACCAATTGAACAGCTCGCCTGGGGGTGTGTGACTAGTTCTGGAGCACAAGTATAGTCAGAATGTTGTCAGGGAGATTCTTTGCAGTATCCAGTATCTTCAACTGTTTTTGATACCACATGGAGTAAATCAATTTCGTTGAACATTAGCATCTGTGATGTTAGGGACCTCTGGAGAAGTCCAAGGTGGATCCAACTAAAGATTGGTGCAAATGCTTCATTTGCGCGAATGTACTGGGATCCCCCATCATTGAGAATAGGAATATTCATGGAGCCTTCACCTCCTGTTGTTTAATTATCCACCACCATTTTCATGATTGTGGCAGGATGGCAGAGCTTAGATCCGATCCAATATCCGTAGGATTACTTAGCTCTGTCTATAGCTTACTTGCTCTGCTGTTTGGGGTATAGGAAGTCCTGTGTTGTAACTGCACCATGTTGACATCTCAATTTTACGTATGCCTGGTGCTGCTCCTGCCATGAGCTCCTGCAATCATCATTGAACCATAATTGATCCCCATGGGGAAATGCTGGGCCGTGACGTTACAGAGGCAGCATGGTGACTGTGTGGAATTGGCACATTCTCCCCGTGTCTGCGTGTGTCTCCTCTGGTGCTCTGGTATCCCCCCACAGTCCAAAGATGCGCAAGTTAGGTGGATTGGCCATGCTAAATTGCCTATAATATCCAGGGATGTGGAGGCTATGTGGGTTAGCCTTTGGAAATGTAAGTCTACAGGGATAGGGTGGGGGTGTGGATCTGGGTGGGCTACTCTTCGGAGGGTCAGTATGGACACCATGGGCTGAATGGCCTGCTTCCACACTGTAGGGACTCTATGAGATTATGTTCAATACAGTTATTCTGAGGCTGATGGCACACAGTGTTTCATGGATGCATAATTTTAAGTTGCTAGCTCTTTTTGACATCAAACCCATTTAGCACAGTTTTAGCGCCATAAAACAGGATGAATGGTATCATGCATGTGAAGACAGTACATGATATCCACAAAGACTGTGCAGTTGTCACTCATGCTGATTTCAACCTGAACAAAGGCATCTGTCACAGGTAAACTGGTGAGGAAGTTGATTTTTCAATTTTGTTAGTTCCCTCACTACTTGCCACAGACTCTGACCTTTAGGACTTGGCCAGCTCAGACAGTTAGTGATGCTGCCAGACCATTCTTGGTGATGGAAATTGTAGTCCATTGTGAGCCGGAAAATGCTCAATGCTTTTGCCAATCTTGGTGCTTCCTCCAAGTGGCGCACAGAATGGAGGAGAATGGATTCATCAGCTTTAGGGAGTGTGATATGTAAGAAGAGCTGTTCTTGCCCACATTTGGCCTGATGCTATGAGACTTCACGTGATCCAGAGTCAATGTTGAGAACTTCCAGGATGACTCCTTACTGGCTGTATAGCACTCTGCTGCCACCTCAGGATTGGGATATCTGTGACATTGTCTGTAATCTATGATTCCATGAGTGTGACTATGTAGAGCTGTTGCTTAACTAATCTGTGGAATAGCTTTCCCAATTTTGACACACATTCCCAGATGCTGATAAGGAGGACTTTGCAGGCTCAACAGGGCTGCATTCGTCATTGTTATTTCCAGCGCCCAGTGAATGCCATTGTCCACCTGGTTTCTTGTTACAACCGAGTGGCTTGCTAGAATATTTCAGAGGGCATTTAAGTATCAACTACATTTCTGGTCATATGAACAATACATAGGCAGGACCAAATAAGGACAATAGTTTCCCTTCCACAAAGGACATTAATAAACTAATTTTTTAATGACAATTGTGTGGTTACATGGCTGCCATTAGGCTAATTTCGGATTTTATTGAATTCAAATTTCAAATGGTGGTATTTGAACCCTAGTCCATGGAATTTTAGCCTGTGGTTTTGGATTATTTGTCTAGTGACATTACCATTACATCAGCTCCTCCCAGTTATTTTAGGAAACAAGCCTTTTAAATTCTCCTTGAAGCACTTAATGTCACTGTCTTTCAGAAGCCAAATAGTTCTATGGTACAAATAATGGGAAACATTTATTGAATTATTGAACTTAATATTGAGTCCAGAGGACTGCAGGGTCCCCAAGCGGAAAACGAAGCATTGTTCTTCCAGCTTGCGCTGAACTTCGCTGGAACACTGCAGCAAGCCTGAGACAGAGATGTTGGCCAGGGAATGGGATGATGTGTTAAAGGGGCAGACAAATAGAAGCTCAGGGTCTTTTTTACTGGCAGAAAGCAGTGGAGTTCAATAATTTTAGGGTCTGACCTCTCCCATGTTCTAGCTTCCTTACCCAACACACCAAGCCTTGTTATTGCATAGCCTGCCATTTTACACTACCTATTGTTAGCAGCTGTTCACCCTTCTAGCTAGATCATTGTCAACTACTTTGTCTGTCTAACTGCTCTTCTCTCTCTTTGGGCTCTATTCCCCCATCATCTACTCCTTAGTCCCTCATCTCACCCTATCTTCTGCATATAAGCCAACATTTTCCTAGCTACTATCAGTTCTGAGGAAGGGTCGCTGGACTCGAAACGTTAACTCTGATTTTTCTTTACAGATGCTGCCAGATTTGCTGAGCTTTTCCAGCAACTTCTGTTTTTGTTCCTGATTCACAGCATCCATAGTTCTTTTGGTTTTTATTTAATATAATTCTATTAGTAGCTAGACTTGAGGAATATTTCATATCTCAAAAGAATCTTGTTCATGTGAATTGCCTTTAATATGAGCTTTAAGAATATGAAGAAATCTTTGATCAGTATGTCATTAGTTTCTTTCGAGGTACTCAGAATGCCAGGTGGAAGGTCAGCACAAATCCCAAAGGAACATTATACATAGCACTTACACCATTTCCTGGATTTTCTGCTGATCTTCTGCTGACATATGGTGAGAAATTGAATAATATTTACATATATGATGAATAGACATGTTGTCAGTATCTTTCCTTCATTGGAAACTGCATTCCATTCATTAAAGATGATCAAGTAAGAGCCAAGTAACTAAAGCAAAGGTTTAGATTTAAACAGAATTGTTGATAATTATATATCAGGAGCAGTCAGCAAAACGTAGTTAAAATATTTATGTATTAATCACACGTGTAAATAATGTGAATGGAGCAGAGATATCACGTTGAACAATGTGAGAAGAAAATCACATGCAACTGATTTTGATAATTACTGTAGTAACTTGCAAAATGAAAAAGAGATTGCCCAGTGTTGACCAAATGTTAATATGGAATGACAAACAAAACCATTTTGTAAAAGTGTTCAAACCAAAGCAAGAACATCATGATCATATAAACAAGAAGATACAAAAGGAATTTTCTAAATGGAAGAATAATCCTAAGATAGGTGAGAACAATTTGTTTTATGGATGAGATACAGACAGGAGATAGTGTTGAGTGTACAACCTCAAGAAAAATGGCACATCTCTAACTAGAAGTTTTGCAAGACAACTCAATTTAACATCATGTCACAGTCACTTTGTAGACTTTAAGTAGAAAATTGAGCAAGTTGAATGAAAGGTGATGATGTACTCTGTCCAGAACATCAAACCATAGGAAACTATGATGTGATAGGTGGATCCAAAAAGAAATGCTAAAGACTAAACACAGGAACAGCAAATAGACTACCAGTGTTCTACCATTTAGAATTCATAAAAACAGCAGAGATAAACATTAACAGTAAATGCCGTTTCAAAGAAGTTTGCTCGTTAAGGCAACCATTTAGATTTAGTCGCAGAAAAGCACAGCATATTTCTGCAGCCAGACATCTCCCAGTTGAAATCTGTGAATAGTATATGAAGAGCGAGAGAGAATGGATAAACCTGAGGTAATAAAATTAAAATTCGAGTTTCTTTAAGAGCGGTATGAGTCATTAAACCAAGCAGTGAACAAGTGTGAATATATTTTGGCTTGGATTTTCACTGCCAAGGTGGGTGGATCAGAGTTGGGGAAATTGCCCGTTCACTACACCCATTTTGGTGAAAAGACTCTAAGTGAAGTGATCTTCTCTTGGGGTTGGGCGTAGGGGAGGAGATTTGGAGGTGATGGTAAGTGTAGTAAAGTATCGCGTCTGCCACTCTGACAGGAAGATCAGAAGGAGCCACAAAGGCTAGTGAAGGCCAAGGTGGACCGCATAAAACCACCACCTCACTTCTCTGGGATGTGGCCGTGGTTCTATGGCTATATTCATCCCTGACGCCCTATCAGCCCCTTCTCCACACATTCCACATGTCACAACAATGGTAGCCATGCTATCTCAACATCAACTCATCACCCCCATCCATCCCCTTATCCTCTCCATGCCACATCATAGTCATTAAACATCCGTTCAGCCAGACTACACTAACCTTATGGTAACAACGGCATGTGTGAAACTACTTAGGAAAAGAAAACACCCATTTATATTTCTCTAAAAAAATACTGGCGCTCCTACAGCTCCAAAGAAGTGTCTATCAAATGGACCATTGAAGTATCCATAACAAAAGCTTTAAGTACTTCAGATCTCATAATCCAGAGTAAATAAACATTGAGACATTGACAAAAGAGATCACAGTAAAAATAAGTTTTTCTAAACGGATAAAGATGGCAATGAAGCACAGTCAACAGTTCTCTCGAGCTGTGTAAGTAAGTTTCCACTCAATTATGAGCGTAGGTTGTCAGTTCATTTAATTAACACTTTTATAGCATTGTAGGAGAAACAATACTCTTAAAAGAATTATGAATAAATGTTTTTTTCTCTAAGCAGTTTCAATTAATTGGTTCTGTAACACAGAGTATATTTGAGCTTGGAGGATGTGAGAGACCTGTGGAATTAGTGGAGGAATGAGATGAATTAGGACTGTAAAGGATCATGAGAGAGGTTGGATGTGCATGTGTTAGCACTGATGGGGCACTGGTAAGTAGTGAGGCATGGTGAGGAGTGGAAGTGAGGGTGGGTGGTGGAGTGAGTAGGGTGCATGAACATTAGCTTTTGAACTTGTCCGTTAAAAGGTTCAAAAATCCAGGCAATTGTTCGCAGCTCCTCTGAGATTCATGAATCATCAGTCAGTGAAAACTCAACTCAGTTCACAAAAATTGCTGTGGGTTAGCAGATGCTCCAACTCACAATGGAGCTGATCAGGTTGACAGGGCAGACTAGCCCATATCCTTACTCCATTCCCAGCGAAAGATGGGGGCATAGGGGATCAGGGCAGGAATCTTGGAATCACCCATCATTTTCAAATGGCTCTCAACTTCATAAAACTTCCAACCTTCCTCTCCAAAGACTAAAATTAACCTATAGAAAAAGTTTTATCCAATGCAGACCAATAAACAAAATGTTGTCAGGCATTTCAAATGTGAATTGTGGAAACTAGCAATTACAATTAAATGGGATTAAATTACATGGTAGATATTTAACGATCCTTTTAGTACATTTGAATGCATTTTACGAGCACTTCAACGCTATACATCTTTCAATTTTTATGTCACAAATCCTAGATGACTTTGAAGGGGTGCCATTTATTCTGTATTATATCATCTTTGGGGAAGAAACACACAAAAACCTGGTCAAACACTGGGAAAATTCCAGCAATGAGTAAAAAAACACAAGATTAATTGCAACTTCAAGTTTAAAGAAGTCCGTAACATAAAACGCAGATTCTGAGAAAAAATAGTTTCCGTTGAGATTACATATGTGAAACTGTTAATAAAGGATATCAAATAACGAAGGCTACTATCTCGTTTCCTGATTTCAAAAATAAGGATAGTTGAAAGGATAACAGAAGATGGGAGGGACTATTCATTACAAAAGTAGAGATGTATGATATGTCAAGTGTCCTGGAGTCGAATTTTAAGATTGTGGTAAGATGCACATTGCTTTACCTTCCACACACACTACCACCAAAAGGAAAAGCAGAGTCGTGATAATCCAATGTTCAAAAGGTCTGCTCTGCAGCAGTAAAACTCTGTGAGTGATCTTGAGGAACTAAGGATGGACTTCCATTCCTCAGTGAGAGGAAGACCAACCCTCAAGACCTGCTAGCCAATCAGATTGATCAGAAACAGCAGCTGAATCTGGACGGAGGAGCACAGGGAAGAGCAATGATTCCTGTATGACCAGGACTATGTCCCAGATGGTTAGGGTTGCAAGGTATCTGTGGGTCAAGGGAGAGTTTTAAGGGAGTAAGGGTGCGTTTGAAGGCAGGGAGGAACTAAGTGGGGGATAACATGTTGGGGAATGTCCCCAGTATACACAGAGCTCCCACCAAAAATATACATCCATTTCCCACCTGTCCATATAAAATGTTTTAAGGCAAGGGCAGTGTATAATTTGGATGAATTGGCTTATTAATAGGTCAGTTGACCCTTTTTTTTAAATGGCGGGCAGTCTATTGATTTCCACAACATATTGTGGGGACTGAACTGATGCTGAACAGGAGGTAGTCAGCTATCCATCTGTCATATTTTATGTGCACCCCTTGCCAAAACCAGGTCCTATCTAAGGCCATGATATCCAGCCTTAGAAGTTGATCCTGTGATACAAAATTGTTGGAATTTCATAGATTAATTGAAAATGGACCCTGAAATTATCATGTTCTTGTACCCCTTTTTCTTCTTTGGTTTCAGGGAATGGCAATATATCTATTGAACATACACGTTCCTGTGAAAATAGTAAATCCCCTTCTTAATGATTGATGTATAATTGAGAGGCTTACTCAGCTATTTTAAAGAACATAAAAGTCAACCACATGATGGTTTTCACAGCCATCCCATATCTTTCCTTCTTATTTTTCTGATACCAACAACAAATCAACAGATTTATTGAATTCAGCTTTATGAATTTCAAAGTAAAAGCTGAATTCATGAACTTTGAGATTTGAAGTTATCGATATAACCACTTCATTGCAATGCCAGCTGGACCGTAAGATGTAGAAGCAGATGTAGGCCATTCGGCCCATTAAATCTGCTTCACCATTCAGGGAGATTGGCTAATTTGATAATCCTCAACTTCACTTTCCTGCCTTTTCCTAAAACTTCTTGATTCAATTACTGATTAAAAATCTGTCTAAACAGCCTTGAATATACTTAATGTTCCAGCCTCTATAGAGATCTCTGGTAAAGAATTCCACAGATTCACTACCCTCTGAGAGAAGAAATACATTTTTATCTCTGCTTTAATGGGTGACCCTTTCTTTCTGAGATAGTGCTATTGGGTTCCAGACTTTCCCACAAAGGGAAACAACTACTTATCATCTACCCAGTCACTCCAATATGAATCTTCTATGTTTCAATAAAGCCACCTCTCACACTTCTAAACTCCAATGAGTATAGGCCCAATTGAGTCAATCTCTCCTCATAAGAAATTCTCTCCATTTCAGTCCAGTGAAACACAACCGGACTGCCTCCAGTGCCAGTATATCTTTTCTCAGATAAGAACACCAAAACTGTTCGTATTAGTGATCCAACTAATTGTATGGTTTAGCATTGTATAGTTTAAGCAAGATGTCCCTATTTTTATATTCCATTCTCTTTGACATCAAGGACAACATTCCATCTGCCTTTCTTATACCTGCTGAAATTTGACGTTCCCTCAAATTCCAAAGTGCTGCAGCTTTCTGCAATATTTCTGCACCTAAATAATGTTCACCTTCTCCAATTTTCCACGAAAGGGCATAACCTCATTTTCTCAACTTATATTACAACTGCCAAGATCTTGCCTAGTCACTTAACTTGTCTATGTCCTTCTGTAATCTTTGCTACACCCTCATCACTTGCTTTCCTACCTTCTTTCCTATTTTTGCATCATCCGCAAACTTGGCAATAGTACATTCACTTGCATCATTAATAAAAATCATAAACAATTATGGCCCTGGCACAGAGCCCCATACCGCACACACACACCCACATTGGAAAATGCCCTTCTTATTTGAACTATCTGTTTTCTATTAGTTAGCCAATCTTCTACCTATATGAATATACTACTCCCAACATTTATTCGGTTGCCTATTATGTGATACTTATTTAAAAATCCAAACATCTTACATCTTTTAGTCCCCTTTTATCTTTCTTGCGTGTTGCCTTCTCAAAGAATTCTAACAAATTTGTCAGGTATGAATTCCTGTTCAGGTCTCTATTAAGCTATGCCAACTCAGCTTGATACTATACTGCATCAAGCTATATTATTACATCCTTTATAATAGATTCTCACATTTTGCTAATGGCAGATGTAATACTAACTGATCCAGTTTATTTGTTTCCCTCCCTTTTTGATTAAGGGTATTATATTAGCAATTTTCTGGACTTTTTCAGAATCTAGGGATTTTTTGATGATCACTATCAGTGCATCCACTTTTTCTATAGCTACTCACTTTAATATCCTAAGATTCAACCCCTCAGGTTCAGGGACCAATTGGCCTTTAGTCCCATTCGTATCCCAGTACTTATTCCCTCTTCCGTTTTGCAGCTTAATTATTTAGTTTTTTGGGAATGCTATTCATGTTTTCTATCATGAAGGCTGATGCAAAATACTTGCTCAGTTTCTCTGTCATCTCCTGGTTTTCCCTTATTACTTCTCCAGCCTGAATTCATCAATTACATCACCTTCTAAGCAGATTGTTGCAAAGCTGACATGGAAATCATTAAACATCACTGAAGTAGCATGCTGAAAATCAAGCTCGCTATTCCCAGAGTTGTCACAAAGGTTAAAGATTCCAAAAAGTACACAATATTCTCCAATTTTACAAGACTTTCAAACCCAGACTGACAAAAAAAATGGAACTGATTTCTCTACTTAACAATGATTAGTATTTATCACAGGTAATTAGACTCTAGGTACAGGTAAACAATTTGAACCATCAGCGTATGACTCTACTAATTAGTACTGTAATCCACATATACGCTCCCCCTTCTGCAAACAGGGAAAAATACAGGGGTGTTTATGGACAGAGGGAAAGACTGGGAAGGGAGAACAGTGGTTCCTGTCAGAAGGGTTACTTTTGCTGGTTAGAATGCTGTTTCCTATTCATCCTTCTCTAGATGCTTCCACTGATTTGCAAGAGGCCACAAGTGGCTTTTTCAGTTATACAATATTTCTGACTTATCTATTAAAATTCACAGCTTACAGCAACCCGCTGACACAAAGCTAAATTGTTTTTCTTCAGGCTTAACTTTGGCTTTCACTGCAAAGAACAGAGAGAGCAACTGAGTTGAAGGAGGTCTGATAACTTCTCTGTATTTTGTTCACAGGCCCAGGCTGTTCAGCCACCTGGGAAGAAGTCACATAGTCTCACACTGGCCCATAACAAGCAGGGCATGCTGAATGACCCATCTACTGACTAGCATGCTTGAAACCTTGCCTCAAAGGAATGTTTTGTTCATATTAAGCTTCACGGTTAAATTAGTATTAACCCATACCTACCATTTACCATATTGATTACATTTTGAGAGCTACTTAAGGCAGCTATTAAGACATCTCTCCTACGGAGTTGAGAAATAATGTGAGAAATGTCAATAAAGCATTCAGTGGGCCAGGCTGGTCTCTGCCCATAAAATAGAGCAGAGTAACAACAAACAAACCTGAAATTTTGAAAAGATGACTAAGATTTGGCAACATATGATAGATCAAACCTTTTTACTTGCGCAATCATATTAACAAATAATGTGCGCCGAAGTTGCAAATTTATTTGGATTTTGAATTTATTATTGAAATATCAGGTATGTCAAGTTAAATGCTGCCATCTAGTGATCAGAAATACAATCGCTAATTAAATACTTCGAACAGGATTTTCCAGTTAAGTGCTCCATAAGAACCTAATTGTACAACCTTAGTCCACAGTTCTCTGACTGATTATTATAAAGGATGGAAAATAAAAGCTAAAGGTATGCAATTTCTTGACTTAGGTCTGGATTTTCATCCTTGAGGCAGTTAACAGAAGTTACAAAAATTCCTAGCACAGCCCACCTACTGGAGGGGAAAGTGCTCGGGATGACAGGATTTTCAGTGCTGGAGGGGTGGATGCAAATTGTAGTCTGGCCAACCAACCTGGGAAATGATCAGACGTGGCCATAAGCTGCTGGGTGCGAAGGCAGGTTGTTCAAAAGGCCTGTTCTGGTATTCCACCCCAGTTACGGTGAAACAGAAAGGCTTTCCGGTCCTCACCGCTTACACTCCTTCACACCTATGCATTTTCTATGTGTATATATGTCTGCCCATGCCATGTTATGCACCCACCCGACACCAAAAGCCATTCATGCTCCATAACCAGTCTACACCCCCAACTAAACAAGACGGTCCCTCATATCCCCATTCCAGGCCAAGTTATTTCCACGCCAATTCGCCAAACATACATTGTATAGAAAACAGTATAATGATGGTAGGACATCACAGGGTCGTACAGCATGGAAAAAGACGCTTCGGTACAACTATTTCATGCCGACCATGATCCCAAACCAAACTAGTCCCACTTGCCTGCATTTGGCCCGTATCCCTCCACAGCTGTCCTATTCTTGTACTTATCCAAATGTCTTTTAAATTTTGTAACTGTACCTGCATCCATTACTTCTTCTGGCAGTTCATTCCACTTATGAACCAGTGTCTGTAAAAAAATTGTCCCTGATGTCCTCTTTAAATTTTTCTCCTCTTACCTTAAAAATATGTCTGCTAGTTTTGAATTGCCCCAACTTTGGGAAAAGACCCTTGCTATTCACCTTTTGCTTTGCCCCTAGTGATTTTATAAACTTCTATAAATTCAACCTCCAATGCTCCAGTGAAAAAAATCTCAAACCCTTCATTCCTGGCAACATCGTGGTAAATCTTTTCTGAACCCTCTCCAGTTTAATAACTTCCTTCCTGAAATAACTCCACAGAGGCCAGTACACAGTCACCAAGTCACTCTTCATTTACATGTGGAGAGTCCTTGACGCTGATCCATCTCCATCAGAGCCAGCTCTCAGAGTGAGCAAAACCTCTGACACTCCTGTTTATATTTGTCAGGTAGGGATCCCTGAATGGACCAGATTAACAGCCTCAATCAGGGAATTCATATTCTATGAGGTCCACCTGGTTGACCTCATTACAATTACTACACTTCCTATAGCAGGGTGACCAGAACTGTACACAGCTCTCCGGAAGAGGCCTCCCATCATCCTGTACATCCTCAGCATGACGTCCCAACACCAATACTGAACAGTTTGAGCAATGAAGGCCAGCATGCCTAATGTCTTCTAAAGCGCCCTGTCTACCTGTGAGGCAAATGTCAAAGAATGTCAAATTTTAGGTCTGTCTCTACTACAACATTACGCAAGGCGCTACTATTAATTGTATAAGTCCTGCCCTTTTTTGTTTTACCAAAATACAATATCTCGCACTTATCTAAATTAAATTCCATCTGCCACTCCTCAGCCCATTGACCCAATTGATCAAGATCCCTTTGTAATCTTAGATAGCCTTGAAACACTCATTCATTGATAAATTTCCACTTTATGAAAGAAGATCAATTTCATAAATTTCAATAAAAGTGTCAATCATTCTGGCCATTTAAAATCTGAAAAGCTGAAACTGCAAGAATGTGAAATCTCATTGTAAAATTGAAAGCAAATATCAGAAAACCAGAGATATCAATCAAGGAGGGACTGAGGTGTTTGCCTGGCCTCATTATGTATTCTCGGCTGAGAGTGTGGACATCCATTACTCAGTTGAAGGATCTGTGTCACTGCTCAACTGACAGCTCTAGCTTTCTGATTTCTGGTGCCAATTCATAACGTTTATTTATACAAGGTTGATGTTTCCAATGACTGTAGTTTCAGCTATTCATACTTCAAAGGACCTGGCATGGGACATGAGCGGCTATAGTTGATGGGTGGGGAACATCACCTGTCTTGGGGATTATGAGAAGGATTTTTTGGACTTAACTTTCAAAAGGTTTCCTCATACAGAAAATGCTTCGCAACACATCCGAGGTGCCGTGAACCATGAATCTTGAAGAAGCTGGCCTGACTCCATAAAATTGTGGAGGTGTGAGGAATGCCAATCTCCACAATGGAGGCAGGTATCTTGCTTGATACCTGAACCAGCCTACACCCTAAAAAGATACCCACAAACAGTGATAAAGTCAGAAATGTCAGAATTGGGTCATGCCTCCAATTTGAAAGTGTTCTAAGTCATCCTGATTTGTAAAATTCTAGATGTGTGGATACTTAGGACTCCAATGTGGAAGATCTGTACCTATAGGTTTAAAGAGAAAACCAAATAGTTCGAATAAAATTTAAGTCAAATGGCAGATAGTCCCTTGTGAGTTGTTCAAATACATCTTACAGTTTACAGTTATTTGTTGAATGTTGCCCATTTCCTTGACATAGCAGAATTACTTTCTCAACTCATTGGTCAGCAAGACCTGGAATTCTACAACACAACCTCCAGCTCAAATTCTATCCCAGGATAAATGACTAATTTCTTTATGTTGCCTTAATTGACAATAGATTATCAGATATCATTAATCATTGAGATGTGATCTGTTTAGCAAATATAATGAAAATCTTTAAAATTTACTTTCCCCATTCCGCCCCGTTCAAAGTTACTTCGTGTCTTTCACTCTGTCTGCCGCCTGAAATAATTTAGAATTTAGAATTTATATTACATTAAACTTGCACTGGAAATCTGGAGTTAGCGCCTGAATCAAAGCAACTCAGATGTACTTAATCTGGCACTGGCTAAATCCAAGTTTACTTCCATTTCTGATTTTAAATCAGAGATTTACCTAATTGGAACTGTCATACAGGCGGGTTTGCTGATAAATGAAATAAACAAAAAAAAAGCAGCATAATAAATGAACACCACTCATTTCTTTACAATTGGTCATCACTATTTAAAGAAAATAATACCATTGTTATAAAATCAGAATCTCACCTATTTGATATTCTTGAAATGAGTGTAAAATCGTGCTTCCAGGTCAAGTGAGGTTAACCGCTTAAAACTTGGGAGTCCATTACCAAACTCCTAGAATCTACAACCGAGTTATGCACATTGCATCTGAGGTTTCCACTGATGGTAAAGTAAGGAGGAACAATTCCCAGTGCAGAAAGATTGCTAACCTGAGAACATAGATTAAAGATGATTGGCAAAAGAGCCTACACTGGCCCTAAACCCCACCTCTTCCTCCGTTACATTGATGACTGCATCGGCGCCGCCTCGTGCTCCCACGAGGAGCTCGAACAGTTCATCCAATTCACCAACACTTTCCACCCCAACCTGAAGTTCACCTGGACCATCTCCAACACTTCTCTCTCCTTCCTGGACCTCTCTGTCTCCATCTCGGGCAACCACCTAGAGACAGATGTCCATTTCAAGCCCACTGACTCCCACAGCTACCTGGAATACACCTCCTCCCACCCACCCTCCTGCAAAAATGCCATCCCCTATTCCCAATTCCTTC
>JAHRHZ010000264.1:12876029-12938123 GCA_024137785.1 Ginglymostoma cirratum | reverse complement strand
ACTGACCTATCTCCTCCCTACCCCCCTACCTACACTCACCTTTACTGACTCCATCCCCGCCTCTTCGACTTGTCTGCCTCCTCTCCACCTATCCTCTCCTCTATCCATCCTCTATCCGCCTCCCCCTCTCTCCCTATTTATTTCAGAACCCTCTTCCCCTCCCCCATTTCTGATGAAGGGTTTAGGCCCGAAACGTCAAGTTTTCCTGCTCTTATGATGCTGCTTGACCTGCTGTGTTCATCCAGCCCCATGCTTGTTATCTCGGATTCTCCAGCATCTGCAGTACCTTTTATCTCTGGCAAAAGAGCTAGATCTGTTGTGAGCAAATGTTTTAAAATTCTTAAGATCAGAAATGCACAGCCTGTGAGCATGGTGGGAACAGGTCAAATTGTAACTTTCAAAAGGAGAATGATAAATACTTGAAGAAAATATATTTGGAACTTTGGGGAAAGGAAAAGAAAGTCGTTGGTTTGATTGTTTTAGGTCATACCTAAAGCTTCACAAAGTCCCTTTACATGGATAACACGGTATTGCTAAGAGGACGGAATTGTTCGGCATATTTAGAAATACTGCAAGTTAACTGAAGTAAAACTAATTAATGTTTTAGTACTTCTTTGCTGGTATTGCCTAATTTAGTATCGGATTAAAACATTTTAATGGAGGTATGTTAAGCATCTGTCTCAGTTTAGCAGTGAATCTGGTAAAATGTAAATAATTTCACTTTGATGTTTTATTTATATCATTGCTTTAATTTGGATTTTGTTTAAAGATATGCCATGAGACTGAAGATTCATTCAGATGTAACAGCCACTCAAGCAGATAAGCAGCTAGCTGCTTTGTGGTGAGTTTCTAAATTATGAGATTATAATTGAAATCCTATTACATAAAATTGTTTTAATGGTATAAAGTATTGGAGATTAGTATCTTTTATAGTTGTCTGCAAAACATCTAGTATAGAAACTGGATTGAGGATGTGCATTTTGAGTCTTACAATAAGTATGGAAGTATTTTGTTTAAAAACCAAATCCAGTTGTTTCTCATCATGTATATATTTGTCTTTCAATGTGGTTTAGCAAGACACTATTTTAAGGCATGGAGACTTGTTAAATACTGAATGGCTTCAATTGCCCTACTTGAATCATACTCCCCCCAACTCCACACTACCTCCCCGACCTACCACCGGCTCCCCCCCCTCCCCCCCGCCTCCAAAACTGCACTACCTCTACCAACATCATCTGAAACTCTCAAGTTCCCATTAATCATTCATGCCACCATGACAAAGCACTGAGCAGTAGTCAGGAGTTTCCCTCAACTTTCTGTTCTAACTCATCTCCCTTTACCAAGGAAAAGAATCCAGAAACTGTCATATTCAGATATCACCCTGTACAGAAATAAGTTGTGTAAGCACAACATTGTAGAAGCTATTGGTTGAAATTCTGATCTTTTCCCAGATAATCAACCTGGTAACTTGTAATATTTGCCACCTCTGCCAGTAGGTGGTAATGGGTAAGGTTTTTTAAAGGGAGTTTGTCTCTGCTTTGTCTTGGGCCTATCTAAATGATTAGTGGTAGAGCATACACCACTGTAGAGTATCTAAAAGAAGATTAATTTGCATGACAGCCATATGTACAGATGCATCTGCTCCCTCTGGAAGCTACAGCAGAACTCCTTGTCCCCAGCCTAGCTAGACGAACAGGTCACAGAGAGGACCCTGAAACAGACTGTCTGCATCATCTCGAAGAGAGGGGTATGAAAGTTTCCCAAGGCAGGCATTCTGAGGCATAGATACATTTATTGAAGCTGATTGAAATGCGTTCTTTGTCTTCTATTAAGAAACCAGCTGTTTGGTGAGTCGGTTATAAGTAATTAAGGTCTTTACTATTCTTAACTTTTAACATAGTATACAAATTAGTGGTAAAGTTATTAAAATACATGAAAAAAGCAATCTTCCAGCCTGCAGAAATGGAACTAGCAAACTACGAGTCAAGTATTTCCCTGATGCAAATAATTACAAGAGTCTTTCATATGCTTTTGCTTGTTTAGCATTTTACTTTAGTTTATTTGACTTTTGTGACGTTAGGTATGTGTTACAGCTTCTCGCAGAAATACTAGTTGCTCCTGTAAGCAGTCTTTGTATTTTACATTCAGCAACAAGCCTATACTGGCCAATATCTAATTAAGGTTCTTGTGAAGATTTGTACCTCGGATTGTGGACGAGTTTGTTGGCTTGCTCGCCGAGCTGGCTGGTTATCATACAGATGTTTCATCACCAGGATAGGTAACATCATCAGTGCGGCCTCTGATGAAGCGATGTTGTTCTACTCCACTTGGAATTTATATGATCCAGTCAGTTAAGTTGGGTTGTGTCATTTCTGGTTCTTTTTTGCATGCGTTTGTATATGGGGTCTAATTCCACATGTTTGCATTAGGGGTTGAAATCCAGACCTTTAGGAATTCCCATACATGTCTGTGGTTGGCTTGAGCTAGGATGGTTACATTGTCCCAATTAAATTTATGGCCTTCACTATCCAAGTGCACTCAGAGTGACTCCCATATGTAGATGACACATTTGTCATCATTAAATGCACCAAGTTAGAAGAAACACACCATCTCATCAACAACATTTTCACCAGGATCAAATTTACGAAGGAAGAGGAAGACAACAATCAACTTCCGTTCCTAGACATCAGGATAGAACGAGTGACCAACAGGGAGTTCCAAACCACAGTATCTTTGCAAGAACCTTAAACACCTGTGGGCGCAACACACTCAAAGTAGCCCAACAATGGGAAACCTTTGCCAACCGACTGAGTGCTACCCGCGAACAACTTCACTTTCTCCACAAATGCCTCAGGAACCAAGTACTGACCCACAGTTTTAAATACAAACCTCCACTCAACAACCCACAAGCATACAAAAGAGCTGAACGAAATAGCTAGAGAATGCTACGGGTAATGATCAATGATGTCTATAACTGACTCTACAATTACAAGCGAGAAATTTCACGCCAAAAATCATTATATCAAAACACTACCAACCAGCAATGGACTACAAACCTGGAAGAGGCCATCACCATCACACAATACAGGACCAGGACAAAGAAGAAACACTTTCTACATGAGAAACTGACCAAACTGATCCACCACAAAGACAAGGACAACAACAAACCAGAATCATGGATAGGAAACCTATCCAGCAGACCACTTACAGAAACTGAGAAAGCTGTCCCAATACATAGACTAAACTATAACCAATGAGATGCGAACAGAACAGACTTCATGGCCGCAATGGAAGCTACACTAAAAGGCAGCAGACTCATGGATGAAACACAACAAGCCATCTGACAAACTATAACCCCTACACTGAACTGAAGGAATGAATGGGACACCCTAAACACATCAGAGAGAAAAGCACTTCTGAAACACCTGGTTGACGGATCACCCCACTCCATCCACTCAACCCAGGAATTCCTTAAGCTCAAGAACATTAAAATCAACAACAACGAGACTATGGTATTCTTTGACGTCACAGCACTATTCACTTCCATTAACATATCATTAGCCAAAGAAACACTTACCACATTACTGAATACAGCAGGAACACAAACTCCAAACAGCTGCATCAGCAAGGACAACATACTCAGACTACTGGACTTATGCCTCACCACACACTTCATTTTTAACGGCCAAATATTCAAACAAATCAATGGCACAGGTACGGGGTCACCCATCTCAGGACTTATTACAGAGGCAGTCATGCAAAAACTGGAAGGCACTACCCTCCCCCTAATACAGCCGACACTGTGCATCCGATACGTGGACAACTCGTTTGTCATAATTAAACGTATCAAGTTAGTAGAAACACACCATCTCACCAACAATATTTTCACTGGGATCAAATTTATGAGAGAAGAGGAAGACAACAATCAACTTCCGTTCCTAGACATCAGGGTAGAACAAATAACTAGGGAGTTCAAAACTATAGTATGTAGGAAGGCAACCCACAGTGACCAAATTCTCAATTTCCACAGCAATCACCCAATGTCATTAAACAAAGCTGTGCTAGGACACTATTCACACAGGCCACAACTCACTGCAACACACCAGAACTACGTAAGAAGAAGGAACAGCACCCATACAAGGTACTTGCTAACAACGGATATCCCAACAACTTCATCCTCAGGTGCCTACTAGATAGGCAATGCCAAGAGAACACAGTATGTCCCAAGACACTGGCCACACTACCCTATATCAAGAAGGTATCAGAAGTGACAATGAGACTCCTACAACCATTAGGAATTATGGTAGCACACAAACCCAGTGCCACACTACGACAAACACTCACCAGGACCAAAGACCCAATACCCATGATATACAGGACCAATGTAGTTTACAAGATACCTTGCAATGACTGTGACAAACATTACATCAGCCAGACTGGAAGGAAATTAGCCATCAGGGTACACAAACACCACCTAGGAGCAAAACGACACAACAAACTTTCCCTCATCTCAGTACACTTGTACAATGAAGACCATTAATTTAACTGGGACAATGTGACCATCCTAGCTCAAGCCAACCACAGACATGCATGGGAATTCTTAGAGGTCTGGCTTTCAACCCCTAATGCAATCAACAAACATGTGGAATTAGACCCCATATACAAACCCATGCAAAAAAGAACTAGAAATGACACAACCCAACTTAACAGACTGGATCATATAAATTCCAAGCAGAGTAGAACAACATCGTTTCATCGAAGGCTGCACTGATGATGTTATCTAGCCTGGTGACAAAATGTCTGTACAATAACCAGCCAGCTCGGCGAGCAAGCCAACAACAATATCTAAACATACAATGGCATGATCTTGTGACAAAGCAGAGGCACCTCCTGATCTGAACTGAAAATCAAAACTTCAACAGTGTCCTTGGATGCATTTCTGCAATTCTTCAGTAGGCAGACTGAGACAAAGCAGATAGCAAGCAAGAGGCATAGCATGAAAGTTATAATCAAAACACACTCATTTCACTTCCTTAATAGAAATTAATAAACCACATTAATCTATGTTAATGAACCAACTTAGCCTGTTTTGGTCATTTTTCTGGGTTTGACCAGATCAAAATATGATCAATGAGTTATCTCTTGCTAGACTGCACTGCCTTCACAGAACTAGTGGTGCAGAACCACACTTTTGTGATCTGAATCACATGGACTGATTCTGAATTCCATTATTCCAGCTTGTCATCAAAGTCACCAGCTCCAAACCACTATCCATGACCACTTTCCTCACCAGTGTCAATTCTTGGCATGGATGTCAAGAAGATTTACAAGAAATTGCAGGAATGAGGAAAGATTGGACAGACTACAGTTGTCCTCTTTAGGACAGAGGAGGCACAGGGGTGACTTAATTGAGGTGTTCAAAGTACTGAAAAGCTTGAATAGAGTGCACAGCAAAGACCTGTTTCTCCGAGGGGGAGAGATCAGTTACCGGAGGGAAAGATAGAAGGTAATCAGTAGAAGGATTAGTTGGGAAATGAGGCCTCAACTCATTTTAAAAGTACTTGGATCTGCACTTGAAGCATTATAACTTACAAAGGTATGGACCAGTTGCTGGTTAGTGAAATTAGAATGGAAGATTAATGATTGTACTCGAGAGGGTGGAGAGGAGGTTCAGTGGACATTGCTTGAGCTGGAGCATTTCAGTTATGAAAAGGACTGACCTATCTCCTCCCTACCTCCCCACCTACACTCACCTTTACCGGCTCCATCCCCGCCTCTTTGACTTGTCTGTCTCCTCTCCACCTATCCTCTCCTCTATCCATCTTCTATCCGCCTCCCCCTCTCTCCCTATTTATTTCAGAACCCTCTTCCCCTCCCCCATTTCTGATGAAGGGTCTAGGCCCAAAACATCAAGCTTTCCTGCTCCTATGATGCTGCTTGGCCTGCTGTGTTCATCCAGCTCCACACCTTGTTGTCTTAGATGAGCTGGTGTTGTTTTCCTCAGGGCAGAGAAGGCTGGCAGAGGACATGATTGAGTTGTGCAAAATTATGAGGGATATGGATTGCTAGTTAGAAAATTTTCCCCTTGGTAGTGGGGTCAATAACTAGGGGGCATAGATTTAAAGTAAGTGGCAAGAAGTTTAAAGGGGATTTAAGGAAGTCTTTTTTCACACAGAGAGCGATGGGTATCTGAAACTCTGCTGAAAGGAGTGCTAGAGCAGGGAACCATCACAACTTTTAAAAGATATTAGATGAAGACGTGAAATGCATAGAAGCTCCTGGCCACGTACTGGAAATGAGACTAGAGTAGATAGGTGCTTTGTCACTAATATTGACACGATGGGCCAAAGAGACTCTTTCCGTGCTGTAAGACTGTATGACTCCATAGCTAGTTTATTCACCTGGCATAAATACCAATTAGCTGAATGGCCTCCTTCTGTTCTATAACTTTTTTTGATACCAGTACTACTTTAATAGCACCATGATTTCAAGACATGACTTCAATGGCTTTAAAGTTGAGTCTACCAACAAAGACTGCAATAACATACCATATGGAGTGCAGGATATCTCTGATGAAGCATTTACTTTCATATATTCTATGGTTGTCATGCTTATCCTGTAGTGTCAATAATGCTCATTGCCTCATTGTAATTGTTACAGCAAAAGGCAAACATTACAGTTTTTTAATTCAACTGTTGGTTTGAAAGATGCAATTTTTAGGAAGTTATAATTATGATTAGAAAATGTTTTGAATTGGAGATGAGACGCTTTGAATTCATAGAAATCTTTCCTTTAACAGATGTGACAGCACGATCCTGTTGATCTGTCTGATTCTTAAGCCTGAGCTCAGTTTGCAAAAATCTTTTTGATCTCTACAGTTACCGTTGTTTGGCACTTCTTTATTGGAGGATGTTCAGACTTAAGAGGGACAGTGCAGTTAAATATTCTAAAGCCCTGATTGACTATTTCAAGGTAAATATTTTACATACTTTCCAAGTTTTCTGTCACTTCATAAACTCCAACTGACTCTCCATTGTGAAAATTTCATCGAAGTTATTGAATATACCTTAAATGAACCTATTTACTTAAATTTTGTTGTAGTTCAGATGTGACACTTCTCCAAATATAGAATTAAGTTAATTTCTTAAGGAGTCTAGTATACAGTGTCTATCCTGATGACTGTAGGTCATAAAGCTTCAAAGCATGTCTTGTTTTTCAAGCCCTGTAAATCAAGCAATTATTTACATGACTGTTAGTGGTCCTGAACACTTTTAACAAGCAAAGAGTGAGAGGCAGATATATTTGCAGATGCTACAAAAATGAAGTTTATATGATTGTTATGTTTTGAGACTGTCTCTTTAGGGTAAAGTAGAGGAATGAAGAGGTCATGTGACCTGCTCTGAATTCTGGTGGACAAGTCTAGGAGGATTGGTTGCTATGGCGACAAGAGGGACCCCCAACTCAAGATTATCTTGCTGAGAAGGTGCAAGATTTACACAAGTGTGAACAATCTATGTTGACTGTTAGTCTCAGAGTCTCACAGAGGTGTCAAGAAAGTCAGGTTTTGTAAATGGTTAAGGGGTGAAATTTAATTTATACCCTTGGCACTAATTATCTCCTGTTCAACTATCCGACCAGAACATCAGTATGGAGTTATGCAGGATTACAAAGGGACTGTGCTGAAATGACTCAAACATCTAGCTTAAGTTCCTGTTACCCAGAGGTTATCTCCCTCTCAAAGGGTCAGCACTCTTTGCAATGCTCCCCATGAAGCACCAGCGAGCATGTGCAGTGATTAGGAACCCTGTTGGTAGTCTACAAAGAAAACATAAATATCTAGCAGTCTTAACAAATCAAAAGATACTGCAGGACTCTTGGACAAAGTACTATACTTATGGCAGCTGTCAAGTTATACAGAATGTTGATACCTGCGCACCGTTCAGATTTCACTGTTGTTTAACATTTCTTTTCCTATTACTACACCTGTGTGCCACCTTGGCTGTTGCAGCTGAAACTTGAGGAAGCTGCTGCTGACTGCATTGCTACTCGATGACTTTGGCAGGTGTCCTCTGGTGTTCCAGGGCCTAGAGGGCTCCAGTCTGCTCAGGGCATCTGTATAGGGGCAGGGAAAATCTCACTGACCTGACCTGATAAGGCATTTAGGTCCCTGGCAAAAGGGGAAGTGGTATAGCAGGGCACCTCCGCAGTGTCCAGTGATGACAATTCCTCGGTCCCTGTCTGATGCTCTTCCTCCCTGTCAGTGCGCTATTTGATGTCCACAGCTACTGAGCGAATGGACACCTAGAAGAGTTTTGAGGTGCCTTGGATGTCCGTGCTCTTGCCTAGTCACTGAATGAACACATCTATGGTCCCAGTGATGGAGTGAATGTCCTTGCACGTATCAGGCAAATACTGATAATTTTGCAGTACCTGGACTAGGATGACAACCACCCATTTCCATGGAGATAGACTTGCACTCACATGCTGGAGCTATAAAATCAAAACAAGTGGACCTGTTTTGCTCCAGTCTGCATATCATTTCTGGCATTTCTGCCTTTAACATTCCCCCACTTGTCTACATATCTCTGTCAGTTAATTAATGGCCAAGTCCAGAGGTTCATCATTTGTACTGGGTGCGGCAAGGGCCTGATCTCCAGTCGTCTTCTGCGTCTCAGACATTTTGGTCATCTCTTCCTTCCCTAGCTGTGGACTAGGTTTGATCAGGGCTGTGATCACCAGAATGTGAGGCTGACCACACCCGAGCTAGATTACCCACTGAGGTGAGTGTTATTCTCTGCACTGATGGGGGGTGGGAGGAAGTCCTTGAAGGTACATCCTCTGAGGCTCATGACTGTTTCTTCCTGAAGATGTGGTTCAAGGAGTGGGTGGAAAAGGGTTTGGAGGATGAGGTTCCTTTTTTATTTTTTCATGGTTTAGGTTTGGGTTTCAGAGACTGCATAAGAAGATACAAACAACAGTTAGTGTTGCAAGCCATCATCCTTTCCCAAGGTTTCATTAAGGTTTTGAGACTTGGTGTGCAAATAAGATTAAGAGACTGGAGGCTTCTCACTAGATGCGTGTAGATGTCTAAACTGCTCTTGAACATCTTGTGCTCTCCTGTCAGCTTACTGCCTCCTCCTCAAAGACAGTCAGGAACCTGTGAGGTGTTCATCATGATGCCATCATTTGTGGTCATATCCTTGTTTCCTGCAAGCCTTTGTTTAGAAGCTCTCAGATGTGTTTGTGCACCGAGTTGCAAAGTAAGGTCAGTGAGCTGACAGTGTATGAGCTGCTGAGTGTTGTAGCTCCTTTTATTTTTTAAGTATGAACCCTGGCAGATATGTGAGAGGCAGTACCACTGTGGTGCCAGTAGTAGCTGCAATGAAGTGACAGACTTGTCACTAGTCAAATCAAGATACCTGGCAGCCAGCTTCCTGTGTGTCGGCAGCAACCTTACGATGTTAACTTGCACCCACAGGGGCATGAAGCATTGAGTAGGTTATGGTACATATCCTGGTGGAGTGCAGCAGTTCATTCACCTTCTTGTAGCACTGAAGTCAAGGTTCTTTTGAGGCAGCCATGCATACTGACCTCCCCACTCATCTCTATGCAGGTTATCTTTGTCAGCCGTGATGGTCTACTATTGCTATCCCTATGTAAAACCACTTCCCTTCTCTTCTGAGTAGACTACTGGGAAACTTCTATGGAGGTATCATGAAAGCAAAATGCTGATTTTTGGTCTGTAACATCTCTAGGAGTGTTTGGGGGTGGAGGCTGTGTGTTGCTCTAAGGTTCCAGAGAATGAAGTGCACACCGAAAGCCTCGTAAATACGGCTCCCAGGTGTTAGAGACCAGATAGGGGCAGAACTTCTTGTCCAACTGTCCCTAAAATTTGGTATTTTATACATATATGAAAATGCAATGATCTGAGAAGAATGCATTCACTCAAGAAAACTTAACATGCCCCAAGGGGACTTATCTCTTACTTTTCGACCTGCCTCCATACACCATACCAAAAAGCATGATTCTGTCCCCCGATTTGCAACTTAAATGCAGGAGAATCTTTTTTTCACAAATACAGGTAAGCTCAGCCTTACCTACAGACATGCCCATTTGAAAATTATGGGTTTCCTGCAAACTTCATTATTCTTTCATTTAGCCATTAACAGAAAACTCTTTGACTAAATTAACTATTCTTCTTTGCTCTCTGACCTAGTGTAACAGAAAGGAAGTGCTAACCAGTGGTATTGCACATACTAATATGCATCAGAAGGAATCGAACACACATCAGCACTGCAGTTGTCCACTCAAACTCAAATACACTCGTCATTGCTGCAATTTTAGGAAAAAACAGGTATTGATTTTATAAACTAGATTCTTGACTGATGTTTAGCAAAACCAATTTCTAAAACAAATGTCGTTTAAAGTAGATTTTTCAGAATTGCATTGTATTACATTGAATCATTGAGTCAGTGTGTTTTTATGAGGTGTTAATGAACTTCCAAAGAAACATGATAACTAGATACGATTTAACTGTGGAACTACAGTTAATTCAGCAAACTATGCTACAGTCAGCAGACACAGCTACCCCACAATCCCCAGCCAATTGTTGGCTAGTTATAGGCCTGTTACTACTTCCATCACAAAAATATATGTGACTGAGGAAAGTGGAATGGAGGATGCCCAACTGCTACTTTTCTTACCTAGTCTAGAAGTGGAAAGGAAATGATGTACCTACTTTGAGGGCATATTAGAGCACCCATCCCATACTCATAACCTCACTTTGTGTCTCTACACCAAAACTTGAACCCAACTACCTCTTGCTAGACTCTCTGATCCCTTCCTGAATTAAAAACTTCAATTTACGTGGCATCCACGGAGCATCTCCTCAGGAATGCTTGTTATCCTGGCACTGGCCACTACTGAATTCTGGTGCGGCTAAGTCTTCAATCACATTGGCTGGCAGCTCTCGGGACAAGGAGCGTCTGTTCCTGAGGGGAAAAGTTCCACTTACAGCTTATTAAGACCCCAGCATATTATGGCTACTAGGTAGCTGCTTTTAAAATAGGTCTGCTCAACACAACCTTTCAACTAGGAAGGCAATCATACACCTCCCTTGTAAAATTCGCCCCATAGAGCTATGAGAAGAAGGACATTTGGCCCATCATTGACGATGTCATGTTATTGATAAGAGTGGGCTACTTGGGAGCAATGAATCCACTCAAAACTAAGCAGCAGCAAACATTAGGGTTTTTGTTTCCTGTGTCTTACTCAGTTGCAGCTTAATCATTTGAACAATATCACTGAAAATGTTTTTTGAAGCTTTTCATCTGACACTCATTAAGGCACTGCAAGACTACAACTTCAAGGAGAAAACCAATATTCACCACCAATAGGATTTTGTCAACAAGCTAACAAGATGTTTGTCTAGTACGTAAATGGATAATGTAGTAGATGAACTTCAGTACAGGTGTGATGTCAAGTATGTAGGTTATATATCCCATAGATTGGTACATCATATCAAACAGCATGTCACACTGGCTGTGAACCCAACAAGCCCACACTTGCAAAACATACAACACCCTATATAACTATAGATGTGATTCTGCAGTTGGACAATACTTACTGAATAATAACAACAAATTTTCAAATGTAAGTTGGGCTCACAGAATAGTGTACGTGCATGTACTGGAAGCTATGTGTATTAGCACAGAGGGCCCTGTTTTTTTGCAGATGGAAAGAACTGAATCTGTTTCAATACAACAAAATTGACATTGACAGGTGATAGCCATTAACAGGTTCATTACTCAGGGTACGACCCTGATTAATCACAGTGAACCTGCCTAGTTTAAAATTTAAACAGGCTTGCAGTTAACTGTCAATCAGCATTAATGGATACATTCTCCCCACCAATACCTCTGACAATTTGAGTCCATTTGCCAGTCGCCCTCCCCTTCTCATGCAGTACAAGTGTTCGTTTTTCCCTTGAATTTGTAATCTTGCAAAATGTCCTCAACACATGCCAGAAGAAAGGTTTCAATAAAATGTGACTTTTTCCAGCAATATACAAATTCTGTACTACCACATGTCGTCACAACAATATTTCACCCTAAATCATTTTAAGTAGCTCAACACTGAATTACTGAAAGTCTCTGTTCAGACATCAAAAATCAAAAGTCTCAAAGTTTGAAAAAAGGCCAGAATGGACCAAATAAAAACAAAATAAAAGTATCAAGGAGCAAACATGTGCACATGATGTCCATATTTCTTGCAATTTAAATTTTAGTTCAATTTTTGTTTCTTATTTCACAGTTTAGGATTTTTGACAATTTGACCTAGAAGGAATTTTGAATATTTTGGATCAGGATGTTGCTATTAGTTAAATTGATAATATTCTGGAATTGCACATTAGTTCCCATCTGAAAAGTTTACCAGGTGGGTGTCTCTCATCACATAGTTTACACTAAGGGTAGTTGGAATGCGGAATTCTCCATCACAAACAATTTATTTAGTCCATTAGTTATTTTAATTGGATAATAACTGCTTGAAAAATGAATATTGATGAATATGGGAAAGGTAAGAGTGGAATTGGAAAAAAAAATACTATTCATACATGCAACAAATTTGAAAATTTCTGTCTGAAACAGATATATTTTAATACTACAGGACCCTGGTGAAACAGCTAAACGTTCAAACCTTTGGGTAACCAGTGAGAAGTAAGTATACTTTCCTTTATTCTGACCTAAAATGTAACATTGTAAAAATAATTCTAAAACATATTTAGTGAGCCTATTATCTACAAAGGGGAGAGAAACAGTTTATGTTTGGAGGGGCAGCGAACAGCAAACCATGACTGATTTCACTCAGCCTGAGTCTTAGAACTGTCATGGTAAGCCTGCAGAACCAGGACTTGGAGGCTTTCACAAAGACATTGTCTTAGGGAGGATAGAAATAAGAGTCCAAGCATCTTGGGGCCAATGTAGGTCTGATGTGGGAGAGAGGATCTGGAGCAGGGAGCAGTGAAAGTCCATGTGGGTTGTGAATGTCTGACAGGCGAGATTACAGCTTGGAGAGGGAGGTGATTGTGAGAGAGTCCAATGGTTGTAGGTGGGATTTGTTAGTGAATGGATGAGAATCCGGCGAGGTCAGCTACATTTTATATTTTCCATTTTAGGTATATTAGAACATCTACGCCAATGTTGTCTACGCCCTCCCCTGTTACTTCTGCTGGATTGCTTGAGAGCCGTTCTAGTAACAGTGGATCATCTTCAACCATTAATATTCCACAGCGAATCCATCAGTTGGCTGCTAACCATGTCAACATCACCAACAGCATTCTCTACAGTTATGACTACTGGGAAATGGCTGATAAACTGACTAAGGAAAACAAAGGTATATCTTTTGGCTCAATCAGGAGATAAGACGTAGTTTGACTGCTGTAATGAATTGCTTTTTTGTTTGCCTGTTTGATGTGTAATAATAAGATACCGATCACAAGAGCACAAAGTGAGGTTCAGAGTCAAATAATAATATGAATATCAAACATGAAAACCATCAGAATCATGAAGGACTTCTGGCATTTGCTACCCTAGGATCCATTAATATCTATTTCGTATCTTCATTATTCTGGGAGTAGTTTCAGAAGTGCACTTCAAGCAAGCTCCTTATTCAGACTGAAATGTGTGTATTTGCTAGTAGTTCAGACAGATTTGCCAAGCTGATTACCTGTAGCTTTCTCACCTTGCAACCTGAAGATGCTGGTGATAATTCCTAACAACTTCACCCAATCCTGTTACCAGACTCAAAATAATTGTAAACAATATTTGACAATTCAAGTCTATTTTATGCTTGCTTGATAAAATCATTGGGGGGAGTTTCATGGAGCCCATAATAGCAGAAAACGTGTAGGGCAATATAATTAGGTGGAATAGAAGATTTTGATTTACTGATTGCAGACTGTGATGTAGCAATAAACTCAATGGTATATTGAAAATGATGCCAGCTTGTAACACATTTGCATCCTATGAATATTTATTAACGTGAAACAGCACAACAATCCTGTACATGATTATTTAAAGGAGATGTGCAGCAGGTTTTGTCTAGTTATGTAAGTTTTATAGGAAAAAGAATTTCCTGTTTAGCTCTTTGGTACAAGGGAGGAGAGCAGGAGATTGTACTCTTGCTTTGGTGCTGAGGGCCAGGAAATGTGAGTCAGTTGTGAATGGAATTGTGGAGTGGGTTTGGGGGAATGGAGGGTTAAAAGGGAATGCACGGGACAACAAAGGGTGAGGTCAGGAACATGGAGGAGTGAAATAGGAAGGGCCCAGTGACCTGGGTGTCGTGGGTGGAATCGGGGTTTGTGGGAACAGTCAGTGAAAGTAAGAAAATAAGAGGGTGGCTAAAAGATAGTGTCCAATCTCAGGTTGCTGGCTGACAGAGTCCTTACAGGACTTTGAGTTCACCTTTGGATGATGTCTTTTAAAATGCATAGTAGGGAGGGCCAGCTGAATCTACAAGCTCAGCTATGTCCCCTGGAGGGATGAATACCACACTGGACACTATTATCAATAATCAATGTAGAGTGAATAAAAAAAAACACAACATTGTTGCTTTCATAATAAAGGAAATGTCCCTAAATCTGCTGTTACTGCAATGCCATAAGGCTAGTCAGTACATGTAGCTGTCTAAGCCAGTCTCAACAAATAGCAATGATGCACACATCAGTAAAGGGTAAGCAATGTAATGTGAAATATTTACAAATGAAATTTAGTTTGGGCAGGAAAGTTGTAGCCATGATACAGAGCCTCCCTGTTTGACCAACAGACTCATTAGTGGGCTCCCTGTGAATGCAGCATTGTCAGCTGATGGTGGTTTCATCAATGAAAGGGGACCTCTGCCACAGTATTAAATTGAATATGCTTTGTATGCATGTCTTGGCACTTGGAAATTAATTGCATGGGAAAAGGCAAAAAGAAAGGAAGCAGAAGTGGTATATATTTTCAGTTAAAACATTGGGAATAGCGTGCTGTTGATAAAATCTAGTCCGTAGCATGGTTACAACGTAGAAGGAGACCATACACCCCATCATGTCAGTGCTGGCTCTCTGAAGGACCTATTCACTGAATAGTACCTCTCCCCTGCAAGTATTCCTTTACAGACAATTATTCCTTTTCCTCTTGAAAGCCTCTCTTTATCCTACTTTCACCACATTCTCAGGCACGACATTTCAGATCTTAACCACTCTTCTATCCTTCTTTCAAATCTGCCCTTGACCTTTTCATCTCCAACAAGATCAATACCAACTTCTTCAATCTTTCTACATAAATGAAGCTTCTCATCCCTGGACCCAGTCTGTGAATATCCTCTCTCCTGCTGCTGACAGGGGAAGCTAGATATTTCATGCTGTTATTTTTCAGCAGCAACATGAGTGGTGTTCGGCACTTTTAGAACGCTGTAGTTAAGCCAAATGCTATAATACCAATGAGTAACGTGTTATCTTAAAATAAATGTCGATACATAGGCTATACATTGCAAAGACTGGAAGACTTTATCGAAAAGCGTCTCCCTTCACAATAAGCTAAGTACTTTCCATATACAGTCAGACACTGCTTGCAAAACTCAAAACACAGTGTCCAACATTAGATGTGATTCTGCAAATTAGCAAAGTCTTAATGCAACTAATTTAGGATTTGCAGGCAAGCTCATAGTGTATTACAGTTGCATGTACTGGAAGTTACAAATATTAATACACAATGCTCAATATTTTGCAGCTAGAAATAACATGAATACACACTGTGCTGTTTGAACTCATCAAAATAGGTGATGGTCATTTTCAGGTTAATTGCTTAATGCAATGCCTTTATCAACCAGAGCCCACCTACCAAGCAATCAGCACTGTCCTCTTATACAGTATGAATGTTGTTTTCCCTTTATATTGGCATTTTATGTGCCTTGTATCGAGGGAGCTGATGGAGGGCTTTCTATACTCACCAGTGATCTGCAAGGAATACTTCTCATAATTCCATCTCAGAAGTGTCAGAGGCACCTCTGTTTCAACAAAACTGGTTGCTCAACTATGTCGCTCTTGCCAGCTGATCTGAAGCCACACAAGTGGAGTGTACAGTGTCGTCAGTGGCTGCCAAGATCCCTGTGGCTCTAAATTTCAATGCCATTAGATCCTTCCAGACAGTAGCAGGAGAATTCAGTGACTTCCCACAGGTTCCTTTCCATCACAGTGACTGAGAAATCACTGAGCCCTTGTATACAGGGAAAGAATTCATCATGGTCAGCACATGCTCTTACCAGGTTATCAGAATTCACAATAATGCAAAGCGTGATCAACCACTTGCATGTGGCCCCGAAAGCCTCATGTTAGGTGTTCCGAAGGTGCCTTGGTTCAACATCTCATTTGAAAGACGACAACTCTGACAACGCAGTGCTCCCTCAGTCCTGCATTGGAGTATCAGGCTTCATTTTATATTGAAAGGCTGGAGTGGATCTTGAACCTGGAACCTTATGATTCATGGGCAAGAGTTCTACAAATTGAGCCACAGCTGACACACATAGGGGCTATTTGGCATCATGATTCACCGACTCCAAATACTTGTGACACACCAATGACACATCATGCGAGCGCACTGCCAGTCAATGCTGCTGCCATAATACTTGTCTTTACCCACTGAAAAGAGTAAAATTTGTTTCATTATCTGTCTTCACACTTTTGACATGGTGTGTTTTTTTAAATTTAAGTTCCTTGCATTACAAAGAAACTTTACTTCTCTTTTCAGAATTCTTTCATGATCTCGATGCACAGATGGGACCTATAACACTACAAAGTAGTATGAAGCAGCTTGTTCGTTACACTCAACAAGGACTGCATTGGATCCGAATCAGTAATCACATGTTGTAGTGCTTTTTATGAATGATCACATTCCATGAACTTTCAATTCTAAAGTGCTGAATTGCTAGTTAATGCAGAAGGTGTCCTGAGAAAATTGAAGGAAATTTTTGCTGTGGAATTTCAAATCATAAATTTGATACTTCCTTGATGTTAAAGAATATTAGGCTTCAGTCCACGAATTTGGCAAGAGGTCAAAGAAAGATCAGGTCAATTCTATTTAGCATTCTTTCCTTTGGTTTTCCCCTTTCAGCAATTTAGTGCATTCACACCTAGAAATACTGTTGCCAGCTTCTGCATATTACAAACCTTGGGCAACAAAAGAATCTATTTTCACCTTGACTGTTCATAAACCTTTATTGTCAACTGCTCATGTATTTTAAACCTTATTTGCTTTCTCATGTAGGTTTCTACCTTTTAAGGTACATTATAAAGTAAATCTGAATTAATATCATATCATGTATTCACGTTTTATAAGCAAAAAGTTAAAAAGGGTTAGTGCAATTTACGACAACAAATAATAAGTTAATTAGGAGACCATTTAGGTTAAGGCTATTGATGGTGTCAATAAAGACAGAGGTGAAATTCCTGTTGAGAAAAAATAAAAGCTGTCTAAGAAATATTGGTCAGAGTATGTGTTGTAATTATAACTATGTTCTTAAGTTTACTTCATGATGGTTAAAAGGGTTTTCTAGGATTCAGATTTTAATTGATCATTTTTGATTTAAAATTCTGCTTCGTCACATGCTATAACATTTTATCGGTAATGTTGTACTATTTCAAAAACCAATTGAAAGATATTATTCTGTGGGTTAGTTGAAAACTTCAGGGCTCTGTTTTCAGAGCCATATATGTCTCCCATAAACTTCATATTGCAAGAACATGCCCCATAGACAAGTTGACATTATGGAAATATTCCAAATGACCCATCTTTCTGTCTCAGTTGACCAGAATGTGGAACTTCTGTGGAGGTTTGTCTGAAATTGTGCTATGACTTCAGGAAAAGTCAGCAGAAACCCTAAAGCAAGCCAGGATTTCTGCTGGCTTTCTGTAGAAGTCATATCTGTGACTGAGGAATCCTTATGGAAATTCTGTCTGTCAAGTCCACCAGTATTGAGGAATCCTTACGGAAATTGTTTCCGTGAAGTCCAGCAATATTCTGTTCAGTAAGGAGTTTATAGGAAATATATTTTCAGCAATTAAAGTTACTTGTCAGTTTAGGATTAAAGAGGGAAAGTCTCTACTTTACAGTTTGACTCAAAACATCAGTGAGAAAAGATAATTCAAAGAGAGAAGCAAAAGTCTTTGCTTCATCCTGTTTCCTAAATAATTTTCATAACTAAGTTTTCTCATTCCAACTTACTTTTTTAAGTTCAATGCCAATTTAAGGAATAACAACATGTGGTAAGATTGGGTTGGTGATTTGTTTGTCTACCATCTTTCTACATGACCAAAATGAACGATGTCATCAAGCAATAAACAATACCATCAGTAAAACAGAAGCCTTAGATAATGTGGATCAACTATTGGGACAGGTTTTCAACAGTTCAAATGTATCAATAACAATTATCATTTAGAATATTATTTGATCTAAAGATTATTTAACCTCTATGTTAAAATGCCATGCCTAGATATTTTGTCTTCTTTCGCCAATATAGACTTTAAGGGATTAAATTAAGTAGTAAATTGCTATTGCAGTGCCATAATGATTGTTATTTACCTGAGCATTAACTCAACATTTTATCATATTCAACTTGTCAGGTCTTTGACATCTGAGATTACAAAAAGGTCTGAATATTTATTTTTTATCCAGAATGTAATTATTAATCCAGTATTATTTTGACCCAACATAGAACATTCATTTTATTCCTTTGTTAATAAGCTTCGCCTATTCTACTTTATGTTTGTGATATATTTGTGTAATGCTACTCATTCATCAAGAATATTTCATAGCCAAAGTGCATTTGTTTCTTACAGAGCTCATCATTTGTTTAAGTATAATATCGAATATTGTATAAAGTTGTCTAACGATAATGCATTCAACTTTCTAAAATTATTTTACTTTTCAGTCTAGCATGCGTATCTAATACTCATCACTTCTTTCAATGATTTTATACGTTTAGATGAAATGTGCAGTATATGAAGTCAACTAAATTACTATAATTAGTAAAATATACAGGTACGGGGATGTGAGATTGAAGCCTTAGGAATCATCCAGACTCTTATGTGGAGCAATTTGTATTAAATGGAATTCATAATGGGTTTACAGGACCATAAACATGAAGCCTAATGTATATATTACAACAGCCTGATCAAAAATAATGATAATTCTGTATTTTAAAAATGCATTTTCATTTCAAGTTTGATGCTTGCAGATTCTCACTTTTTAATTTGTTCACATTAATGTTAATTGAGCTCAATTGCAAGGCTTTCAAAACTTTTAAGCAAAGTACTTTTATATGAAAAGGCAAATACTAATTGCAGAGTCCCAATGTCCGCCTTTTGTTGGAATTTTTTTTATTAATGCAGAAGTATAGCAATAAGATGTCATCAGATTTAGCAGACTTGAGACGACTTTGCTGAGTCAAAGTAATTATATTATATTTATAGCACCTCACAGCCAATCAGTAACAAATTTTATGTTCCTGCACACATTATTATTCTAGCAAAAGCGTATATCCAACTAGTTTTAAGGACCAGAAGCCTTGCTCTAGCAGTTCTAAATTAAAATGACATTTTCAGCTGCTCACTAGTTGAAGCATGAATTACCTTAGTTTTGAACCTCTCCCAGTTTATCGCCTTATGCTTTCAGAACAGATAAAAGATGGAAGTATGATGAGATTTTGTACTCAATCACTTCTCCCTTAACATCAGTATCAGCAGTTTCCTCTAATATGAAGATGGTGTAAGCTCACTAATTCTGCTTGCATGTATTTCCAGGATTTTTCATACACAACCTCCTTTTCGTAACAACTCACCAACACCTCCCCCTCATTCCCAAAAATCACTGTTATTGCTGCCCTTGTTTGTCCAAAGGATCCATCCTTATGATGCACTGTCTTTCCACACCAGATGCAAAGCATAGCCCAAACTGGATGAATGTTGACTGTCAGACAAGTAGCCTTTCTTCCATCTCCAATATTTTTATGACTAAGTAGAAGAGTTTAACTTTTTAATGTTCTTATACTTATTCATTTTCACGATTGTTTGGAGCAGGTTGGAGATTAATCTTCAACTCCAGGAGACTCCAATCCAATTCTGCAGGATTCGCAACTGAGGACAAATGGCCACATGCATCTGTCCAAATACAAACCATTGGTATTCATGGCAGCCACCTGATTTCTGTATGTGGTTAGCCTACCACTGAGAATGCATGAAGGGTCGTTCACTGATAGTCCCACACTTAAAGTGAAAGGACATGAGATCATCAAATTGCTATAATTTCCTTTGTGAACAATTGGTAAAAATAATACTTTCTCTGTTTTTGATCAAAACATGTCTATAAGTTTCAGCATTATCCTTTATTTACTTGTATTTTCTTTATGTACCTCAACACAAGTGGCAAAAAATTAACTTAAAAAATCCTGTTTAATTGCACCAATTAGAGAGAGAAATGAATGAAGAACAATGGACAGAAGACAGGCTTATTAAGCACCACAGGCTCACAAGCTGAGATACACCTAATTCAATACAAGCAATGCTTAGGGAAACAATGCATTATTTGTCAGACTGTGCAAGATTTGTGTCATATACTTGAGCCAGATCTGAAGCAAATTTCAGGATGGCTAGAGATCCCTTTTGATCGAAGTCAATTCGAAAACAACAAAGTTGCTGGACACTGAGACAAGATGCCCAGAAGAGAATGGTGTAGATTATATGGAAATGTCAGAGGTAATCATTGCTATCGCCATTAGGCCAAGAACTACTGTAGAGTGCTGGTAAGATACGGCAACACATGTTCCTAGTCTCACGGTGAGAAACCGTCCCAAAACACTTGACACAACACACACTTAGCCATTTGTTCTGTTTTTGAGATGTATTGAAGGCTTAACATATCAGACTTTATTTCAACTCTAAATAATAAATAATTTTTTAAAGTCGAAGATTGAATTTCTGCTATAAAACACTGATAACTTTCACTAGATATTATGCTAATTAGCTATGTGAAATAAACAGTCTTTTTATCTATGTTCAACCAATATTTTGTATTTAACCCTTACCATGCAGTATATCCTTGTTGTCTATATAACTACAAAAACTAAACTGGCTGAATCTATCTCTCCTAAAATGTTCCAACTGCCTTAATGATTTTAACATTAATGGTTTAACCTATCCAAGTACGCCTCAGAAAATTGTTAGAATTTAATGTATTTATATGATTTTCAGGTCAGTTCCAACCAACTTCCAGTTATACATATAATTATAAATTAATTAAATAGTTCTATTTGAGCTGCGAAGCACTCATTTTCCTGTACTTTGATAGAGGTTGTTGGAATTATAAAAGGGGTTGTTAGGTAGATTTAGAGAAAGCAAGCTGAATTTTACCTGATATCAGCTCATTGTCAATAGTGGAATGTTTCAAAGGAGGGTTTCTGTCCATGAGTCCTAACAAAATTTCTTGAGCTAATTTTCAGAACTCACCTTATTACCTTCACACCATGTCTCTCCAGAACCCTGCTCATCTTATCTTCCCTCTCATCACAGATGAAAGCATTCACCATTGCTGGGACTTCCTAGGATCCATGGCACTGGCACCATATTAAAAACACATTTGTGCACCAGGTTGAGTGCTATCCGTCTGGAGCTGGGCTGCACAGTCCCGGTGTGAGGAATTGCTCCGGAAATGGCTGACAGAGGCAAGTTAGCTCCTTGCTTCACCAATATACGAGCAAGGAACAAGAATAGGCCACTTGACCCCTCAAGTGTGCTCCACCCTTCAATAAGATCACGGAAGATGTGATTTTAACCTCACCTCTACAATCTTGCATATCCCCGATAATCTTTTATCCTCTTGATAATCAAAAATCTATCTACCTCTGCCTTTAAATATTAAAAGATTCTTCAGCCGCTGCCTCCTTAGGCAGGGATTTCTAAAGACTCACAACCCTCTGAGAGAAAAAAAATGTTTCCTCATCTCTGTCTTAAGCAGGGGCCACCTTATTTGTAAACTGTGACCCCTAGTGCTAGACTCTTCGATAGAGGGAACATCCCTTCAACAGCGACCTGGTCAAGTACCCTCAAAATCTTATATGTTGTAATTAAGTCACCTTTAGCTAATTAGCATAATATCTAGTGAAAGTTATCAGTGTTTTATAGCAGAAATTCAATCTTCGACTTTAAAAAATCATTTATTAGTTAGAGTTGAAATAAAGTCTGATATGTTAAGCCTTCAATACATCTCAAAAACAGAACAAATGGCTAAGTGTGTGTTGTGTCAAGTGTTTTGGGACGGATTCTCACCGTGAGACTAGGAACATGTGTTGCCGTATCTTACCAGCACTCTACAGTAGTTCTTGGCCTCTTCTAAAATGTTCCAACTGCCTTAATGATTTTAACATTAATGGTTTAACCTATCCAAGTACGCCTCAGAAAATTGTTAGGATTTAATGTATTTATATAATTTTCAGGTCAGTTGACTCTTCTAAACTCCAAAGAATTGCCTGCCTAGCCTTTCCTCAAAAGGTGATCCACTCATTTGAGGCATTAATCTAGTAAACCTTCTCTGAACAGCTTCCAAAGCATTAACATCCACAGGTCCGGTGACCAGTACTGTGCCTGCAGAACTGAAGCATACCCGGTCGCAATACAAGATAACATTTTATGAGCTTTCCTGATTACTTGCTGTACCTGCATGCTAAACAGCTGCAATTCATGCACTAGGGCACGCAGATCTCTCTGCGTTTCAGAGCTCTGCAACCTCTCATCATTTAGATAATATGCTTCATTTTTTTATTCTTTCTGCCAAAATGGACAATTTGACATTTTTCCACATTGTACTGGATCTTTGCCCACTTATTTCCCTTATTAATATCCCTTTTTTGGCTGCTTATGTCCTCTTCACAAATCACTTTCCTATCTATCTTTGTATCATGAGCAAATTTAGCTAAGATATTTTCAATCCCTTCATGCAGGTCATTTATATAAACTGTAAAGAATTGAAACCCCAACACTGAACCCTGTGGCATACCACTTCTAACACCCTGCCAGCCTGGAAAAGACCCATTTATTCTTATTCTCTGCTTTCTACTAGCCAGCCAATGTTCTATCTCTGCCAATATGCTATCCCCTGAACTTACCAATGTGTTACAGCATGAGTTTTTATTGTCTTCAATAACCTTTGATGTGGCACTTTATCAAATGCCTTCTGGAAATCCAAATACAATACATCCGCTGGTTCACCTTTATCTACGACACACAGTTATCTACAGCAGCAGAGTATATCTAGAGGCCTTGGTAGACATCATGGTACAAAGGAGGGGCTATCCTCTTTCCTCAGGAGACCTCATCATGAATGCAGAATGCACAAGCAGACACACAAGCAGCAGGCAGATTTGTTGAAAGCACTGGAAAAGCTGACTCGATGGTTGAAGGACTCCACCAAGTATTTGTACCATACTGCCTCTAGCACGTGAGCATCTGGCTGCCTGCATGGACAGATTGGTGGCTGCCCTGGAGAGCTACAGGTCAGCATGCTCAGTGTCTGTTGGATATGTGTGCAGACCTGAACTCCATCGCTGTGGCCATTGGTGCTCTGCTTGGGGAGGCAGTGTCCTTGACCTCACTCCCAGGTGCCCGTTCCTCAGATGGTGAAAGGGTGGTGCTAGTAAGCAGCCAGCTGGAGGAACAGTCACATACAGATGCACTAGAAGTCTCCTCTAAGGACAATCCAGAGGTGACCGGTCCCTTCATCTCCACTCTGCCTGCTGTGCTCAACCGTGTTGAAGTTAAAGCAGAGGGGGGGGGGGGGGGGGCAGGACACCCTCAGCATGTTTGGGGTCTCTGTCCATATCTGTCCCCTGAACCATTTGCCCATAGGGCCAATAGGTGGACGTTATGGTGGCAGCAGGAGTAAGAACGATAGGAAAAAGCACAAGAGGGCACATAGGTGGCAAGGCATTGTAAGTACATTATCACATTTTGAAATAGACATTCACCTTTCACCATCAACTGTGTGAGTGAATGTCATTTTAGCCACAAGAATGAAGGTAAAGAGGGCAGCCATCTTAGTACCACGTGGTGTTATAACCCTGTCTGAAAGGTAACCTTCCCATAGTACACATATTAATATGAAACTTTGTTATGATTGAATGAGGGAGTATCAGATGTTGTGAAGCCTTCCATCCTTTTGCAATCTTAACAGTTATTAAACAGCATGGAAATGTGGAAAAATCAGTGCTTTAAGGTGCCATCTAGCTGTGTTAAACAGGCGATGCTGGCTGCAGCAGCCTTAAACATTTGCAGTCAGTAGAAGATGATGTCACACAACTCAGTTCCATTGAATGAAGTTCTCTGTGTTGCTTTGGCTGACTCCGCTATGCTGTAGGATATCGAAGATGCTGTTCCATCTGAACAACATTTTTATCTTCTTACCCAGTTCAATGCTGCAGATCCTTTAGATCATTATCGTCCACTCCATAGCCTTGATGTTTCCTCCAGTTGTTGGGAGCAAAGATTTGGGAGACCAAGCTGCATCCTTTGTCTGGACCAGACTGTACAAAGTCATAGACATGAGCTGCATGGAAACCTGATGTGGAGGGACTATCCTACGACCTTCAGTAATCCAAAAAAAACACTAGACAGAGTTATAGATGAACACAGCAGGCCAGGCAGCATCAGAGGAGCAGGAATGCTGATGTTTCGAGTCTGGTCCCTTCTTCAGAATAAGGGTCCAGACCCGTAACGTCAGCTTTCCTGCTCCTCTGATGCTGCCTGATCTGCTGTGTTCATCCAGCTCCACACCTTGTTATCTCAGACTCCAGCATCGGCAATTCCTACTATCTCTAGACAGAGTTATGTAGGGTTCTGACCTCTACCTCTTGACAGAGTATAACACCGCTACCCCCCTCTTACCTGTACAATATTCCACGCAAGACGAGTGATTATAGCTTTTCTGTAATTTTACCACATCATTAAAGTACCTATGGATGAAGGTCTGTATAAGGGATCAATTCCAGATCAGCTGGAGGTTGATGCTCGTTCTGGGTTTGTGGACATACCCATTTGTGTGGCAGCTCTTAGTGCAACAGCTACAGGGAAGGCTGCAGCTTCTGAGCCTGGATCCATTGAGGACAGTTCTAATGTGCTCATAGGAACAACATCAGATCCAAAGCAGTTCTTCAGTATTGCGATCATTTCTTTGTTGCACCACACACAAATAACATTTGAACAGCATCTTCCAAATATTGCAACATGGAGGCCCCCAACAAGTAAGCCAGAGGGATGCCTTGACATTGATTTGGTGCATCATTGCCTAGATTTAAATGTGTGCCTTTTGGCATACATACATTGGCATAATGAGAACCTCTCCTGCTACCCCTTATCCCCACAGTATCCAGAGAGCAGCATTGCATATCCAATAATGCTATGGGTGTTTTATAGACCAAGTTGTGAAGTGAGCAGTTCCTGCATCTTGTACAGCTGATGGGACCTGGAAAGTGCTTGCTACATTGGCACTAAGGTGAATCTTCCCAGGCCACAAGACATTGCTCGTACCTCACAGCCATTGGGAGGATTGATTAATAATATTGAATGATGTGATCAAAAGTACTTGGGCCAAGATGTTTTAGTCAGTCAAAGTCCACATATAGCATCTTATGAAAACAGATGTCTTTCACCTCTAATGTGTGGGTGTCTGTTTAATGCTATGGCCCTTTGAAGGTCCTCACACCACACAAAAGTGGAGGCCCCTCCCTCAAAAAATAGAACACTTACTCTGTCCACTCTGGGTGTGGTGGCAGTCATTTTCACTTCTATTGAACACTTGCAATTTAGATGAAGTTTGGAAAAAAAAATCAGTGGTAACACTTTACAGGGTGAATTGCAGGTTCAGCCTCTTAGTCTGGATGACCCTCAAATCTTCATAAACTGTTCTGTCAACTCCATCGGCTTTGATCTTCTTCCATGTTGCCATCCATTTATTAAAGTGTTCATCTCTCCAATTTACTCCCTGAGCCTTAGACATATTGTGTAGTCATACCGGGAACTGTAGTACATTGTCCTCCATCAAGGCTAGGTGGTCACCATCAATGATTCCCCTCTCCCACAATGCCCATTGTCATCCTACATTCTATTGCCTCTACTCCTTATGTATTGACCTTTCCCCTTCACAATTATTATCCCCTCTTCAGCCTTCAATCCCTACAATTGAATTTCTTAGCTTCTCTACCACAGCAGTGTCCCCAGTAACCCATCATGATTTACAGTGGACAGACATTCAGGACTGACCATGTCCCACCCAATGACAGATTTCGAAAGGCAGACCTGACTGATGAATTAACAGGCCCATGACTAATATCTGTGCAACTTCCCAAGTTATCACAACATGGTCAGTTTCATGCCCATGAAACATAGCCTGAAATGTTGGGGACTACTGTTCAATATGGGTGCCCAGAAGAGCACGTGACAAACTGGTGTCACCAAGTACCTGCTGTGATTTTCCTGTTGGGAATTGCTGCCCTCTAGTTTCTATCCAGCATGTGGGAGAATAGGAAAAGCATGTCAATGTGCTGAATTTAGGTAGTAATGGCATCCAAATGCATGCAAATTGACATCTCTCTGCTAACAAGCAAGGTTGTCATTTCAACATTCAAAACTTGGTTGCAGATTTAGAATCCTTTTACGCAGCATGATAGTCTCATTTCTGCAAATCTTATCATATTTGCTGACTGACTCATCATTGCCCACATTATTCGGGGCTGGGATAACTCCACCCAATCTTTTTTGCATGTACAGGAGTCAATAACTGAAGGCTTCAAATCTAATATATCCATCAATAAATGCCGCAATGAATTCAGGTGAGTGTTCTAAACTCAGCAAGTGATTAGAGTGTGGACCTCCCTAACACAGGAGTATTTGAGATATATCATCCAAATATATTAAAGCAGAAGGTAGATAAACACATTAGGGAGAAATGAACAACTTATTCTGATAGGTTTTGATGTAGATGGATGGGAAGAAGTTTGAGTGGAGAAAAACACCAGCATCAACCTATTAAGATGTCGTGATATAATGAAATATGGGCTATCAATTTTCAACTCCCAATCTCTGATTTTAATATCTAAGACTTCCGTAGACTAAAATAGTTTTAAAAAGGGAAGACGCTGACTTAAAATGGCCACAGTAATCACCTGACCACAGGTTGAGCTAAACTCCAGGAAACCAATGTGGAACGAACAAAATTATCTGAACTGAAATGAACACTTTTATCAAAACAGGGTAAAGAAGCTTGCATTTCCTATTCTTAATTTACACCAGTATGATAAGTTAAAGAGATGGAAGATATTTTTATTCATTTTGAGGACATTCAGTGTCACTGGCTAGGCCAGCAATTACTGCCCAACCTAATTGTTCAGAGGACAGTTAATGGACAACCACATTATTGTGACTGAAATCACATGTAGGCCAGACCACATAAGGCAGCAGATTTCCTTCCCTAAAGAACATCAGTGAACGGGGTGGGGGTGGGTGGTTCTATAACATACAACAATGGTCAGCTCTAAATTCCAGAATTTTATTGAATTCAAATTTCACCAATTGTCATGGCAAGTTTTGAAGCTAATCCCCATAACATTGGCTTGGGGTTTTGGATTGCTAATCCAGTAACATTACCACTACATCACCACATCTACTTGCAGTTGTTTAAAACAACTGACAAGACATGAATAAACAAACAAACTGCATTTCAAGCAACTGCTTTGCCTGATCATTGGAATTGGATCTGTAATAGCTCTCTCTCTCTGTATCTCTGAGATTCAACTGAAATTAGTGAAAGGCTTCCTCAGCTCTTTTCATCTCTCTTGTTTCACAATCCTGCAATTGAGACCAGAAAGAACTGGCTGACAGTTATGCCCACTCCCTTCTCTGGTCATTGTTTCAGAAGTTAGTCCTGAATATCCATCTGCAAACGGAAGCATTCTGTGGTGGGTGGCAATGATACACCAGCCTCTCCATTCATACATACATGAACTTGGTCTCCTCCTGCCAGTTTTATTGCCTCTTCCTCTAAGGGATTGAGGATCCTGATGTCTGATGCTAAGACTTCATTCTGGGAATGCTATCTTCTGGTGTAGGTTGTTTTCTATGGCAGAGTGACATGCAGAATGAGTGTGCGTCCTCCCAATGGTGTGTGAGCATTACAAGAACGTGCCTATGATCACTTCTGAGTGCCCTCCAGTAATAGATTACAAACTGCACTGTCATGCAACTGATACAGTGTTCACAGTATGAGGTGGCTTGCACTCCTTCAGTCCACAAAATGGATCTGCTGCTGAGGCTTGCAATTGACCTGACATCTCACTTACCTCACATGATTATGGTTGTTATTTTGCAGTGATGACTATATGGCTTCACATAGCCTTGTGGAGAACAGTAGATCATTCACCCTTTTAGGATGGCAGTCAGCCTTGCAGTTGGGCCCCATGTGTGCTAAACTGCATGCCAACAAGCCAGGCTGCCTCAGTCAAATGGGAGGTCTTCCTGCTGGCATTCCTGGAAGCATCACCTCCTGCCTTTCCCAAGCTAGTTGGAGGAGAATCTGCAGTAAGGTGTTGAACCATGTCTTATCTGGACTGAGATATCTCCTATGGAGCTGCAGGTGGGTGGGGACATTTTGGGGTGGGATGGGGCAAACACAAAGGCTGACATGATACTCCTGCCTTACAGTGAGCAATTGCCTGTCCAAATGTCTCTAAATAAAGTCCCAAAGCATTTTACCTTGTGAGGCAGCGGTGGTGGTGACGATGTCCAGCCACTTTCCATACAATTTGCTGAGTTCCTTGTGTGTACACATGTAACAGGCCGACAACTGCACGATCATGGAGAAAAAGCCAACCCCCTTCTGCACCACCCCGAGCAGAAGTGGCATTCACGTCCATTCCTTCTATTGAACAAATAATCCGTAACAGTAAGTTTTACCCACTGATACAATCAGTTTCCAAATGCCTATAAATGCCTCTCAGGAATTTCCTTATGAAACATTCAATATTATCAAATTGCATCTAATCAATCAATCACTCTAAACAGATAAAATTGTGTTTGAGCAAAAAGCTCTGACAAATTCAATGAACAGAGATAAATGTTCATTTTCCTAGTCAATCCATTTCTGATCAAATTTACCTGTGTAAGGACTGGACCTATACAAGATCTGCTAATCATACTATTTCTACCTTAATCATAAAAAATGTGGCACATTAGCAATAGGACTGTCATCGCCTGCTTTCAAAATAGATTGTCAGGTGTGGATCTATACGTCTTCTTGTCCCCTGAGAGTTGCAAATATATCTGAGTTCTGTTATTCACTCCCAGTTTAGCTATGACAGTTTTATCTTGGTCCATTCTCTACAGGAAACGCCTAAACAGCTTTTCACTCGGTAGCCTCCCTGCTTTGATTAAATCATACAGGCTCCCCTTACACCAAGCCCCTAACCTCTGGGGACAAACGTTCTGAGGAGTGGTATTGCAACAAAGAGCAGCTCCAAATTGTGAAGTTAGGTGTACAAAATTTCAAACACTACCAGCTGCCAGTCATTTTTTGGAGAAAGAGACATTCCTCTGAATCTCAGGCATCCCAAATCTACGACATACTTTGTACGATTGTAACCTCAATTCAGGTATGTTTGTCAGATCCACAGATCCAAATACAATTTGACCCATCAAGGTAAGCCTTCTGTAGATTTCTAAGAGTTGAAGACTGACTCTGTTGTACAAGAGTACACGTTTGAGGTTGGGTGCACAGGCTTGTGCGTCTCATTCACAGGGTCACAATTTTGTGGTAAAGAGAATAGTAGTATAATTGCTTGTGTCTTAATAAATCAATTCTCAGCTGGATCTTGCAACTTGGTTATCATTCCATGCCAGCAGCCCAGCTTGCCCATTTGAAACCGACGCTGCGTGGATGGCTTCACCTGTGGTAGTAAAATTCTTAAAGAGGAGTAGTATTTATTTTAAATTAATATTTTGAAGTGTTTTAAAATTTAGTACATTATTTCATCTGCATTTTCAGTGTTTTGTCACCCATGGGATGTGGGCATCACTGACTGGACCAGCATTTATTGCCCATCCCTAGTTACCCTTGAGATGGTAGCAGTGAGTTGCATTCTTGAACATCTGTAATCTATTTGGCATAAGCACACCCACAATGGCCTTGCAGAAACAGTTTTAAGACTTTGGCCCAATAACAATGAGGAAAAAGCACTGTATTTTGGACTCAGGATGGTGAGTGACTTGGAGAGGAATTTGTAGGTGGTGTTGTTCCATATAGCTTAGTAATCATCACTGTTTAGATCTGATATTTCAAATTGCACAACTTCTATTTTTAATTATTTTGGTTCCAACTTTTATATTGCTTGTAACAACTGGAGTACCTTAGATTAGAATTGTTGGGAAATTCTAATAGCGTTGCTTATCTTAACTGTCCCTGAGTGGTCAAGGAAGGCAGCTGTGACACACTACACCTCAGATATTATATTTCTTCAGAGCTGCAGTTAAAAGTCCAGAATAACCTTGTTAGGCATGATGAAACATGCCTTTAATACCGAGATTTACACATAACCAATCAGCTTACAAGCCACCAATGACATACAAAATCAGCAAACAGTCTTCATTTCACAAATGAAATGGTCCTCTTAGTAACTTTCAATGGGAATTGGAGATGTGGTTAAAAAGGAAAAGATACAGGGTACAGGAGGTACAGGGGAAGGGAGGGATAGTGAGTCTATGAGGCAGCCCTTTCAAAGAGCCCACAAGGCAAAATGGTCTTGTATGCTGTATGATTCTATGATTATTTTCAAGGAAAATGTCATTATCTAGCTGTTGGTCCGCAGGTTACGAGACTTCAGCTGTATATCCAAAAAAAATTGTCTATACAATAAAAGTTTCTAGCTTGACCGACATTGCAGACAATAAGTTGCACATCCCCATAATTCCCTGGTTGCAAAGATTTCTCCTCAGCTCCTCTCTGATACTTTTGCCATTTGTTCCATTCTTAGCTGTGTCATTGCAGTCCGAGTATCATTTAGAGTTATTATGTTACAGAAGAAGGTCATTCATTCTATCAAGATCATTAGCTCTCTGGGAAAAAAAGAATCCAGGGATTCCCATTCCTCCATTTATCCCTTAGCTCTGCAACTCTGCAAATATATTTCAGTGTCTGTCCAATTTCCTTCTGAAACTTTTATAGTCTCCACTTCAATCACCTCCATAGGCAGTGTGCTGCATTGTCATTAAATCTCAATGAATTAACACATTCTCCTTTACATTTACATTTACATACCCATTTCTGAAGAAGGGTCCTGAATTGAAACATCAACCTTCCTGCTCCTCTGATGCTGCCTGGCCTGCTGTGTTCCTCCAGCTCCACACTGTGTTATCTCTGACTCCAGCATCTGCAGTTCTTGCTATCTCTTCTTCACATTCTCCTGTGTGTCTTGCCCAAAACCTTAAACCTGCATCTGCTAGTTCTTTAACCATCAGATAATCAATAGTTTTTCATTGTCTACTATATCTAAGTTTTTTATAATTTTGCACACGTCAATCAAATCTCCCTTCAGCCTTTTCTGCTTCAGGGAGAACATCCCTAGCAACTCCATACTGGCCTCGTAGCTAAAATCTCCTGTCCTTGGAACTAATCCAGGAATTCTGCTGTGCAGTCCTTCGAGGACCCTCACATCCTACCTAAAATGTGATGCCAGAACTGGCGTAATACTCTAGAGCCAGAGCTTTACAAATGTTCCACATAACTTTCCTGCTTTTGTACCAAATGCCACTCCTTTTGAAGCCTAAGATCTCAAGTGCTTTGCTAATTGCTTTCTCAGTGTATCCTTCCATCTGCAAATATCTACATGCATTAACCCTCAAATCCCTGGATACCTGTGCATTTCTTATAATTGTGCATTATGCCTGTATTGCCTCTCCCCATCCCTTTTAGCAAAATATATTACGTCAGACTTCTCTTTATTAAATCCTATCTGCTACTCATCTGTCCATTTGCAGTCAATTGGTGTCATCTAATCATAGAATGCATACAGTGCAGAAAAAAGCCATTGGGCCCATCGACTCCTTACTGACCCTCTGAAGAGCATCTCACCTAAGAGGGCCCACCCTAAACTCTGCTTGGGGCTTTGAACCATAGCTAGTCCACCAAACCTGCACATCCCTAGATACTACAGGGCAATTTAGCATGGCCAATCCCCCTAACCTGCACGTTTGGACTGTGGGAGGAAACCGGAATGGCCGGAGGAAACCCACGCAGACACAGGCAGAATGTGCAAACTCCACTCAGTCAATCAGCCAAGGCTGGAATCAAACCTGGATCCCTAATGCTGTGAGGCAGTAATGCTAACCCCTGAGCCACCATGTCACGTTCACTGTTTGCTATTCTCTATTAATGCCCTGCCTGCAACAGTAGTAGACTCGCCAACTTTAAGGGCATTTAAATGGTCATTGGATAAACATATGGATGATAATGGAATAGTGTAGGTTAGATGGGCTTCCGATTGGTTTCACAGGTCGGCGCAACATCGAGGGCCGAAGGGCCTGTACTGCGCTGTAATGTTCTATGTTCTATTTCATTGTATGACAAGATCAGGAGAGGGGTGAATTGACTCCACTCTTTTTAACCTCCTTGGTTGGCCATAATGAAGATGTTTATTTCCTTTTAGCACGTCAGTCTATTGCACTTCAAGTAAGTCTTAATCACTAGATTAAAAACTAAGGACTTATTTGAGAGGTTTTCCAAGTGAAAGAGAAAGGAACTTTATTTATTACTAGCATAGGAAAGTATTAAAGCACATCCAACACTCTTAGAAACACGGATAAAGTTTAAAAGAGAGAGAGTGCCTAGTAAAAGATAAAAATTGTGCATTTTAAAAAGTTCTTTGAGTCCTTGTGGTATAGTCAAACCTGAGATCATAGCTGTTTACTTGCTGTGTTATGTTGCCAGTTGGAGCGAAATTTGTCGAACTCTTGGTGAATGGTCAGTGAATGGATGCTCTGCTAACATGGTTAATTGCAGGTGCTGGTTTAAGATCATAAGAAGGAAACAGGAGAAAAGAGCGTCTTCTAGTCTTTGCTATTACCAATCCATTTACTTTCTCTCTGTCTGCTGCTCTTCAAGCAGCTATTGAAGTATCTATTTATGCACAACCACATTTGTATAGTCTTGAGTCTGGCTTTGCTGTCTTTCCAAGCTGGACATCACAGACAACCTTTTCATTTCCAACATGTGCAACTTGTCATATCAGTTTAAATTAAAACAGGAGATGTGAGTTTCTTGATGCCCAACTCTGTTGACTAGTTTCAACACTTTAGACAAAATGGTCATTTTAATTCAGAGGATTTTACTTATTCCATGTTGGTTTTCTAAACTTGTCTTCTTTTGGGCAGCCATTTTAGGTCCATGATTCTTTCTTTGTGTAGCCTATGAACAATATTCCCTTTAATCAGCTGCTGTAAAGTTCCACGCATTGACTTCTGGTTCCCAAATTTGTTGCCACACCTTGGGGGTCTACACAGAAGAAAGAAAATTACAGGGAATACTGACAACGATAAACCTTCTTCAGGATTCTCTATGAGAGCTTAAAAGCCACAACAGCTATTCTTCCTGAAAGGTTTCTTGAAGACTTCATCTAGACACCCTGAATTAACTGTTTCCATAGATATCCTAGAGGAGCATCTGCATATGTCTGTTGAAAACTGTCTCAGCCTATTGGTCCATTTTACGTGTTAAAGGATACTTGACTAAAAGCAATCTGGAATATTTCATATCTTAAACTTTTATTCTATGAGAATTTACAACTATTTTGGTCAAAGTGTTTTTATAATATTAATTTCTGCAGAGAAAGTTTGTTTATGTTTTCTCTAATTTGTACATGTGCATGTTAGTTAAAAGTGTAAATTCTTATAATTCCACATATCAAACTTGTTAGTGCATCTTTATCAAATAGTTTTGTTATTATAATAATCAATAATTTTGTTAACTGAATAAACCTGATTTATGGGTCTTTATGTACTGAACCTAATATAAAGTATAATATTGACTGCATTGGTAAATGGGGAAACTATTGAATTGCTTGTTGTGATGAGTAGAATGGCAGGGCTAGAAAAAGACAGTGTACTTTTCCAACCTTGGTCATAACAATGGCCTTAGAAGATACCACTAGTGAAGGTAGACAGGTTTACATATATCAATGTCAGTCCCCTGCCTGGATAAAGGGGGAGGATTAGAAGCAGGGAGGCATTCAACTGTAAAACCACCCACTAAATCTAAAAAATTGTTAATTGCAATGAGGTTAAAATGACCATAGCGGCGCTGCCTCGTGTTCCCACGAGGAGCTCGAACAGTTCATCCACTTCACTAACACCTTCCACCCCAACCTTTAGTTCACCTGGACCACCTCTGATATCTCTCTCTCCTTCCTGGACCTCTCTGTTTCCATCTCTGGCAACTACCTGGAAACCGATATCCATTTCAAGCCTACCGACTCCCACAGCTACCTAGAATACACCTCCTCCCACCCACCTTCCTGCAAAAATGCCATCCCCTATTCCCAATTCCTTCACCTCCGCCGCATCTGCTCCCGTGATGAGGCATTCCACTCCCAGACATCCCAGATGTCCTCGTTTTTCAAGGACCGCAACTTCCCCTCCACAGTGATCAAAAAAGCCCTCGACCACATCTCTCGCGTTTCCCGCAACTCATCCCTCACACCCCGTTCCCGCAATAACAACAGACACAGAATCCCCCTTGTCCTCATGTATCACCCCATCAAACTCCAGATCCAACGCATCATCCTCTGGCACTTCTGCTACCTGCAATCTGACCCCACTACCACTACCAAAGACATTTTTCCCTCCCCACCCTTATCTGCCTTCCGGAGGGACCGCTCTCTCCGTGACTTCCTTGTCCGCTCCACACTCCCCACCAGCCCCACCACACCCGGCACTTTTCCCTGCAACCACAGGAAGTGCTACACCTGCCCCCACACCTCCCCCCTCACCCCCATCCCAGGCCCCAAGAAAACCTTCCACATCAAATAGATGTTCACCTGCACATCTGCTAATGTGGTGTACTGTATCTGCTGTTCCCGTTGTGCCCTCCTCTACATCGGGGAAACCAAGCGGAGGCTTGGAAACCACTTTGTGCAACACCTACGCTCGGTTCACGACAAACAACTGCACCTCCCAGTCGCGAACCACTTTAATACTCCCTCCCACTCCTTGGACGACATGTCCAACCTGGGCCTCCTCCAGTGTCACAACAATGGCACCCGTACTCTCACAAGGAGCTCGAACAGTTCATCCACTTCATTAACACCTGCAGGAACAGCACCTCATATTCCACTTGGGAACCCTGCAGCCCAATGGTATCAATGTGGACTTCACAAGCTTCAAAATCTCCCGCCCCCGACCGCATCCCAAAACCAGCCCAGCTCATCCCCGTCTCCCTAACCTGTTTTTCCTCTCACCTATCCCCTCCTCCCACCTCAAGCCCCACCCCCATCTCCTATCTACATCCCGCCCCCTTAACCTGTCCGTCCTCCCTGGACTGACCTATCTCCTCCCTACCCCCTCACCTACACTCACCTTTACTGGCTCCATCCCTGCCTCTTCGACTTGTCTGCCTCCTCTCCACCTATCCTCTCCTCTATCCGCCTCCCCCTCTCTCCCTATTTATTTGAGCCCTCTTCCCCTCCCCCATTTCTGATGAAGGGTCTAGGCCCAAAATGTCAAGTTTTCCTGCTCCTATGATGCTGCTTGGCCTGCCATATCCTCCGATCATTAGCCTGGCGATCTGGATTATCCGTTTAATGACTTCCCCAATCTTATGACAAAGTTTTTGTTCCGGCATTTTAATATCACCGTGGGCACAGTTGAAGGAAAGCCAGCACGTGGCCTTTCCGAGCGCATCCTTCCATGTCTGACCCTTCCGGAATTTTACAGGCAGCGGTGAAGCAATCGGGCTCCCTGCCTATTCAGAATGGCCATTTATAGACTTCACCCTTTCGCTGTTTCATCAGTAGTAAGTCAGAAGTCACACAACACCAGGTTATACTCCAACGGGTTTATTTGAAATCACAAACTTTCAAAGCGCTGCTCCTTCCTCACCCGACAAAAGGTCCTAGGGTCTCGACCCAAAACGTCGACTCTCCTCCTCTGACGCTGCCTGTCCTGCTGTGTTCCTCCAGCTCCAGACTGTGTTGACTCTGACTCTAGCATCTGCTGTTCTTGCTATCTCCGATATGGTGGAAGATTTCCTTTGTGGATCCCGACACGTATCAGAAACAGAATAAATGTGTGAGCAAGGTGTAAGCTTCACTATAAGGCATTCACTACTTTTCACGATTCCATCAGCCGCCACCGTGGCGCACCACGATATCATGGTGATTATGGCTGTAGTACCTTTTATCTCTGTTACAGGTCCTTACCGCCTGGTGTCATTATAACACAGTGTAGTTACACGTTTTCACCTGCGGGTGTCACTGTGACTGGTAAGAGGACAGCACTTTAAGCTTCCACTGCGCCCCTTTGGACGCAATAATGTGTAGTTACAGCCACCTTCCCACCAGGTGTCGCTTTGGAATTTTGTAGTTACAGTCGCTCGTCGCCCGGTGTCGCTGCAACTATGTGTAGTACCAGCTTCCGGCCCCCGGTGTCGCTGTAATTGAGGGTAGTACCCCAGCCTCCTGCCATCGGTGTCGCTGTGAGTGAGTGTAGGATTAGCCTCCACTCCTCGGTGTCGCTGTTGCAGTCACTAAGTGTGGTACCAGCCTCCAGCCCTCGGTGTCGCTGTGTGTAGGTGTAGTACTAGCCTCCAGCCCTCAGTATCGCTGTGAGTGGGTGTAGTACCAACCTCCAGACCTCGATGTCGCTGTGTGTGGGTGTAGTACCAGCCTCCAGCCCTCGGTGTCGCTGTGTGTAGGTGTAGTACCAGGCTCCAGGCCTCGGTATCGCTGAGTGGGTGTAGTACCAGCCTTCAGACCTCGATGTCGCCGTGAGTGAGTGTAGTACCAGCCTCCAGCCCTCAGTGTCGCTGTGACTGGGTAGTTGCAGGCGGTGCCGGAGCAGGCGGACGGGGCGGGGTGGAGCGGGAATGGAGAGATCACGGAGCCGGAGACCGGAGTGAGGGGCAGAGGCTAGCAGCCCGATAGACAAACGGTGGTAATAGAAGCCGGGAGACGGACGGTAACTGAGGTCGGGATGAGTGTTAGGCCGTGAGAGGTGAGCCGTTCCCGGTTACGTGACTGGCGGCACCGGCACGGAGAGAGCGCGGGGCCCGGTTCCCCCTCCTCCCGGGGCTCCGGGTCTCGGTGCTGAGGAGCTGCAGACCCGGCCTCAGACACAAACAATGTCGGCCTTTCCCCAGGGGTCAGGACAGAACCTAGAGCCGGAGTCCTGCGTGAGGACAGACCCTACTGCCCTGGGAGCCCTTTGCTCCGGAGCAGAGGATCATCTCCAGACGGGGGCGGGGGCTGGACAGGGAGACCGCAGGAGGCGTCCCCATCATCCAGGAGGAGGCTTCCCCCTTCCATCTAACAGGAGGGGGCTTTCCCCATAATCCAGATGATTTCCCCCCAACCTCGGAGGAGGCTCGTATAACACCCCCTCGCGTACCTTTTAGAAGGCTGTCTCCCAAATTTGTATGATTTTTCTCAGCAATTTTCACATAGTAGCCTCCTGTCCAAAATTGAGTATAATTCGCGGCAAACTAATAATGTTGCATAGATCGTGTCGTGATTTCATTTCCATGTAAAGAACAAATGGGGATTTTGGTCAGACTTTAGCTCTGTTCTTCCTATTCTCGTAAAGTTCTGTTCGTGTTTATATCTGTCCACAAATGTCTGTTCCTCTAGGAAATGCTGTGTCTTATCCCTCTTAGCCACACCCCCCAACCCTTGTCAACATCTGTTGAGACATACCTTGTTTGGCGACGGCTTAAGGAGCTTATGAATAACTTAACTTGTTAGATTTTCCTTAAATATATGCACGAAGAATTTAATTTTACACCTTGAAATGTCTCATTTGCTGTAAAACCAGAATCAGCTACCAAGTTTGTACTAAATGTGCTTTGCAGTATTTGTGGCTGACCTCCTGTGTAGGAGTGTAGTGCTCTTTTTAGATTGTGCAAGCGATTGAAGTGAAACACTAACAGAGAAATTCCTTGTGTATTCTGATGGTGGTGTGGGGTGGTTCTCCCTGGGGAGCAATGGTCCATTCATCTTAAGATGCTATTTTGATTTGGAACACCACATCCCAAATGATTCTGACAAAAGATTATTGGGCTTGAAACATTAACTCTGCTTTTCTCTTTATAGATGCTACCAGACCTGCTGACTTTCTGCAGTCCTTTCTGTTTATGTTTCAGGTTTTCACTATCCACAGTTCTTTGTTTTTATTTTGATTCTTAATCATGTTGCTGTCAAGATCCCTTTAGGCATTTCTTGATCAACTTTGTAAGGAGACGTCCCCATAATGCCGAAAGGCAGAATATGCTAAAAAGGTATTATACCTCACAGTAGATTTAGAATTGGGACATTTTTCCTGAATGAGGGGTTGTAGATATAAGACTAAGATGAAGAGGATTTTCTTCTGAATGTCATGAATATTTAGAAATCTCTATTGCAGAGAGAAGTGAAGGTGGAGTCAGTGAATGAAATCAAAGCTGAGATAGACAGCTTGTCAAGTTGTATGGCAGGAAAGTGGTGATGGCTGATGTTAGATCAACCTCAATCTTATTGAATGGCAAAGTAAATACAAGGTGCTGTATGGTTCTTACGATCTTTTTCAGGTTGCTAGGGTTCATACTCGGTTTACCATATTGAAAGAAGTACTAATTCCATTTTTTTTCCCATGTTGAATCTCTCTCCATTTTAGAGTCTCACTTTCAGCCACGCTAATTTCACAGGACCTCTGCCATTTGAAAGCAAGGCAAATATAGAATTGAAACATGGTTATTCACATGGTGCCTTGGGCAGGGGAAAAGAGAAAAGTAACGGTCCTTCAGACGTCTCCAATTCTTTCTTCTCTGCTGTTTTTCTCTTTCTGAATATATTCATGACATAAACACTTCTTTCTTTCCTCAAGGGATGGAGCTGTAACTGTTTACCTTTACTTTGAATGTTTCTTGTCTGGTATTGGTATATTATTTCAGAATTCACTTAATTTCTCTCTTGTCTCTAAGGTGAAATTATATATGTCTAGACAATTTTCATCTAAGGCAATCTGTGCTGCCCCATTGGGATTGAATTGATCTAGTAAGAGTTTGGTTGGTCAGTGTTCATTTTTCAATTATTGTTTTACAAATAAGTGAATGTATATTAAATAAAATGTACGCACCTAACAAAATGCGTAATTACTACTGGAGTGATCTGAGGTGCAGTCACATTCATTGATTGTCTGCTCAATTTGGCAACCTCTGTCAGGTGATGAAGTGCTGACAATTCTTAGAGCATATCATGGTCCCCTTGTTGTCTCGCTGTGCTCTAGATAGTTTAAGATGACGTACTGTCCATTTGGTTCTTACGTTAGCTCCTGTCGTAATACTTGCATCTGACACACTTAGGGTAAGAAATTGTCTTATTTCTGTCTGCAAACCCATTTCAGCAGGTTAAGTTTACGCTAGTGACTTAGTTTTGTACGTGTGTATTGAGGTGAACTGAACTGCATGTTTTCTGAAACTGGCATGGTATAGTGTTCACGTACAGGGAAAGATGGGGTTGAAATACAGTGCATTGTTCTTTCAGAGAACTAGTGTGAACGTTGTTGATTGTTTGGTTTTATTCCTTGCTGTAAAATATTTTGCTCCTATATCTCAGACAGCAGCAGTAATGACAACTTACAAAGCATCGTTAACACAATGAAATGTCCCAAGGCGCTTTAGAAAATAAAGAATAATACCAAGCCACATAGGAAGGTATTGGATCGGTCGATCAAGAGCTTGCTCAAAACGGTAGGTTTTTGAGGAATATCTTAAAGGAGGAAAGCAAGGCAGAGACGAGAGGGATTCCAGAAATTGGGGCCTAGGCAACTGACAGCATGGCCACCAGTTGTGGAACATTTTTGATTCGAAGTACACAACAGGCCGGAATCAGCAAAGTGTACACAAGTTGTGGGTCTGAAGCCGATGGCAGAGATATGGCAGGATGAAGCCATAGCGGAATTAGAAAACAAAGTTCTATAAGTGTAGTTCAGCAACCACAAAGCTGATAGGGGAATGAGAGCTGTTGTGAGTTAAATCACATGCAGCAGAGTTTTAGATGACCTCGTTTTCTGGAGGGACCAGCCAGAAGCCCATCAGAATGGTCAAAACTTTGCATTATACAACAGCTTTGAAAACAAACAATCTATATACTTTGCGAAGATTGAAAGGAAGAGACTTTGTGCCATGATGCCGAATTAAAACATCACAAGTGTTGGAAATACTCAGCAGGTCAGACAGCATCTGTGGTCAAAGTGGATTAGTAAAGTTAGATCACGTGGGATTCAGGGAGAGCTTGCTAATTGGATACAAAATTATCTTGACAGTAGGACTCGGCAGGTGGTGTGGAAGGTTATTTCACAGGAAGGCCTGTGACCAGTGATGTTGTGCAGTGTCCATGGTTCCTTATCAATTACCTAAATGATTTGGATTAGAATTTGGGAAGCATGGTTGGTAAGTTTGCAGGTCACACCAAAATTATTGGTATAGTTAATGGTGAAGAATGTTATCTAAGATTACAATGAGATCTTGATCAATTGGGCCAATAGACTGAGGAGAGGCAGATGGATTTTAATTTGGATAAATGTGAAGTATTGCATTTTGGTAACCTGAACAAGGGCTGCACTTATGCGGTCACTTGTAGGACCCTGGATAGTGTTATCGCACAGAGACCTAGGGTTCAGTTACATAGTTCTTTGAAAATTGTGTCCCAGGTAGACAAGGTGATTAAAAAGGTGTTTTAACATTCTTGCCTTCATTGCTCAGACCATTGTTTATAGGAGATGGGACGTCACGTCGAGGTTGGACAGTACATTGGTGAGGCTACTTTTTGAGTGCTGTGTACAGTTTTGGTCACCCGCTATAAGAAAGGTATTATTAAATTTGCGAGGGTTCAGAAAGATTTACAAGGATGTTGCTGGGACTGGAGGGTTTGACTAATAAGGAGAGGCTGCATAGGCTGGGACTTTTTTCTCAGGAGCATAGGAGGTTGAGGGGTGACCTTATAGAGGTTTATAAAATCACGAGGTGAAGAGCAACCACTTCCTAGGATGGGGAGGTTCAAAACTAGGGGCCACATTTTTAAGGTGAGAGGAGAAAGATTTAGAAGGGATCTGAAGGGCAACATTTTCACACAATAGGTGGTTCATATGTGGAATGAACTGTCAGAGGAAGTGGTAGATGCAGGTATGGTTACAACATTTAAAAGACATCTGGACAAGTACATGAATAGGAAAGGTTTAGAGGGATAAGGGCCAAACACAGGCAAATGGGACTAGTTTGGTTTGGGAAACTTGGTCAGCATGGATGAGTTGGCCCAAAGGGTCTAGTTCCATGCTGAATGACTCTATAAAGCCTTTCGTCAGAATTGCAGAAGTTAGAATGTAACATTTTCTAAGCAAGTTTGGTGGTGGAGAAATGGAAGGAAAAAAACAAAGCCGAATGTAAATACTGTGAAAGCAAGAGATGTTGAATAAAAACAAAGTGCTGGAGAAATCCAGCATGTCTGGCAGAAGGGACGTCTGTGGCAGAAAGAGGAGAGAGATTAAATGAAAAAAAGGATAATGGTACAAGATAAACAGCATCATTATTTATTTTGCTGTTTAATCTTTTCCTGTCTTTCACCATACCTCAGAACTACCCTTTTGTTCTCCTGCTCTCCTCATTCCCAGTCTGTAGGCATACTTAAAATTTATGATATCCCTCAAATACCTTTTCATGATCATGGTACCAACCTGAAATATTAATTCTGTTTATATCTCTGCAAATGCTTCCTTACATGCTGTGTATTTCAAGCATTTCCTGGGCCTTTATAGACGTGCTAGATGAAGTGACTGGAAACTGAACCAAAGACAGATGGAGAAAGGAAGAGAATTTTGGGAGGCATTGAGATGATTGAAGAATCTGCGTTAAATGATGGTGTCTATTGCACCTGCACACTGACCCACAAAGTCGCTGAAGCCTGTTGTTTAATCTTGCTATATCTGTTGTATTCAAGAAAGAATTTGATAAATTTTAGATATCATAGGGATGTGGGTAGAAAGTGGAAATGTGGTATTTAGGTGAAGGATCAGCCATGATCATACTGAATGTCAGAAAAGGCTCCTCCTCCTCCTCCTCCTTACTCCTGCAGCAGTTCAAGAAGGCAACTCACCACCCACCTTGGGTGAGGCAATGAGGGACAGGCAGTAACGTCTCCTAGTTCTTATGCCTCCCTTAGATTTTCTGTCTGCTACCTTGAAGGCCTCTTATTTACCCCTCAACATTTGAATAAGGTGTGCAGTCACCCTTTCATCTCAAAACTCTAGCTGTTTTTGCTGTGGCAACAACAACTTGCATTTTTAGGGTATGTTGAAAATAGTAAAGTGTCCTCAGGAGCATGTCTTTCATATAACAACATAAGATACAAGAGCAGAAGTAGGCAATTCAGCCCATCAACTCTGCTTCACTGTTCAGTGAGATCATGGCTAATGTGATAATCCTCAATTCGCCTTTCCTGCCTTTTCCCCAAAACCCTTGATTCCTTCACTGATTAAAAATCTGTCTATCCCAGCTTTGTATATTGTTAATGACCCAGTCTCGACCAGTCTGTGAGGTGAGAAACTCCATACATACCACCACCTTCTGGGTGAAGGAATTTATCCTCATCTCTGCTTTACATGGGCAACCTCTTATACTGAGAATACTTTATTGAATCATAGGATGAGGGCATCGCTGGCTAGGCAGCATTTATTGCCCATCCCTGATTGCCCAGAGGGCAATTAAGGGTCAACCACTTTGCTATGGATCTGGAGTCATAAGTAGGCTAGACCAGGTAAGGATGACAGTTTCCTTCCCTAAAGGACATTGGTGAACCAGATGAGTTTTTCCAACAATCGACAGTGGATTTGCAGTCATCATTAGATTCTTAATTCCAGATATTTATTGAATTCAAATTCTAGCATCTGCCACAGTAGGATTCAAGCCCAGGTCTCCAGAATGTTATCTGGGTCTCTGGATTAACAGTCCAGCGATAATACCACTTGGCCATTGCCTCCCCTCCTAGATTATACCCTCTGGTTCTGGACTATCACAAAGGGAAGCGACCTTTTAAGCATGCTAAGAATCTTCAATATGGTAGCCTCCCATACTTCTGAACTCCAATGAACTCAACCTCTCCTCAAAGGACAATCCTCCATATTTAGGGTCTACCCACTGACCGTTCTTTGAACTGCCTTTAATACCAGTGCATCTTTCTTTAAATAAGGGGACCAAAAACTGCAAAGTATTCCAAGTGTCGTCTAATGAGTCCTTGTATAGTTTTAGCAAGACTTCCTTACTTTTATGCACCATTCCCTTTGAAGATAATGGCCAGTTGTCCATTAGCTTTCCCGATTACCTGCTGAACTTGCTTCTTAGCTTTTTGTGATTCATGGATGATGACCCACAAATTCCTCTGCTGCAGTTTTTTCTAGTTTCTCCTCATTAAAGTAATAATCCGCTCCTCTATTCTTTCTGCCAAATGCATAATCTTACATTTACCCACATTATATTCTATCTGCCAAGTTTTTTACCCATGTGCTTAACCTGTCTGTATCTGTCTGTAGACTATTTATGTCATCCTCACCATTTACCTTCTCACCTACTTTTGTGTCTCCACAAACGTGGCTATAGCACATTTATTTCCCTTATCCAAGTCACTAGTATATATTGTAAATAATTGTGGCATCAAAAGTTATCCCTGTAACACTTCATTATTTACAGGCTGCAAACCTGAAAATGCTCCTTTCATCCCAGCTCTGTCTTCTATTAGTTAGCCAATCCTGTGAGCATGCTGATATTATACCATGAGTTGTTATTAAGTAACCTTGTATGTGGTACCTTATCAAGCACCTTTGCTGTGTTATGCAGAACTGATTGTCTAAGATTTGGCACTTAAGTAGCACAATTGTAAGTGACACAGTCCTGACTAAATGGATACAGGAAGACATCTGGACCTGTAATTAGCCTGAATTCAAGTTTTGGTTTTGGACGTTCCTCGTGCCACAGCATCAGTATTTAGTTGGAAATGGTATTCAAGTGCATCTGCTTTCAAGGTTAGAGTTTATTGTTAGATTTTAATGATTTGAAAAGATGCAATTTCCACAGAATTAATCGACATAGATCTAGTTAGTTAGGGTCTTTTTAAACATTTGACCTGGTCCTGCCTTATAAGCACTTAGATAGTGTGGAGTAAGCTGCTAGTTATGAAGGTTAGGAAGAGGGAGAAGGAGAGAGCATTGATAATTATAGTTAGTTCATTTTGTAGTTTTATAGGAAATATAATTGTAGGTGATATTTGTGCAAGCCAGTGTTTTGCTGACAAAGTTGTGTTTAATGTCAATATTACTGGTCATATTGAGGAAGAAATCAATTGCAAAAGTAGATTTAGAGATTTAAGTTCAGCCGTTGTTGTGGACTTTGTCCTTATTATGGGTTGATTAATTGCATCTGCCTTGGCAAAACGAAAGGAAGCGCAGTATGTGTGTATTGACAGCCATCCCTTGGCAAGTGCACTTCCTGTGATCAGTCAGTGTTTTGACTGTAAATAGAGACGGTATTGTGTTTTGAGAAGGCACCAAAATAGTCAAACATAAATAACAGCTTCATTTAATTTACAACATGGAAAGGAAGCAATCTTTCTTGTATCCTAATGTGAAACCCAAATCGAGGTGGGCAAAATATAAAATACCTAAGATGGAAGGATTTGTTTGATATTCAGCAATCTCTTTTTCAAACCACTGTTCTTAAAATATCTTGTATTGTGCAAACATGAACTATCTGCCTTTTCTCGAGCAGTTTGAAATTTGTATTTTGCAGTTCAACTCTGGGAAGGGTAGAATGGACGTTTGCTGCAGTCAGAAGTGGAGTGGAATATCACTGTGGAATAAAGGGAAAGGCTACTGATAAAGGATGTCATGTGAAGAAGTGCATGAAGACCACCCCTAAATAACAATTTATGAAGGAATGGAGATCTCATGCATATGATTAGATATGATTAGAAGATAATGCATGAATACGTGACATTAAGTGTGAAGACTAAATTCATTTTTTGAATTTGGATATTCCCACTGTAAGTAACTTTTCACACATTAAAAATGTGATTGTCACTTTTAATGGGTCACTCCTGCACCCTATTTGTTCAAGAGAGGTGTAAGTTGAGTCAAATGCTTTACAGTTCTTTCTTTATAGCCATACACCACTTCTGACCCTTCAGTTCAACTCATCCATGCCAACCAAGTTTCCCAAACTAAACTAGCCCCATTTGCCTTCATTTGGCTCTAAAACTTCCCTACTCATGTACTTATCCCAATATCTTTTAAATGTTGTAACTGTACCTGCATCTACCATTTCCTCTGGCAATTCATTCCGCGTACAAACCATCCTCTATGTGAAAAAGTTGCCCCTCAGATCCTTTTTAAATATTCCTCTCCTCACCTTAACATTATGGCCCTAGTTTTGAACTCCTCTGCCCTACAGAAAAGACCTTTGCTATTCAACTTATTTATGCCCATCATGATTTTGTAAACCTCTATAATGTCACCCCAACTTCCTACGCTCCAGTGAAAAATGTCCCCACCGATCCAGCCTCTCCTTATAACTTAAACCCTTCAGTCCTGCTAACATTCTTATATATCTTTTCTGTACCCTCTTCAATTTAATATCTTTCCTGTAGGAAGGTGCCCGGAACTGTACGCAGTTTTCTAAAAGTGGCCTTACCAACATCCTGTACAACCACACCATGATGTCCCAACACCTGTACTCAATAATCTGAGCTACTGTAGCTACATTTGCAGATGACACAAAAGTAGGTGAAAGGCAAGTTGCAGTTCAGAGATATTGCTAGGTTAACTAAATGGTCAAGAAGGTTGCAAATGGAGCAAAATGTCGGAAAATGTGAAATTGTTCATTTTGGAAGAGAGAAAAAACCATTATTAATGGACAAAAAACTGAAAGCTGCAACACAAAGGGACTTGGGGATACTTGTGCGTGAAACACAAAGTCAGCACACAAGTGCAATTGGTAATCAGGAAGCCTAATGGAATGTTGATCCTTATTTCAAGGGATTTGGAATATAAGTGTAGGAAAGTCTTACTGCAACTGTACAATATGCTGATGAAACCATACCTGGAGTACTGTGACCAGTTTTGGAACCCTTAAGGAAAGATACTATTTCATTGGAGACAATTCAGAGAAGGTTTACCAGGATGATCTCCGATATGGAGGGATTGTCTTATGAACAATGTCTAAACAGATTGGTACTCTGCTCACTGGAAGTGATCTCAACAAAACATATGGTATTCTGAAGGGACTTGACAGGGTAAATGCTGAGAGGATGTTTCCCATCATGGGAGAGTCAAGGCTAGAGGACATATTCTCAGAGTCGAGGGATGTCGATTTAAGACTGAGATGAGGTGAAATTTCCTCAGAAGATTTCAGAGTCCTTGGGACTCTTTGCTACAGAGAGCTATGGGGGCAGAGTCCTCATTTAAGGCTGAGACAGATAGCTTCTTGATCAGTCAGGAAGCAGTCATTATGGCGAAAGGGTAGGAAAATGAATATTAGGAATATTGGATCAGCGAAGATCCTATTGAATAGTGGAACAGGCTTGAAGGGCTGAAAGCAGACTCCTGTTCCTATTTCTTGAGGTCTTATGGTATGCTAATGAGCATTTCTACTGCATTGATGGGACAAATGTTGTAAAGTCTATCTTAATGAAATTTAAAAGCAACGAGGAACTGCAGTTAACTACAGGTTGCAATAACTTGGATTATGTTGTCCATGAAGCAGAATACTGGTCGGAGTAAGGAATGATTCTACAGAATCAGTTGATTTTGTACATACGTTGTGATAAATATTGTACTTTGAAAATTCTACTAAGCAACACATTATAGTCGGTAAAGCCTTTGTTTCTTTAGCTGACCCTGTTGCGTTTCTAGTTTGCTATATAATGCAGAATTCTTCACAATTGTTATGTTGCTAAGTGTTACAGAAAAGCTAAACTGTCCAATGTTGGCAGTTGCAAAGAATGAGAAAGATTGAATCACTCACAATAGGAAAATTTGTAGTAAATAATACAAAACCATATGGATTATGAAAAACATATTTTGAAATGGTATCATACTCTTGAGGTTCAGCTCTAAATCACTTTGCACCATTTAATTCATTATCCAAATCCCTAGTTTATTCCTGCCTCAACGCACTTTCAAGAATTACTCTCTAGACAGAAATTGCTAATTAATGTATGCAATTTACTCTATAGACCTTGTTTAGAGACAATCACAATTAGAATTGTGTGCAGTTTCTTAGAATCAGAACATCCAAAGAGATATTAAAATATTTTTCGTGTTGGTGGAATTCTAGGTACGTAGGCCATTTGTCATGACAGTTAGCGAATTGTATCTAAAAACACACCTCTTGAACTGCACTCAAACGGGAATATGCTCGAAGAACTCAACATAATGTCTAATGTTAGATGTGAGTCCTGCAATTGGACAGCCCTTGCTGAACAATCTTAAATGTTCTCCAACCAATTCGAGTTTGTAATTGGGTTTACAATGTGACTCACTTATGCTTGCTAGAAGTTATGCGTTTTCATTGTCCTCTGTAGGAATAAGGAACATGAGCATGCATTGTGCCTTTTTGATTTAAACAAAAGCATGCAGGACAGTATTTTCCTGATGCATTCTCTTAAGGCAACGCCTTGACCAATCAGTCAACTTGTCAAAACTAATCAGCTTTTGCACGTGCAGGCTAACTGTTGCTCCCTCTAGAATTTGGCATTATTGTTTCTATCCTAATGACTGAAAGCCAAAAAATTTGTGATAGCAAGTCTCTGTTTTTCAAGCATCGCTGAAGCTATATATTACCATGCCACTATGTATTAAACTGGTAATACTTAGAGGCAAGTTGGATTATGAGAAGGGTTTAAGACATTATGTTCTTGGTGGTTCAGAAGAAGCATGTTAACTGGAGTATTCACTTATCTAGTTTTATATCAACTGATCAGCTTGTGAATTTTGAACAGTTTCTGTTTTCATTATGAAGATATATTTATTTTAAAGTAGTAACTCTTAGATTTAGTGTGTGTCACTTTGAAACTTCCTAAAATGTCAGTGCTATGAATCATGAACTCTTAAGTTTAGATAACACAGTTATATATTCAAATGTACTAACTACATGTTATACTGAGATGAAATGCAATTTTGGCAGGTTTTTCTAAATTTCGTTTTAAGTGTAAGTAGTTTATAATAAATTTAAGTAATCATGTTTTAAAATGAACAATATGAAATTAAATCTCAGGGAACCTACTATGAGCCGTGGAGGATGGAGGAAACGTGCCAGCGAAGGGGATGGCTGGAGAGACTGGGTATGTTCAGCATATATTTTTCTTAAACACTCTATGTTTTTATTTGTAAACTTATTTTTTTCATCTTGTCTATCTCTCAATAGAAATTGAATAAACTTACAATCAGGCTGCTATTGTACATTTTTACCAACGTGGCTGAGTTAATAGTCCAAAGGTTGTGGGCCCTTTGAGTACAAAAGGCCAACATGTAAAATCAATATTGAGGGTGTGAGGCATTTGCCAGAAACGCTATCCTCTGACCGAGATGTTAAATTAATTGTCCACCTGCATCCTCTGATCGTTTGAGTGGGTATTCAAATCCCATTCATGAAGGAACTCTTCTGTGTCATAGTGTATATTTTTCCCTTAGCCAACAGGAGGGGAAAAAAAGACTTTGTAAATTGACAGGATCTTTTTGTATACATTTATCTACATATTCAAAGTAATTCGTTGTGTGAAGAGCCATGAAATATTTTTAAGTTCTATGTAAATTAAAATATTTTGTTTTTGTTCAAGGAAATTTATGTTAGATAAGAGTTAAAAGAAATTAGTACAGGTTAACAGGGTCTTCTGAATTGCTCCTAGGGTGGCTACATGGCAGCAAAGATGGACAAACTAGAAAGGCAGTTCAAATCAGAAACTTCTCTTCAACAAGAAAATGAAGGGACAGTGTCTTGTATTTTCAGAGGTGTTGCAATTTTTGTCAATGGTTACACAGGTATGTGGTGATTTATAAATCTTATTCGGAGTTGGCTGTATCCTTTCAAAACACTGGAATTAATTTAATCTGTCATCGTGTCACTGGGTAGATAGTTGAATGATTATTCACTTATTAGAATGGGGTTGAATGCATTTCAATGAGCATTTGTTGGCAGGATAAATAAAATATTTTATGCTTGTGTAGTTACCATGGCCTGGATTCTAAATAAGCCCTGATTTACTTCACCTGTAAATGATATGTTGTGTTGCAGAGCCAACGGCTGAGGAGCTGCGAAGGCTTATGATGCTGCATGGAGGCCAGTATCATATGTACTATTCAAGGTCTAAAATTACTCACATTATTGCCACTAACCTTCCAAATTCAAAAATCAAAGAACTGAAGGATGAGAAAGTTGTTCGCCCCAATTGGATTACCGACAGGTCAGTGAAAATATAATGCTAGTTGTAGTTTCGATTCATATTTTGATGAGTGGAGGCATTGCTAAGTACAGTAAAGCCCCAAGTGTCATGTTCCTTCCAGGTGTTTGGCTCTCAGACTGTCATTTAATCAATGGCAGTGTAACTCTGACCTGGGTAGCCCCGAATTGCCAACTTGGTAATAGTATTGACCAGTAACAAGATTTAAAATTTAAGGTATAGTATTTTTGTAAATGGGAGACAAAGCAATCCAATGTCTCTTTGTTACTCCCAACTCTAAATCCAATTGTATTTTGTTTAAATTGCGAGATCGATTAACTCTGTGTGGCTATATTTCTGTTTTAATTGAACTTTGTCTTCATCTGCTCTGTCGACCTGCAATTCATAGTAATAGGATACAGGGTCATAGAGTAGTACATACGGAATGACTTTAGTTTTTGCATGGCACAACCTTCAGACTTCACTGGCACATTTGCAAGTTACAGTGAAAAGAGCTCCAAAAATATTTTGCTTAAGTTCTGTATCTATCTTACTGAAAGTAAAGTATATTTCACAACAGATTTTCTTAACTATTTCCTTATTTGTTCTATTATAATCTGTAAATTGAAGTTTTTACAATCTCTGTGCTTTGTAAAGAAGACACATGTTAAACGAGCATTTAAAGTTACTCCTTACTCCGTGGGTTCTGAATGCTTAGAACACTGCACCTAAAAATGCTGTGGATGGTCAGTCATTGGGTATGTTAACATCAATGGATTGTTGGACTTGAGGGAATTGGGTGCGAAAGTATGTTTGAAATCAAAAATGGGTCATGATTTTATTAAATGGTGGAGCCAGGTCAAGCAGCCGTCCAGATTTCTCCTGCTCTTTCTTGTGTTGTTTCTTCTCATTGCAAGAGCAGTTTTATATTTGTTAGTTGGGTTACTTATCTGCAGTGTGTTCGTTGTTGCTGAGAAGGTGTTTTGGTGTGTTAGTGCACTAGAAGCAGACTAACTGTTTACACTTCTGTCACTTCTGTAATGTTTCATTCCAGTTTATTTGTTAAACCTGAGATATCAGTGCTGGGTAATGGAAGGTTTATTCCCTTATTTTGAGGTATACATCACAAAGTACTGCCACGTCATTTATATACAGTATGGCTTGATGTACAGTAAAGCTCCTTGTACTCTGGACAACTGTAAGTTTAGCAGAGGAACTGTCTGCCTTCAAACTAGAAGACACAAACTACACATGAGAAACCAAAGGTCTAAAAAGAATCAGAAATGGAAGTCATTTGAAAGCATATTATTGAAGACACTTAAGGCACTAAAATCCCTCAAAACCCATGGCCCGTATCCTAAAATTATAAAATGAGGTAGCTGCAGAGGTAATAAAAGTATTACTTAAGCTTTTCCAAAATTCCTCCGATGTTAGAATGGCCCAATGGATTGGAAGTTAACAAATGTTGCCCTGCCATCTAAGGAAGGAGAAAGTAAGAAAACTGAGTGCTGTTGGGCAGTTCGCCTGATATCAGTCATCAGGAAAATGTTGAAGTCTTGTGTGAATTCATTGACTTAGATGAAAAAGAATGCACTATAGCCAAATTTGTAGATGACACAAAAATAGGTGGGAAGACAATTGGTGGGAATGACACAATCTGAGGATAGATATAGACAGGTTAAGTGAGTGAGCAAATTCTTGGCAGATGGAACGTAAAGAGAGAAAATGTGAGGTTATGCACTTTGGCAAGAAGAATAGACAACATAGTACATAGAACATAGCACAGCACAGGAACAGGCCCTTTATCCCACCATGCCTGTGCCAACTATGAAGCCATTCTAAGCCAATTCCATCTGCCTGCGCATGGTCTATTCCCTGCCTATTTATACATCTGTCTAAATGCCTCTCAAACTTTACTGTTCACCTTGAGAAAAAGACACTGACTATCCGCCCAATGCACTCCTCTCATAATTTTATATATTTCTATCAGGTCAGCCTCAGCTCCCAATGTTCCAGCATAAACAATCCAATTTTGCCAAACCTCCGATTGTAGCTAATGTACTCCAAACCAGGCAACATCCTGGTAACTTCTTTAATTTCTGAAGAAGGGTCTCGACCCGAAACATCAGCTTTCCTGCTCCTCTGATGCTGCCTGCCCTGCTGTGTTCCTCCAGCTCTACACTGTGTTATCTCTGACTCCGGCATCGGCAGCTCTTACTATCTCTGGATAGGCTGAGACTTTTTTCACTGGAAAGCAGAAGGTTGATTGTAGGGGTGACCTTATAGATCTTTATAAAATTGAGAGGGGTATAGATAAGGTGAATGGCAGGTGTCTTTTCTGCAGGGTGGGGTATTTCAACACTGTGGGCATAATGTTAAAGTGAGAGGAGAAATATTTTAAATAAAGCATGAGGGGCAGTGTTTTTATACTGAGAGTCATTCATGTCTGGAATGAACTTCCAGAGAAAGTGGTGGATGCAGGTACAGTTACAGTGTTTAAAAGACACTTGGATAAGAACATGAGTAAGAAAAATTTGGAGGGATATGGGTCAAGTGCAGGCAAATGGAGCTAGTTTAGTTTGGAATTATGGTTAGCATGGACTGGTTGGACCAAATGATCTATTTCTGTGCTGTATGACTCTGACTCTGTTGTTTGCGAACTTACAAATCAAACCACCTACATTTTCATCCAAAACCTTTATGTATTACAAACAACCAGGGTCTCAGCATTGATTCCTGAGGGACACCACTGGTCACAGACCTCGAGTCAGAAAAGCACCCCTCTACATCTCTCTATCTTCTATCGGCAAGCCAATTTTGTACCCAATTTACCAACTCACAGTGGATCCCATGTGACTTAATCTTCTGGGCCAGCCTATCATGGGGGAACTTGTCAAATGCTTTAGTAAAGTCCATTTAGACAACATCCATTGCCTTAGCCTCATCAATTATCACTTCCTCAAAAAGCTCAAGCAGTTTAGTGAGATAAGACCTCCCCTGCAAAAAGCCGTGCTGACTATCCCTGATAAGTCCATTCTTTTCTAAATGCAAGTAAATCCTGTCCCTAAGAATAATTCTCCAATAATTTCTACCACAATGTAAGGTTCACCAGCCCATAATTTCGTGAATTACCCTTGTTGCCCTTCTTAAACAAAAGAACAACATACCTATTCTTCAGTCTTCTGGGGCCTCATCTGTAGCTAAAGGGGATACAAAGATCTCTTTCGAGGCCCCAGCAATCTCCTCCCTTGCCTTCCTCAGTGTCCAGGGATAGATCCCATCAAGCCGTGGGGACCTATCTACTTTAAAAATTTTCCAAACACACAACGCCACTACTCCTTAATCTCAGTATGGCCTAGAGTATCAACATGTTCTACATATTAGGGAAACTAGGTCCAAGATCATTGGGTAATAAAGAAGGCAGATGGAATATTGGCCTTTATTTCAAAGGTAATGATGTATAAAAATAGGGAAATCTTGCTAAAATTATACAAGGCACTTGTTAGACCACTCCTAGAATACAGTGAACAGTTTAGTAGCATTGGAGGCAGTCTGGAAAACATTACTAGGTATGGAGAAACTTTCTTAATATGAGTGAGTTGGGCCTGCACTCAGTGAAGTTTAGAAAAATGAGAGGTGAACTTATTGAAGCATTTAAGTTTCTTAGCGGTCTTGACAGGGTAAATGGGAGATTGTTTACCCTTGTGAGAGAGTGTGGGATCTGAGGCATATTCTCAAAGTAAGGATCTTACTCAATTAAAGATGAAGAGGAATTTCTTCTCTTAGAATCAGTGGAACACTTTACCGCAGAGGGCTGTGGAGGCTGGGTCATTAAGTGTATTTAATAAGGCTGCAATTACTGATTAAAAATCTGTCCATGGAATCAAGGGTTATAGGGAATGGGAAGAGAAGAGCGGAGTTGAGGATTATCAGATTGGTCATTATCTCATTGAATAACAGAGCAGACTCAGTGGGCTGCATGGCCTACTTCTCCTACACCTTAAGTACTTACGGTAACAATTCAGCACATTCTGCAGCTACTAGTCTTTTATGTTGAGCAGAATTTCTGAGGAAAATGTGACGTGGGGAATAAGTTAAACCTAACCTAGCAGTTGGGAAACTGACTGGTTTAAGTGCAATGCTATAGTTGCACCCTATCAGGTTTTCCTGTCCATTGAAATCAGGTGGTAAGTCAACAATCCACCAATGATGTCTGTTTTCCATCTTGTCACTTGGGTTAAAATTTGACACTGAGTGAAAATTTAACTTGCTTGAAACCTATGCACTTGCTCGGAGTTAAACTCAGACCCTGTGTTTTAATAAGCACAAATAAGTGTGTTTTTTAATATTATTTCAGCCTTGGCTCAGTGAGAGAGCTCTCGTTTGAGTCAGGATATTTTAGACTCAAACTACAGTCCACTTATTAGGATACGTTCTGATGGCTGAGATATGAATGCTATGCTGCCAAAGATGTTTTTCAGAAGAGACATTACATTGATCCCTTATCAGCCCATTTAGGTTGGTTTGAAAGACTCTAATGTTAAATTAAAGCAGTGCAAAAGGAGTTCCCTGCTGCACAAAACAACATTTATCCCTCAGCCAACATTGTAAAACATTCTGGCTATTGGTTGTTGTGTCCTGCTACGTGCCCATTGACCGCTGCCTTTATCCAAATATCAACAGTGATTCTCCTTGTAAAACAAGTTATTGGCAGTCCTGAAGAGATTAAAAAGTGCTATTAAAAGCAAATACCTTTTTTATCCTTTCAGTGACAGCCTGATCCTTAATAATGTGAGATCAATGTCATTAATAACATGGAAGAATTCTCATCCTTATTTGCAAATTCCTCTGTGGGCTTTGTTTCCCACTACCTCACTACCTCTCCACCTCCCATCTCTGTGTCATGCTTTGTTTTGTTATGCTCCTGAAACTTGGAACGTTTCATTAAGTTAGCGATACTATATAAGTTTTTGTTGTAGGGGTGTGATTGGTGCCTACGTTACCACAATATTAGCCCAGAAGTTACATTCAATCCTTAGAATTCTAATTCATTTTTTAAAAGTCTGGGAATGAAGACCTGGCATCAGCAAAGGTGACCATCAATCTATTGCATTATCCCAACTGGTTCACTAATATCCTTTAAGGAAGGAAATCCTTACCTGCTGTGGCCCATATGTGATTCCAGTCCTGCTGCAATGTAATTGACTTAATTGTAACTGCCCATGAAGTGTCCTAATAAGCCACTCAGTTGTATGAAACTGCTGCAAAGTATGCCCCATGCTCATATACAGCTCATGAATAAAACACCAATACTATCTCAGGGTAAGCCAAGTTGGACAATGAATTCTGTCTTTGCCAGCAACATCTGCATCCAGGTTAATATCAACTAACATCAAGATAGATGATCTGACCATTCATTCGTAGCACAAAGGAAAATGGTTACGGTTGTTGGAGATGGATTGTTTCAGCCTCAGGACATCAGTGCAGGAGTTAATCAGGATAGTGTCCTAGGCTCAGCCATCTTCGGTTGATTCATGATTGGTCTTTCCCTATCATAAGGTCAGAAATGAGCATGTTCAGAAATAGGAATGAAACTGAATATTATTTAAATTGAGAAAGACTGCAGCAAGCTAAAGAACAGAGGGATTTGGGAGTCGTTAATTTTCCAGTCCTCTTTTAAATACAAGACCGATGCCAGAGGATTTCAGATTTGCAAGTAAGTGTCCTTGTTTAAAAAAGGACGCAAGGATAAACCCAGCAATCATAAGGCAGTTGATTTAACTTCAGCAGTAGAAAATTGTTTAGGAATGATGATCCAGGACTAAACGAACTCTTCTTCCATCACCTTCGCCTCCATGCCCTTTAGTTTGGACTAGAGTTCTCTCCCTGTCCCACAGATTCCTTCACCTCCCTCCAGCATTCTTCTCCCTGGACCCCTCCTTCTGGCCTTCCACCTGCATTTGACCTGTTAATTGAGAACTGTCGACATGACATTGGTCACCTTAATTTCTCTGCCCCCCTCACCCATTCAAACCGATCTCCCTTTGAATTGACTGCAGTCTGTGTTCTTAGATCCAGCCGCCACCTCTTCCGCATGGATATGCAGTTCCTTTACACATCTAACTGCCATCAGGCTGGTATTAAGGCTTGCTGCTTCCTGAAAAAAAGGACCTGAACGATCCTTATCCACAACCACCCTCCTCAGCCCGACAAACTTGATCTCACTTTGAACGTCTTCTCCTTTAACTTCTTTTGCTTTCTGCAGGTCAAAAGTGTAGCTGTAGGCTCCAGTCATGCTGGAGTATTTGGGACATTCCTCCTCGAGTCCCTCTGCACAACTCCTTCTCTGGTACACTGATCACAAATTTAAGTAGTTCCAAATTGTCACATTGTATGGCACTTTCAAAGATATGTTTATAATAGCTTTCGAATTTGACCTCACATTTACATTTCATTGATGCTGTGAGATATGATCTCCTGACAGAAATCTGAGAAATTTTATTTTTCAGTTTTTAAATGAGTGAGAGATGGTCGTGCTGGTAAATATTTTTATCCATTTTCTGCGCTAGAGCATTTCCTAAGTCACCAGTCTCAAATTTGAAATAATTACGTCATCTAGAGTAAGATGGTGGTAATATCACTGAACTAGTAAGCCAGATGCTCAGAGTAATGCTGAGGCGATATGAACTCAAATGCATGCAGTACTGATTGACTCTAAGTTTATTGAATTTAAATTCCACTTGGATTTAAAAGCATTACAACCAGTAATGGTGAAAAATCAGTTGTTAAAAATAAAAAATCTGGTTCACTGATATCTTTTAGGGAAGGAAGTCAGTCATTGTTCATGGTCTGGCCTAATGTGTCTCCAGGCCCATGGCCCTCTGAAATGTCAAATAAACCACTAAGTTCAAGAATAGTTAGGAATGGGCAACAAGTGCTGGCCTTGCCAGCCATGCCTGCATCTTGTGAAAGAATAGAGAAAAAAAAGTCGAGTGTGTGGTAAACAATTAATGTTAAGATCTTCTATCCACTACAAGCTGTGTTGATAATATTCAACACTCATTTAATCTGTTGTACTTATGATCATGCATTTACTTTCATATTACCTGAGAAAAAACAGTGTTTTATACAAATATGAATCTCTCGTTGCAGTAAAGAAAGCAGAAGTAAGATGAATTTAGCCATTCAGGATTTAAACATGAAAATTTCATGTTAATTACAATGCATTTATCTTTAGCTTTTCTCTTTTTGATCTCGTATTGTGCCATTTTGAACAGACCAATTTTATTTAGTAATTATTTAAGAGCTTTTCAGCTGTCTCTGTTAGGTTTTCAATTTTAAAAAATTCACCAGGAATTTACTATTTTCTTTTCAAAGCTGTTTTGGAGATAACACGTTAACTCGTTTGATCTTTTTGTTTGTGTTGCAGTATAAAAGCTGGATATCTCCTATCTTACATCCCCTATCAGCTCTATACCAAGCAGTCAAGTGTCCAAAAAGGATTGAACTTCACTGTGAGCAAGCCTGAAGAATCTATGCCAGGCCCGAGCAATATTTGTAAACTTAATAGAAACGTGTAAGTAATTTAGTGACTTTGGTATTTAAGTTCTGATTTAATGTGCTCCTCTTTGGGTTGCCGTCTCCTTATTTTTAATTGTTCATCTCCAGACACGTTTTTTATATGACCAGCATTCACGTTAACTCTTTTCCTTTTTAAATTTTTTTAGAAGCTCTTAATATTTACATTTATATTTCTAACAAATTTTCTCTTGTGCTCTAATTTATTTTCCCCTCAATCTTTTGGTTGTTATTTATTGTTTTAATTGTGTCCAGTCGTCTAACCTGTCATTCATGATTGTGCATATATATGCTTCCTTTGAGTTTGATGCAATCTTTAACATTTTTGTTAACCAAGTAGATGAGTCCTCCCCTTGGAATTTTTCTTTCTCATTGAAATGTATCCATTTTGTGTATTCTGAGATGTCCCTTTTAATGTCTTGCTACACCATCTCTGTTGATACATTCCTTCATTTAAACTGCCTTTTCATTTTGGCTAGCATAATTGCCCTTATTTAAGTTTAAAATAGTAATCTTGGTCCCACCCTCCACTTCCTCAAACTGAGTAGAACTCAGTCATAATCGCTGTGACCTGGAGGTGCCTTCAATACGAGTTCATTAAGTAACCCTATCTTGGTGCATAATACTAAGTTTGATTTGATTTATTATTGTCACATGGACCGAGGTACAGTGAAAAGTTCTGTATTGCGTGCAGTACAGGCACATCATACCATACAAAGTGCAGAGGGTAAAAAAACAGAGCAAAGAGTATAATGTTATGGTTGCAGAGAAGGCACACAGAGAGCGAGATTGACATTAAATTTAAAATTTGAGAGATCCAGTCAGAATTCTAACAGCAGGGGAGAAGCTGTTCTTGAATCCATTTGTATGTGTATACAAGCTCTTATATCTTCTTGATGGAAGAGTGTAGAAGAGAATATAACTGTGGTGGGAGGGGTCTTTGATTATGTTGGTTGCTTTGCTAAGGCAGTGGGAAGTATAGATTGAGTCAATGGATGGAATGGTGGTTGGTGTGATGGACTGGACTGTGTTCATGACTAGCCTGTTCTCTAGCTCCAATACATGCAGTTCTAACAATCTGTTTCAAAAACATTCTACAGGTAGTTCTGCTATAATGCATGTTTCATTAACATGAAATGACTGTAATGCGACTGATGAACAGTGGACACAGTTTGTATAATGCAAACTTTCTGCTGTACAGGTATAGCGAGTTCCCTACAACACAATTTTGTATGGCAATTTTCTATAGCGTGAGGTCACACAAGAATGCAACTATCGTGTTATAAGAGAGTTACCTGTATAAGCTTTTCTACTAGACTACTTTTGCCCATCTGATTATCCAGTGAACATATAGAATAAAATCCCCCATGATTAACAGTGTACCTTTTTGACAAGCTCCAATTATCTCTTCCATTATACTGCATCCCACTGTGCACTTTTAGAGCCCTGTTTGCCACTGCCACAAGTGACTTGTTACCATTATCATTTCACATTTCAATCTAAACTGCTGTACTTCCTGGTTTCTTAAATTTCAGCCATCCCTGTTTCTGGTGACACTATCATTAATTCACAAAGCCACCTTCAAACTTTTCCTAGCTTCCCGTCCTTTCTAACTATCTTGTACCTTTCAGTACACTGGTCCTAATCAATGTCATCCTTTAGCCTTGTCTCTGCAGTGGCTATCAGATTGTGCTTATTTATTTATATTTGTACTTTTAAGGTAATCTGTTTTGCTCTTAATGCTGTGTGCATTCAAATACAGAGCCTTTAGTTTTGTCTTTTTATTACTTTTTGTAAATCCTAGTCCTATCTGTTTATTTACTCTTCAATATTTTTATCCCTTCCTGCCAAGGCCTGTCATTTCCCATATTAAAACCTATTGATCTCATTATTATAATCAGAGAAATTTAAGTAACCCAGTTTAAAGATGCAGGTTTTTATTTTGCTGAAGATGGTTGTGACCGAGGGCCATGGTATCCATGATTTAGTGACCACAACGACCAATGCAGAATTTATCCGCAACAGTGGAAATTTTAGTGAACTTAAAAGTAGAGAGAACTGAGGAAAAAGTACTTTGCTATAGGCTAATAAATTTTCAACTGTCGAAAATTGGAGTGAAAGCCATTTGTGTGGAAGTCTCGCAATACCAAATCTTGAGTCTGCAGACTCCTGTGTTACCTCCTTCCTCTTTTCCACCCCTCAGCCCATTGTTATTGATCTTGTAACTTGGGAAAACTGATACCTTACTCTGCTGCTCATTCTCAGTGTTCCCAATGTCTGCTTTGACTTTTGCTGTGCTGCTCTTCCCACGGGACACTATGAATTTATAGTTCAAGTGCCACTCTCTAAGTTTGATTCTTTTTGACCTAAGCAGGAACTACTATGCACTTAGCATCAAGAATGGAATGAGACCCTTTTGGTCCAACTCATCGATGCTGACCAGATACCCTAAATTAATCTAGTCCCACTTGCCAGCATTTGGCCCATATCCCTCGATACCCTTGCTATTCATATAGCCGTCCAGATGCCGTTCAAATGTTGTAAATGTGCCAGCCTCCACTTCATCTGGCAGCTCATTCCATACATGTACCACCCTCTGTGTGGAAAAAAAATCACCCCTTGGGTTCCTTTTAAATCTTTGCCCTCTTACCTTAAACCTATGCCCTCTTGTTTTGGACTCCACTACCCTAGCGAAAAGACCTTGACTATTCACCCTGTCCCTGTCCCCTCATGCTTTTGTAAACTTCTATAAGGTCACTCCTCAGCCTCTGACACTCTAGGGACAATAGTCCGAGCTTGTTCATCTTCTCCCTGTAGCTCAAACTCTGCAACCCTGGCAACATCCTTGTAAATCTTTTCTAAACCCTTTCAAGTTTCACAACATCCTTCCAATAGCAGGGAGACCAGAATTGAATGCAGTATTCCAAAAGTGACCTCACTAACATTCTGTACAGCTCCCAACTCCTGTATTTGATGCAACCAATAGAGCAAGCATGCCAAACACTGCTTTCACTATCCTGTCCACGTGTGACTCTACTTTCAAAGAACAAAGAAAATTACAGCACAGGAACAGGCCCTTCGCCCCTCCAAGCTTGTGTCGATCCAGATCCTCTATCTAAACCTGTCACCTATTTTCCAAGGATCTGCATCCCTCTGCTCCCTGCCCATTCACATATCTGTCTAGATACATCTTAAATGATGCTTTCATGCCTGCCTCTACCACCTCTACTGGCAACGTGTTCCAGGCACCCACCACCCTCTGTGTAAAGAACTTTCCACACATATCTCCCTTAAACTTTTCCCCTCTCACCTTGAAATTGTGACCCCTAGAAATTGAGTCCCCCACTCCGGGAAGAAGCTTCTTGCTATCCACCCTGTCTATACCCCTCATGATTTTGTAGACGTCAATCAGGTCCCCCCTCAACCTCCGTCTTTCTAATGTAAATAATCTTAATCTACTCAACCTCTCTTCATAGCTAGCGCCCTCCATACCAGACAACATCCTGGTGAACCTCCTCTGCACCCTGTCCAAAGCATCCACATCTTTTTGGTAATGTGGCGACCAGAGCTGTACGCAGTATTCCAAATGTGATCGAACCAAAGTCCTATACAACTGTAACATGACCTGCCAACTCTTGTACTCAATACCCGTCCGATGAATGAAAGCCTGCTGTATGCCTTCTTGACCACTCTATCGACCTGCATTGCCACCTTCAGGGTACAATGGACCTGAACACCCAGATCTCTCTGTGCATCAATTTTCCCCAGGGCTTTTCCATTTACCATATAATTTGTTCTTGAATTGGATCTTACAAAATGCATCACTTTGCATTTGCCTGAATTGAACTCCATCTGTCATTTCTCCGCCCAACTCTCCAATCTATCTGTATTCTGCTGCATTTTCCCGACAATCCCCTTGACTATCTGCTACTCCACCAATCTTAGTGTCATCTGCAAACTTGCTAATCAGACCATCGGTACCTTCCTCCAGATCATTTATGTATATCGCAAACAACAGTGGTCCCAACACAGATCCCTGTGGAACACCACTGGTCACAGTTGTCCATTTTGAGAAACTCCCTTCCACTACAACTCTCTGTTTCCTGTTGCCCAGCCAGTTCTCTATCCATCGAGCTGGTACACCTTGGACCTCATGCGACTTCACTTTCTCCATCAGCCTACCATGGGGAGCCTTATCAAATGCCTTACTGAAGTCCATGTATATGACATCTACAGCCCTTCCCTCATTTATCAACTTTGTCACTTCCTTAAAGAATTTTATCAAGTTGGTAAGACACGATCTTCCCTGCACAAAACCATGCTGCCTATCACTAATAAGCCCATTTTCTTCCAAATGTAAATAGATCCTATCCCTCAGTATCTTCTGCAGCGGCTTCCCTACCACTGACGTCAGGCTCACCAGTCTGTAATTACCTGGATTATCCTTGCTACCCTTCTTAAACAAGTGGACAACATTAGCAATTCTCCAGTCCTCTGGGACTTCACCCGTGCTCCAGGATGCTGCAAAGATATCTGTTAAGGTCCCAACTATTTCCTCTCTCGCTTCCCTCAGCAACCTGGGATAGATCCCATCCGGACATGGGGACTTGTCCACCCTAATGCCTTTTAGAATGCCCAACACTTCCCCCCTCTCCTTATGCCGACTTGACCTAGAGTAATCAAACATCTGTCCCTAACCTCAACATCCGTCATGTCCCTCTCCTCGGT
>JAHRHZ010000264.1:12794063-12875629 GCA_024137785.1 Ginglymostoma cirratum | reverse complement strand
TGACTTCTGATGAAGGGTCTAGGCCCGAAACGTCAAGCTTTCCTGCTCCTATGATGCTGCTTGGCCTGCTGTGTTCATCCAGCCCCACACCTTGTTTTCTCTTCCCTCCTTTGTCCTTGAGTGGGCCAATCCTTTCTCTAGTTACCCTCTTGCCCCTTATGTACGAATAAAAAGCTTTGGGATTTTCCTTAACCCTGTTTGTTAAAGATACTTCATGACCCCTTTTAGACCTCTTAATTCCTCTTTTCAAATTGGTCCTACTTTCCCGATATTCTTCCAAAGCTTCGTCTGTTTTCAGTCGCCTTTCAAGGAACTATGAACCTGCACTCCAAGATCTCTTTGTTCAACCAGACTGTCCAGGGCCTTACCATTAAGTGTATATGCCCTGCCCTGATTTGCCTTTTCAAAATACAGCACCTCAAATTTATCTAAATTAAACTTCATCGGCCATTCCTTGGCCCACTAGCCCATCTGATCAAGGTCTCATTGAACTCTGAGATAAGTCTTTGCTGTCCACTACACCATTTTCATATCATCTGCAAACTTACTAACCATACCTCCTTGCAGTATTGTTTTTGTTTCTTGTTATGCAGCCTTGGTCTACCACATACACCTAATATGTGGCAATAATTTTGTTGGAATGGTGCATTACTGTGCATAGCAGAGAGTAAAATTTATGATTTCTCGTGCTTACCTCTAGAAAGAGTATCACTAACAACCAAGATAATGCCAAATTCAAGGAGAACTCAAACCAGACCAACAATGGAATGAATGGATGTGACAAAAAAAGTGAAGACTTTGAGCTAACAGAATTGGAGCATGCTTTTCCTAATATAAATCATAATGGAGTTCATAGTTGTAGAGACCATTTTTCACTTCATAAAAGGAATGAGCCCAATTCTTATAGTGCCTTAAAAAAGCAGGATTGTTTAAAACATTGCAGTGAAACTTTGTGGGAAAAGGAAAGTGAAATTCCCAAAAGGCTGGAAGAAGAAAATGATGACTGTGAAATGCATTTCAGGAACTGTGAGAAGCAGTTTGCAGAAGGCAATGCTTTGCTGCCTGATTATATTAGGACTGCTACAGCATCTTCATTAAATGAGTGCTTTAAAGTAAATGGGGCTAACCACTCCACTGTTCAAGGAATTCCAAAAACGAAAAGCAGTTTGGAGACTTCACCCAACAAGGCATCTTCCCATTGGTCTTCAAAACCAGCAGATCCGAGTTTTATATCTGAGTTTTATGCCCATTCAAGACTGCATCACATTTCAACATGGAAAAGTGAGTTTTCAGAATATGTGAACAGACTGCAGAGACAAAGTAATGGCATTTACCCAGGCAGAGAAAAACTGAAAAGAATTAACTCAGGCAAGTTTCAAAGAAATCCCATTGTAACTAACCATTCTGGTAAGATTATATTAACTTGTTTCAAAAGTAGCAACATCATGCTGTTTATCTAATTCCAGTGCACAGTCTCTTTAGAGATTGTACTCATTTTAAACAATATTGACAGTTAATAAGATAAATTAATGAATTCTGTGCTCAAAGAGAGAATGTATCGGAGCTATATCCCTGATTCATGTTTGCTTCGATTGCTCAGTGGCTAGCACTGCTGCCTCACAAAGCCAGGGACCAGGGTCCAATTCTAGCCACGGGCAACTGGCTGTGTGCAGTTTGCTCGTTCTCCCAGTGTCTGCGTGAGTTTCCTCCCACAGTCCAAGTGTGCTGGTTAGGGGATTGGCCATGCTAAATCACCCATAGTGTTCAGGGATGTGCCAGTTAGGTGGATTAGCCGTGGGAAATGCAGGGTTATAAGGATTGAGTAGGGGGATGGGTCAGGGTGGGATGCTGTTTGGAGAGTCAATGTGGAATTGTTGGGCCGAATGGCCTGTTTCCACAGTGTAGGGATTCTGTGGGAGGCTTCTCATTGCAATTTTGTGCTTTTAAACAATTGTCCCTTGAATTCTTTGATTTCACTTTTTAACAAGTGTAGTTTTTGTTTCGGTGGAAGTTGTACAAGGTCTCCATCTATTTTGCCAATTTAAAAGGAAAGTTCTCTTGAATAAGATATGAGTTTTTAATGATGTTTTTGTTCATAGTGCTTTGGGACATATTTATCCTGGCAGGTCCCACTTAAATCTTAAGTTTGGAAATTCTGACATGCCCATGTTTGGGCACACCCAGGTAAAGACTGTGCTGCCTGCACTAGAATGGTGAGGCTTAAGGCACTTTTGATATTGGACGTCATTTTCATGAAACAGGAACCCTGCAAGGGTTAAGAGACTCATGAAGTATCACTGAAGATTGGGTGGTGCATACTACCAGTGACTCTCGGGTAAGTGTGATAAGGCGAATAATACATGTTGCCATTTGGAATCTTTAAAATGAAGGCAGATGGATTTTGACTTCAGTTCTGTGAAAGTAACTCTTGTTGAGGTTAAAAAAAAATACAGCAATGTGAATACAGAATTTCCAAGAAAGGATATGACTTATTAAATACCTAGACAGATATCTATGTTGTTAATTGATGAAACCTTTACACTTAAGTTTATGACTTTTAATTTTGTTGAGATGTGGGTGTCGCTGGCAAGGTCAACATTTGTTGCCCATTTTAGTTGAATCACTTGAATTCATTGGCTTGCTAGGCTATTTAAAAGGCAGTTAAGAATCAGTCATATTACTGTGTGTCTGGAGTCACATGTAGGCCAGACCAGATAAGAACAGCAGATTTCCCCCCCCCCCCCCAGCTAAAGAGAGCCAGATGGGTTTTACAATAATCAACAATGTTGCACGGTCACTGTTAGCCTAGCTTTTAATTCCAGATTAATTAATTGAATTCAGGTTTCACCATCTGCCATGGTAGTATTCCAGCCTTTGTCCCCAGTGTATTAGCCTGAGTCTGTGAATTATTAGTTCTGTGACAGGATGACTCCTCCGCCACCTCCCCCTAGACATTCTGAAAAACAAATGATCTGGAGCCACTGGGAGCTTAGTTTGAGTTCAGTTCAGAAAAATCAGATTTCAGTTTCATTCTAGCTAAAAAAAAAAAAAGGTTTTTGTTTCAGGAGAGCAGGGCAGTTTGTTAATTTTATAGAATCTCCAGATTGACAATTTGTAAAAGTCTCTTAGCTGTTGAACTAAAAAAGAATCTGAAAGGAGTTCAATCCATCAGAACCAGAAAGAAGCCTTAAAACTTTGAGCAGCCCAAGAATAAAAGCTGGAAAGAGTCAAATAAGTAAATAAAACTTAATTAAGACGTGAGTGATATTTCCCTGGAATGGCATTTCTAAAAAGGATACAGCTGTAAAAGAGGTTGCTTCATTTTTGCTTCGTGTTAGGATTTTTCATGTTGACTTGCTTGTTGCATATTTATAGCTTTGATTTATTTTTCCTTTTGTGTGATAAACTTGTGTTCTTGTCTTAAAAGAACATTGTCAGCCCTGTGTGAATATTTTCAGTGACTAACCAACTGCAAAAAATTAAATTTGGGGCCTGCCAGTTTAGATTTCACTCTGGGATTTGACATATCCAGTATTGCTAACAGCTGGAATCATAACTTAAGAAGGGAAGGTAACTGCTCCCACACCTTCCCCCTCCTCCCCTCCTCCCCACACAACTCTCATCACTCATGCCCCCATGCATCACATGCACACCACCACCCCAAAGCCCATCTCAGGTGAGAGACACTGTTTCTGATCACTTTCTTACCCTACTCTTCCAAACTTTCTATGAATTCTACGTCAGTCAGCTTGATGTGTACATTACCAGAAATAAACTAAGAACAATGCTAACTATATCCTGTAGTCCTGTAGTCCCCTCTTAGCTGTAGTCCCCTCTTGTTCCCCAATGCTTAGGACCTGGGGCTTAATTCTTAAACTTCTGTTTTTTTTTCTTTTTGGTTGTGTTAAGTCTGCAATTGGCACTTTTTAGTGGCTATATTTCATAGTGACTCATTTAAATGGTCAATATATTGCAGTTGGTTCTTTAAAAAATGGAATTAATATTTACTGCTGTGCCAAATATATCTTTCTGAAATTTGTTCACCAGCTCCCAAGTGAGACAAAATTTGAAATGTGAAGCTTACCCTATTCCTTCCCACTCCCTATTCCTAAATGGAAAAGGGTTGGTCAATCCTGATCACTGCAGCAACCTGCTAAGTTTCTTCAAAAGCATCGTCCACATCTAGAGCCACAAATTACATGAGTAAATTGTTTAAAGATAATGTTTTCAGGCATGGGCTTTACAGGCAAATTTTTAGCTTTTACCAGTTTTGAGAGGACAGGCACCATGTTGACAATGGCCATTCACTTAACCATCATTTTAAAAGGTTTGGAAACCTTATGGTAAACAAGTGCCTGCTCCATTTTCACAATTTTCTTTTCTTGCAGGCACAGCAAATACTGTAGTTCCATCAAGAAAGCAGAACTGTATAATGCACGTTGATATGGACTGCTTCTTTGTATCAGTGGGCATTCGTGATCATCCAGAATTGAAAGGTTTGTCCACATCCACACTATTAGAAATGGTTAACTTGTTGAACTGCTGTGTGGATTGTGTACTGAGAAAGTCTCATTAAGGCTGGTGTGGAATTTCGCAAGCGCATTGTTTGCTCTTTTGGAGGTTTAAGAAACTAAACTTTGCAAAATACTGTCTTGATTTCTTGCTATATTCACTGTTCTTGACCACTGGTATCCATTGGTTTTCAGTTGTAACACCTTAATGCTTTAATCCTAGCTGAAATGTTTCTGTCTGTAATCAGTGCCTCTAGTAAGGGTGCACGGTCAATGGCAGGGAGCTCGCCTGAGTGAGATCAAGGTCAAGTGAGTGTTTATGGGAATTTGGTTCAGAGTCAGAATTTGGTGCTTTCCGTAAGATTTACTGCAAGAAGTAAAGTGTACTGAGTAGGCAGTTCGATGAAGTGTCGGAATGCTTTTTGTTCTTCTACTCTGTCAGTCTGTAGCATTTGATCTCCAATTTTGTAAAAGGATCAGGTAAACCAGTAATTGGTATTATTAGAAACTATAATCTTATCCACATTCTAAGAATTGTATTGTTTTATCAGAATTGTACAATTTAGTGAGAGTGCTAAAATTTATTGGGAGGTATAGTCTTTATTAATTTCAAATAAATTAGTGATCGATTAGCACATATTGGAGATGGCAGGACAAGTGATGTGCTGTGATTGTAGAATGTGGAAGCGTCTGAGTGCCAGTGAAATACAGGGTACAAATACTTGCATTAAATGCTTATGGCTGCAGGAACGTTGGCTCAGAGACTTAAAGCTGGAGTCTGTGCTGCAGACACGTTAGGGAGGGGGTATCGTTTGGACATCATTCAAGGAGGCGAACACATCCTTTGGGATTGGGTCTTCTGATTTGGCAGGGACAGAAGCATGTAGCTGCAAGTGATCCAGATAAGGGGAGCACAGGAGCCTCAAACTTTTTGCAATTGTCCTACAGGTTTGAGTTTTTCTCAGTTTGTTTGAATGAGGTGAGGGCTGCAAGGTGGATGAACTAACTGACCATGGAACCATGGCGCAGGGAACCATTCAGATGGGGAGTAAGAAGAAATGTGGTAATAGTATTGTGTAATAAGGTGTGCTTGGGGTCGGGCAAGATAAATGACGCTGTTCTCAACAGCAAAGAGCACATGTTTATCCCACTCCGTTTGTTTGTCTGATGCCACAGTTCAGAACATCTTCTCTAAGCTGGTGAAAAATTTGCAGTCAGAGCAGGGAGGATAGAGTTGTCATCGCTGAAGGCATAGGTAGAACTAGGAAAGAGATTCTCCTGAGACAGTGATAATTTAAGAGCTAAATTACAAAGCAAATCCTCAATAATAATACTCTCTGGATTACTACCTGGGCCCCATGCAGATTGGCATTAACTGAACATAACTAATTAATGTGGGGCTCAAGGGTTGGTTTTGGACAAGTGATCTCTGGTCTGTGGGCCATTGCCGCCACCAGTGTAGGGGAAACAATTATCGGTTCTGTTGGAGCAGTCTTCATCTGAGCTGTGCTGGGATCAGTGTAGTCCTTTCATCAGTCTTGGCATTTGGACATCTTTGGCTGGGCCAATATTTATTGCCATGCGTAGTTGCCCTGAGCAGGTGGTGATGAACCACCACCTTGGACAGCTGAAGTCCATTTGCTGAAGGTAGAGCCAAAATGCCATGAGTGAAGGAGTTTCAGGATTTTTCCAACAACGCTAAAAGAATGACTGCATATTTCCAAATCAGGATGGGAATGATTTGGGGCCGAACTTGTTGGTGGTGTTGCCGTGTATGTGCTGCCCATGTCCTTGTAGGTAGCAGCGGACGTGGGTTTGGAAGGTGCTGCTTTGTCCTGGATAGTCCTGGAGTTCGGTAGACTGTGTTCCATCAAACCTGTAACTGGACGGTCAACAGGCTTTGAGTTACTCTTGGCAGGATTCCTAGCCCCTGATCTGTTTATATGGCAAGTCTAGTGCAGTTCATGGTCAGTTGTAGTCCTAGAACAAAAATCACACGATACCAGGTTATAGTCCAATGCGTTTATTCGAAAACACTAGCTTTTGGAGCTCTGCACCTTCCTTAGGTGTAGTGTGGAAGAAGAGGTATACCAATACAGAATTTATAAGCAGAAAGATAACAATGGCTTGCTGACTGCCTCCTGTTGAATCTTTAATCAGTTAGAAAGGAGAAGCAGGTTGCTATTGATTAAAATACAAATTCCAGAATTTCTTTCAGCCATTGCATTGAGGTAATTAAAGGTTTTATCACTGTACACCAGAAGTGACATCTCAGGTCAGATAATGCATTTTAGCTTGAGGCCTTGTTTAAAATCTGTCTGTGTTTTAACCTGGAGTCTGGCTGGTTTTATTTGATTGCCAGTTCTGACGTGCTGCAGAGAAAAACTGTAATGACCTCTTCAGATGACAGACACGGGATACAACCGATAGGATATCCTTCGTCATCTAATACTTCCCCAGAGTGGAGAAACTGCATCGTGCTCTTCACAGCCTTCAACATGTTATTGATGGTGATGAGCACCTCGCCGCGATCTTCCCTACGCCTCCGCGTCTTGCCTTCAAACAACCATGAAACCTTAAATAGACCATTGTTCGGAGCAAACTAACCAGCCTTCAGGACAACATCGACCACAAATCCACACAACCCTGCCATGGCAACCTCTGCAAGACATGCCAGATCATCGACATGAATGCCACCATCACACGTGGGAACATCACCCACCATGTGCACGGCAGATACTTGTGACTGATACACAACAACACAGAATCGTTGAGCAGAGGCTGATAGCCAAGTTCCGTACCCATGAGGACAGCCTCAACTGTGATCTTGAGTTCATGTCTCACTACATGTGACACCACCACACTATATATACTCTCGCAAAAACACGCTGTCTTGCGCTCACGGTGTCTCACAGAGCCCAACCTTGCTCTCTCACCGGGCCTTCCTTCCTTCCCCCTTTCTCTCCCCCTCTCCTGCCCCCACCCCCCAAACCCCTCCTCCCCCCCATGCGCGCGCACACGCACAGGGACGGATGCGCGCATGGACGTATAAACCTGTGGGTGGAGTTATTTCAACCAAGATGCTTGTGTATGTGCAGAAACATTCTACTTTGTGCAAAAATATAAGATCAGCCTGACTCTAGGTTAAATCACAGATTCTAAACAAGGCCTCACACCTAAAATGCATTGTCTGACCTGAGATGTCACTTCTTGAATACATTGGTAAAACCCTTATTTATCACAGGGCAATGATGTGAAATAAATTCTGGGGTTTGCATTTTAATCAACAGAAACCTGCCTCTCCTTTATAACTGATTATATATTCAGCAGAAGGCAGTCGGTGAGCCATTTTTAGGGTTCTTACCTTTCTGTTTATAAATTCTGTATCTGTATACCTCCTCTTCCACGCTGCGCCTGAGGAAGGAGCAGCGCTTCGAAAGCTAGTGTTTTCAAATAAACATGATGGACTTACAACCTGGTGTCGTGTGATTTTTGATCCTGTCCAGCCCAGTTCAGCACCGGCACCTCCACATCATGTACTCCTAGGATGTTGATGGTGGGCATTTAGAAATGCTGATGCTGTTAAATGACAAGGGGCGATGACTAGGTTCCTGATTCTGGGGATAGTTGTTACCTCGCACTTGTTTGGTATGAATGTTAATCGTCACTTGTCAGCGATCATTTCCACTTTATGAATAGGTCATTGGTGAAGCAGCTGAAGATGATTGGGCTTTGGACACTACCCTGGGGAACTTCTGCTGGAATGTTTTTCAGGGAAATGATTGATAACCACAACTTTCTTCCTTTCTGCTAGATATGACTTCAACTGTAAGAATTTCCCTCCTGATTTCCATTGTTTCCATTTTTACTAAAGCTGTTAATGCCATACTTAGATGAATGTGGCATTGAAGTCATTCTAACCTCTCTTATGGAATTCATTTCTTTTGTCCTTGTTTGAACTAAGGCTGTAATGAAGTCAGCAGCTGAATGGCCCTGGTGGAATCCAAACCGGGCATCAGTGAGCTGGATATTAGCTGGATATTGCTGAGCAGGTACAGCTTGATAGCACAGTTGATTACACCTTCCATTAGTTTGCTCATGATTGAGAGTAGACTGATAAGGTGCAAATAGGCAAGTGGATAGGATATACCTGGGCGACTTCCCATATTGTCGGTGGATGCCAGCAATGCAGCTGTACTGAAACAGCTTGGATAAGGGTACGGCACGTTCTGGTGTATGTCTTTAGTACTTTGCCAGAATGTTGTCAAGGTCCATAGCCTTTGCTGTATTTAGTCCCTCCAGCCGTTTCTTGATATCACATGGAGGGCATCGAATCAGTTGAAGATTGGCATCTGTGGTGTGATGGAACTCTGGAGGAAGCTGAGATGGATCATTTACTTGACACTTCAGGCTAAAGATTGCTGCAAATACTTTATCCTTATCTTTTGCACAAATGTGCTGAGCTATCTCGTAATTGACAATGGGAATGTTTATGGAGCTTCCTTCTTTAGTGAGTTGTTTAATTCTCTATTACCAATCAGAACTGGAGCTCGCAGCATCTGCAGATTTGTACATTGTGGAATCACTTAATCTGTTTATCATTTGCAGTGTATGCTGTTTGGCATGTAAGTAGCTCTGTTTTGTAGCTTCACCAGGTTGACACCTCATTTTTAATTATGCCTTGTGCTGCTTCTAGCGTGCGCTCCTGCACTCTTAATTGAACTAGGTTTGATTCATTAGTTTGCAACCATTAGTTTGCAAGTTATGTTGAGTGCAATTTTGCTACTGCTGCTCGGTCCACATGGGTCATGGATACCCAGTTTGAGTTACTAGAAATAATCCAAGTCTATACCTTTGGGAACCTGTCATACAACACGATGAAGGATGTCCTCAGTTTGAAAACAGGACTTAGTCTCCGCCAGGACTGTGTGATGGTCAATCTTCATATGAACCACAAAACTAGGGAAGTAGATAGTGGTTTAAAATAAAGAAGAGGGAGTGGTGACGGATCAAGCTTGAGAAAATTTAACAAATAAAGAGACAGAATTGAGGTTGGACAGCAAGCAACAAATGTAGTAAAGCAAGACTCAAAAATGCAAGGAAAGCCTGCGATTAGTTCCAGAATGCTCTAAGAAACTCTCTGAAGCATTCTACGCATTCTTCATCAAGGTTACTATCACCAATATGATGTTTTCCAGTTTACATGCGGATTAAAATTATCCGTGATTATTGCTGTACCTTTATCAAAGGCTCCCAGTATTTATTCTTGTAAACTTATTGCTAAGTCATGGTTACTGCCAGTGAGAGCCTGCAGATCACTGCCACTAATTACTTCCTTCCCTTACTATTATTCATCTCCACCCATACCAATTCAAGGAAAGGACAGAGAAAAATGTTAAGTATAAAGCAGTAGTCAAGACTAGATGTTGCTAAGTTGATGGACAAAATTAAAAGCGCAGTATCTGAACACAGCTTTCATAACAAAGTAAATGAATTGATAGTGCACATTGAAGAGAATAAATATAATCTGATGGCCATTACAGAGATTTGTTTGCAAGATCATGAGGACTGTGTTCTGAATATTCAAGAAGAAAGGAAGCTATTCAAAGGCAGAAGATAAGCACTCCTAATCAAAGATGGTATTGGTGCAACGTTAGAGATGTTCTTGATTCAGAAGATCAAGATTGAATTGGTATGGGTGGAGATGAATAATAGTAAGGGAAGGAAGTAATTAGTGGCAGTGATCTGCAGGCTCTCACTGGCAGTAACCATGACTTAGCAATAAGTTTACAAGAATAAATATTGGGAGCCTTTGATAAAGGTACAGCAATAATCACGGATAATTTTAATCCGCATGTAAACTGGAAAACATCATATTGGTGATAGTAACCTTGATGAAGAATGCGTAGAATGCTGCAGAGAGTTTCTTAGAGCGTTCTGGAACTAATCGCAGGCTTCTCTTGAAAAAGAATCCAAGCAGACTCAAAACATTAACACAGTTCCTCTCTCAACAGATGCTGCCCTACCTGCTGAGTTTCTTCAGCATTCTCTGTTTTTGTTTTGGTTAGAGAGTAATCTGTACTAGCATTGATATTGTATAATGTGACAGGATACATTAATGATTTCACAGTGAAGGCAATTCTGAGTATTAGTGATCATCATATGACTGAAATTTATCTCCAGTTTGAAAGGGAGATTGGTAGTTCAAAGACAGGTATTTTACACTTAAATAAGGGCAGCTACATATAAGGGCATGCAAGCCGAGCTAGCTGAAGTGAACTGGCACATTGGACTATGCAGTAGATCAGTAAAGAAACAGTGGTGTACTTTAAAGCGATATTTCAGATTATTTAGATCAAGTGCTGTAACAAAAAAAAAGCAGCACGAGAGGACCGACCATCTCTGATTACCTGAAAAAGTTCAGGAAAGCGTTAAACACAAAAGAAAAAAGACATTGTGCAAAGATGAGTGACAGGCCAGATTACCAGTCAGAATACAATGAACAGTATTGAAAGTCTGCAAGATTAATCAGGACAAATAAATTAAAGCATGACTGGAAACTAACTCGAAACGTGAAAACAGACAGCAAGAGGTGAGAGTTGGTCCTCTAGAGGATAATAATGGGATGTTAATAGTTGGTAATAAAGAAATAGCTGATATAAGTAATAAATATTTTGCTTCTGTCTTCATTATAAATGATACAGTAAACATTCCAGTAATACGTACAAACCTGGAGGTAGAAGGCAGCGAGCAATTTAATGATAACCACTAGGGAAGCAATATTGATTGTTAAGTCTCTGGGTCCTGATGGACTTCCTCTCGAGGCTTAAAAGAGGTGTCTAGTGAAGTAGTAGTTGTGTTGATATTAATATTTCAAAATTCATGAGGTTCAAGAAACATTCTGTCAGACTGGAAAATATAACCCCTTTATTCAAGAGGTGTGGGATAGAACTCAGTAAACTATGTACCAGCTAGCTTGATATCTTGTCATAGGGAGCGTGTTAGAATTGATTATTAAGGAGGTTGTAAGCAGGTACTTGAAAAAAACGCAAGTTACTGAAAGAAGTGTCAGCATGGAAAAAAAAGTTCGTGAAAAGGAACTTGTTCTCAGTTCTGAGGGAGGGTCACTTGACCCCAAGTATTTTCTCTGATTTCTCTCCACAGACACTGCCAGATCTGAGCTTTTCCAGCAATTTCTATTTTTATCTCTAATTTACAGCAGCCACTGTTCTTCAGTTTTTATTTAGATCTGGGAGGCTCTGTTTTAAAAGCAGGATCGGTTAGGTAGATGAAGGGAAACTTGTTCTGAGGGTTATGCATCATCGGAATTCTCAGCTTCAGAAGGCAGTGAAGTGGGCAATCAAATATTTTTAAGGGAGAGATGGGTAGATTCTTGTTCAGCAAGATAATAAGAGGTCATTGGCAGTAGATGAGAATGTGGAATTCAAAACACGACAACTCAGCTATGATCTTATTGAATGGTGAAGTAGGCTTGAAGGACCACATGGCCCATCCTTGCTGCTAGTTTGTATGTTTGTAAAGTATGAAGAAAAGAATCAATCTATACCATCTATGATATGGAGAATCTTTCAGCATTTCCACAAGATGGGCTCCACTTACACTTTCATGGTGATAGTGCCAGATTTAAAGGTTTTTAAATATTGTAATTAATAAATAAGCTATAATTATATAATAGGGTTGGAATGACATAATTGTGGTTGTTAGTCAGAAGTGAAGATTGCAGGTTTCAGAAGGAAGGGTGTGGGTTGGAACAAAGGTTCAAGCAGATGTCAGGTTCCAGGATGAATTGAGTACAGCTTTTCTAGAAGGGAAATTTCAGAATAAGATTGAGAACTAGTTGAGACTGGATCCTGGATTAATTTTTGGACTGGAAGCCAGAGTCTAAGTGTTGGGTCAAATTCAGCTTCTGCATGACTGTGATAACACTTTTGTTACTGGAATGGAAATGGTCATCTAAACAATTGTTAGCAAGCTAGATAGTTCTAGATATTTTTAATCAACCTGTTCAGATGTGTATGACACTTGTCTAGAGTAGGTAGGACTTGAACCAAACCTTCTGGACAATGGTCAGGATGCTATCACTGCATCAGAGTCATTGGGAGATCTGTAACAAGTTGGTTGAAAAGTGTTAATAACTATATGCAGTGGAGGACGTTGGTTGCATTGTTACTTGAATACCTATAAAGAGACTGCTATTTGCAATCTCAATAACACTGAAAAGAAGTATTTACTGCTACCAACAATTATGTCTGATTTAGGGTCTCGTGCAGTGGTAGTGTCGCTAACCTACTTCCTGTCCAAACTAGCCTGCAACAATGGCTACCTGGTCGTCATAATACCTGGACAATGGTATAGTATTGGTCCTGGTAAATTTGTTTGCTATCTTGATTAAAATACTCATAGGGGACTTCAGTATGCAGGTAGACTGGGAAAAACAGGTTGGCAGTATATCTCAAGAAAAGGAATTCATGGAATGTCTAGCGATGGTATTTTTTGGCGCAACTTGTGGCTGAGCCCATTAAGGGACAGGTGGTCCTGGATTTGATGATGTGTAATGAAGCAGACTTGAATAGGGATCTGAAGGTGAAGGAACCAGCAGAGGGCAGTGCCCATAATCTGATAGAACTCACCCTGCAGTTTGAGAGAGATAAGCTAGAATCAGATGTAACAGTATTACAATTGAGTGAAGGTAGCGACAAAGACATGAGAGAGTTGGTTGGGAGGGAAGATGCTGGAGCAGCATTGGCAGGGGTTTCAGGGGGTAATTTGGGAGGCACAGCAGAAATTCATGTCAAGAAAAAAGAAGCATTCTAAGGGGAGAACGAGGCACCCGTGGCTGACAAGGGAAGTCCTAAACAGCGTGAAAGCAAAAGAAAAAGCATTCAATTTGGTGAATATTTGTGGAAGCTAGAGGATTTGGAAGCCTTTAAAAACCAGCAGAGGATAATTTTAAAAAGCCGTAAGCAGGGAGAAGATGAAATGAGAGAGTAAGTTAGCTAGTAATATAAAAGAAGATTGCAAAAGTGTTTTAAGATATGTAAAAGATAAGAGAGAGGCAAGAGCGGACATCGGACTGCTGGAAAATGAGGCTGAAGAAGTAGTAAGGTGGAGCAAAGAAATGGCAGAGGAACTGAGTAGGTGCTTTGCATCAGTTTTCACAATGGAAGACGCCAGCATACTAGAACTTTGAGATTCAGGAGAGTCCCTAAGGAGAAGGTGCCGGTGAAGCTGAAAGGTCTGAAGGTGGACCAGATGGACTACAACCGAGAGTTCTGAAGAAGATAGCCGAGTAGATTGTGGAGATGTTGGTGGTGATCTTTCAGGAGTCACTGGAGTCAGGAAGGGTAATATAACACCCCTTTTTAAGAAGGGATGGAGGCAGAATGTGTGAAATTACAGGCTGGTTAGCATGATGTCAGTCATTGATAAGATTTAGAGTAGACTTCTAAGGATAAGATTGTGGAGCCCTTGGAAATACATGGTAAAGTAGAGCTGAGTCAGTATGGCTTCTTCAAGGGGAGGTCGTGTCTGACAAATCTGTTAGAATTCTTTGAAGAGTGAAACTTACAAAGTACTGTGAGTGCCTTGGATAGAATGGGTGTGGAAAAGATGTTTTCACAAGTAAGAGAGACTAGACCCAATGGCATAGCCCAGAGTGAAGGGACAGCCCTTTAGAACTGAGATAAAGAGGAATTTTTTTAGCCGGAGGATGGTGATTCCGTAAAACTCCTTGCCGCACAGGGCTTTGGAGGTCAAGTCATTGAGTCTATTTAAGACAGTGCTAGGTCCTTGATTGGTAAGGGGATCAAGAGTTACAGAGAGAAGGCAGGAGAATGGGTTTGAGAAACACATCATCTATGATAGAATGGCAGAGCAGATTCAGTGTGCTAAATGGCCTAATTCTGCATCTGTCTTATGGAGGATGTTTGGTTGAAATATTATATAGGAGGAAAGGAAAATGCAAAGAAGTGTGCTTTTCTTTTTATTGTTGCACACTGAACTGAACATTAGGAACAAGACAAGGGATGAGCAAGTTTCAGAGATGGGAGTATCATGAGGAATTTCTCGAACAGCTGCTGTTTTCAATGGCTGCAAGCCTTCAACATTCAGTGTAAGTGGGAACAATTAATGGGGCAACGGTGAAATGGTACTAATGTCAGTGGACTAGTAACTGAGATGTCAGTGGACTAGTAACTGAGATGTCAGGGCACATTTCACCTCCCCCCATGGCATTGTGGGTGTACCTACAGCACATGGACTACAACAGATCAAAAAGGAAGCTTGCTACCATGTTCTCGAGGGCACGAGGGATGGGCAGTAAATGCTGGCCCATCCAGTGATACCCTCATCCCAGGAGTGAATTTAAAAAAGAAATGTTCTGAGGATCCTGTTGCAATACCACTAATATCATAGAATCTAGAAGCATTTAGAACTTAATTATTTTCAAGCATTTGTTTTTGAGTTCCAATAATTTACATTGTTTGTGTTCTTTGCCTTTTTCTCACCCTCCTCCAATTCAAATAAATTGTGTTTGGCTTGATGTGAAGTACAGAAAAATATGCAATCAAAATTTTTCATTTTCTGCTTTTTAGGAAAGCCGGTAGCCGTTACCCACAACAGAGGTCATGGTCACATGCCTATCCGACCAAACACTAACCAACAGTTTGAAATGCAGTATTACCAAAAGAAGCTAATGAAAGGCAAGATAGGTGGGGATTTCTGATTCTTGTAATATGTATTCATCTTCCGTTGATTCAACAAAATATGTAGCTTTTAATTAGTGTCCACATCAAATTTTGTGATTTCTCACTGCATGTGGTATTCATTGAAAGAATTTTGGGATTATGTTTAAGGGTTAATTTCTGAAACAACTTGCATGGAGAAAAGCACTAGAAGGAATTCACCAGGATGTTGCCTTGGTTGGAGTGCTTTAGCTATGAAGGGAGGCTGTGAAAGTTTTCTTCGGAGGCAAGAAGGATAAAGGGTGAAACTGATAGAAGTGTATAAGATTGCGAGGTATGGAGTGGGTGGATAGAAAACAACTGTTCCACTTAGTTGATGGGTCACTAACATGAGGATGTACTTTTAAGGTGGAAGGTAGGATGTTTAGAGGGGATTTGAGGAAAATATTTTACACTCTGAGGGTGCCTGGGAAGGTAGTTGAGGTAGGTAACCTCAATCTTTTAAAAAGAACTTGGATGAGCTCTTGAAATGTCATAATATTTAAGGCAATGGGTCTAGTGCAAGAAAGTGGGATGAGTGTAGAGTTAGCAGAGTGATGGTACAGACTTGATAGACTGAAGGACCTCTTCTGTAAAGTATGATTCTACGCAACCAGGCATTAAAGTTGTTAACTCAACTCAACAGAAGTGGATAATTCATGAACACATCTCTTCAACTGATAAACAACCCTGTTCTATTTGGAGAAATTTTTGACTTTAAAGCAAGACATTAAATAGATAGTAAGAAATCTGTCTGTTTCATGACCAGGTTTGATTTTTTTTATTTCAAATGCAAATAATCAGTTGAGTTGTATAATGGGTGTAAGATCTGCCATCACTATTGGCTTCTTGTCAGTAAAAGTTGAATACCATCCTGTTATGCTGTGAACACCCTGGTACTATGTTGCTTTGCATGGACATTCCTTTTCAGCTGTTCAGACAGATTTAAAAACAAAACACTGACAAGTTTTGCTTGTGCAAATAATAGTTTTCCCACTGAATACCTAATTAACTATGTTAGTCTTATCCAGATCAATGATTTTTTTTAACTGCTGTCCTATTGTAGAGATGACTGTAGCATGAAACTTTTGGAGTTGCCACCTTGTAAGCTTTATCAAAAAGTACAGGAATAGATGTTACAAAGTTCCATTCTGTTAGCCCAAGCTTAATATACTTAATCGTTGAGTGATTTTACTAATTTTGAATAGAACAAACCAATGTTAATCAGAAAGGTGTGCAGAATGAACCCGTTCGAATATATTACTGGGATAGAAATGTGGGTGGGTGCAGAGCCATAATACCAGTGTGCATGCTTTTTGATTTGCCTAACTTCGGCCTCTAGGTTTTATGGAATTTTAATTTATGAGAGAGAGACACGGATGTAACTGAAATCAAATGTAAAATTAGCATTGTACATGTCATTATTTTTATAGAAGAGAAAAAAGTGCCTGATAAATTAGATGGCAGTACCTGGGAGAATCCAAATCCTGCCTGTGTGAATGGTACTAGCGTGGATGTGATGGCCTTGTCAATGTCAGAAATTGCATCCTGTAGCTATGAAGCAAGGTAACAAAATGCTGATTTGATTCACAAGATAATTCTTTGAAGAAGTGTACTTGTATAATTGTATATTTCATTTTCTGTGGCTTGGATTTTGAAGTTATAACAATAAAATTGTTGTATGCTGTCATTACTCCACCGAAACTGCCACCTTTGGGAGTCTGTTCGTGTGCAGAATGACAAATTCAGATTTTGTTCGTGATTCTACCTTGTTCCATCTGGTGTGCCATAGAGGTCCCCACGGACTGCAACCTCCATTGCAGCCGCAATCTGATGAAACCTTAATTTCCTTACACTGTTAACCTTACTTTAAAAACTCTTGAACATGTTACATTTTTGACTGTGGTGTAACTGTATTTTTAAACGGTATTTTAATTTCATAGATTCGTTGAACATTCGCCTAGCCTTGAAAAGGTGTAAAGGTACCATCTTGTAATTTTAAACCTGAATCTAAGTAAATAGAACTTTGGCGTTCCATTTGGATGTTGTAAAGATCAGAAACATCTGGAAGTATAGAGTGTCAGTTGGACTTGGAAAATTGGATATGAGACTCTGAACAGATTCTTCCTTTAAAAAATTTGCATTTAATTTTACCAAAGTTTTTTTGCTCACTACAAGTATGTATGTCATTGATTTTATCATCATTCTACTGCAGACAGGTTGGAATTAAGAATGGCATGTTTTTTGGACAAGCAAAGCAACTGTGCCCTGATCTTCAGGCTGTCAGCTATAACTTCAAAGCCTACAAAGAAGTGGCATCAATTTTGTATGAAACTCTGGCAAGGTATTATTGTTTATTCTTGCATATGAAATGAATGAAAATGACTATTCTAACAGTGAATTAAACATTGCACCAACTAAATCCAGATTAGTCACAGCAAGAAAGAATACATTTGCTCATTTTCTGCTTTCTTGTGACGAAACTATATTTGGCTGCATTTCTATAAAAATCATTATCACTAATCCTGAAGGCTAATTTTACACATTGCACACATGCTTGCTGACATGACTGCTGTGCATAATTGAATGTTTTTTAGTTGTATACCAAATCATGGTGTCCCAACTACTTCTAGGTAGAATTTCTACTTCTTTATATATGATTGTTTAGTTGATGTGGACGTTGCCGGCTTTACCAGCAGTTATTATCTGTCCCTTGAGAACACAGTGATGAGGTTGCATTCTTGAACCGCTGTATTTGATAAAGAGTAGTTACACAGTACTGTTTGAAATAGAGTTCCACATTTTGAATTCAGCAACAGTGTGAAGTAACACTGGATTACTTCTAAGTCTGAATGGTGTGTGCCTTGGAGGGAAACCTGCATGTCATGGTACTCCCATTTACGTGCTGCCTTGTCCTTCTAGGTAGTAGATGTCACAAGTTTAAAAGATGCAGTCAAAGTAGCAATGGTGAATGTCTGCAGTGCATCTTGCAAGTAGTACAGCCAGCTGCCACTGTGCATCAGCTGTGGAGGGTGTGAATTTTTCAGATGGTGGCCAAATGCTTTGTCCTGGTTGGTGTTGAATTTTTCAAGGGTTGTTGAAGTGGAACTCATCCAGGCAAATGGAGAGTATTCCATCACACATCCAGCTTGTACTTTGTAGATGATGGATAGGTTTTAGGGAGTTAAAATTACTGCAGAATTCTCAGTCTCCAGCCAGCTGTTGTAGCCCCAGTATTTATGTCGTTCTTCCAATTGAGATGTTGGTTAAAGGTAACCCCCAGGATGTTAAAAGTAGGGAATTTGTCAAAGGGAGATGGTTAGTTTTTCTCTTATTGGTAATGGTCATTGTCTGGCACTGACTTCTTACCAGCCCAAGTCTGAATGTTGTTTAGTTCTTGCTGCATATAGACCCAAACTGCTTAAGTTTCTCAGGAGTCATGAATGATGCTGACAATTGTGCAATTATCTGCAAAAATCCCCACCTTTGGCCTTATGATGGAGGAAGATCATTGAAGCAGCTGGATGGTTATGTCTAGAACACCACAGTGAGGAATTCCTGTAGTGATGTCCCAAACAGAGAACCGCAACCACCTTCCTTTGTTCTAAGGTATTACTCCATCTGGTTTTCCTCGTATTACTATTGGTTTCAGTTTTGCTCGATGTCGTAGGCAGTCAAACGAGTCTTAATATCAAAGGCAGTCACATTCATATCACCTCAGTAGAAACTGAATATCTGTGAGCAGGTTATTGTCAAAAAGTGCTGATCGATATCAGTTTCAATGACCCTTTCTTCACTTTAGTCGAGTGCACTGATGGGGCAGTAATTGGCTGGGTTGAATTTGAACTGCTTTTCTTATGGACAGGGCTTATCTGGACAATTTTCAAAAGTTTTCAGGTAGATCACAGTATTGTCACTGCACTGGAACATCTTAGCTTGGGGCTTGGCTGGTTCTCGAGCACAAGCCTTCAGTACTATGGCTGGTATTTTGTTAGGGTCTGTAGCATTTGCAGTATTCATGCGTTCAACCACTTCGTAATATTATGTGAAATGAATGTAGTTTGCTGAAGACTGGTATCTGTGCTGCTGGGCACCTCGGGGAGACCAAGACAATCATCATCTCAGTAGCTCTGGCTGAATGTTCTTGCAGTGCTTCAGTATTGTTGTCTTTGTTGAGATACTTAGCTCCCCTATTAACACAGAGGGGATTATTCATGGATCTTGCTCCTCCAGTGAGTTTGATTGCCCTCCAGCGTTCCTGGCTGGAATTGACAGGACTGCAGAACTTAGATCTGATGTGTTATTTAAGGAATTGCCTAGCTCTGTCTGTCATTTCCTACTTTTGCTGATTGGCATGGAAGTAGTCCTGTGATGTAACTTCATCAGGTTGGCATCTCACTTTTGGTTATGTCTGGTGCTGGTCCTGTCTTCTTCTACTGTACTTTTCATCAGACCAGTGTTGATCAGATATGGCTGCTAAATTTTGCTGATGCCACAAAAATCATTAGAAAAGTAAGTTGTGAAGAGGAGATAAAGAGACTACAAAGAGGTATAGTATAATATGGGAGAATGTGAAATTGTTAGCATTGGTAGAAAAAATTTAAAACAAAAAGCATATTATCTGAATGGCGAGAGCTTGCAGAGCTCTGAGATGCAGACAGATCTGGCTGTTCAAGTCCATGAATCACAAAAGATTAGCCAACAGATGCAGCAAATATGAAGAAAGCTAATAGAATGTTATCGTTTGTTGCAAAGAGAATTGAATACAAACAAGGAGAGGTTATGCTTGAACAAAACAAGGCATTGATGAGTCCACATCTGGAGAAATGTGCATACTAATAATCTCCTTGTTTAAGAAAGGGTGTAAGTGAATTGGAAGCAGTTCAGAGAAGGTTTACCTGGAATGGACAGGTTGTCTAATGAGGAATGGTTGGAAAGGTTAGGCTTGTATCCACTGATGTTTAGATGATATAGACGCAGATTGATGGAAAAGTGTAAGATCCTGAAGGCTATGGATGTGGAAAGGATATTGCATTTTGTGGGCAATTCACGAACTAGGGATCACTATTTAAAAGTGAGGGGTTGACTGTTGAAGACTGATGACAATGCTTTTCTCAGAGAGAACTATGGAGTATGTTTAATCAAAAGATGGTAAAAGCAAAGTCTTTAAATATTTGTATAGCAGAAGATTTGTAAGTAAAGGGGCGAGAGGGATTGGTTGAGGCAAGTTCCATCGCATCTTTTAAGAAAAATAAATATTGAAACAAATGATGCAAGTTTTGGAGGAAGAGGATGACAGTGAGACATATTGAATTTGTCTCCAACAGAACTGACACATGTCCTCCTGCATTGTAAAACCTATGGCTGTTTGTGTTTTGGAATGTTCTATAACCTTTTAAGAAATATTTGCTTAAAAACTGCTTTAAATTGAGGTGACGATATCTGTTCTTGCAGCCTAGAATGCAATAATCTCTTTGGGGAGGCAGTGGCATTGAGAGTATTGTTAGTGGACCAGAATTAATGCAGCAGAGGCACCTGATAATCTTTGTTTGACTTTGATGCTCGCAGCATCTCTGCATGGCTTTTTGTATTTTGCTGCCTCAGTTAAAACTTAAAGACATACAATGCATCTGTCTTGTCTTGCTGTTTCACACAGACACAAATTCAGACAGTTTCTCATGGTTATCAGCAATCATCAGTCAAAGGGATGAAGGCTTTGATGTATGTTACCGTGCTTAGTCAATTTCACACCTGCACATGTACCAGCTACACATGAATTAAACATACTGCTGGGGGTTCATTCACAAAGTATGCACAAACTGACTAAGTGCTGAATGATGTGAGTGAGAATCCTTGATAGGTTCCCTGGTCAAAACGCATGAGAAAACTGCCCGTATCTGTGCGCAAAATGTCCTGGCAGCAGCATTGTAATGAAAGGTACCAATGTGTTCAAGCACAACATTTCAGTGCAAAGCTGCCTTAAATTTACGAGAGATATGCAATGATGCACTGAGATTGGTACATGTCAGATACCAAGTCCATGGATGGGGATATGGTGGGTTCGGTTGCTACCCATGCAGTGTGCCCTGAAATGGGGGTTTGGACCAAGATGGAGGTCCACAGGAGCAAGGGATGAGCTGGAATCACCAGGTAATCACTGACTCTTATGTCGCCATCTGGTTTCTATCCAGCACCTGCAAGAATGGGAAACTGCGCATAAGTGAGGTGAAATTAACTAATAATACAATATTAATATAGGCAAATAGTCTGTTCACTAGCAAGAATCTCGCTTCACCAGTCAACACATGGTTAGAAAATTAGTGTTTTTGATGGTTGTCTAGGAGACCTTCACTTCGAATATTTTGTCCAATGTCTCATTGCAATTGGATCATAGAAACATAAGAGCAGGAGGAGGCCATTCAGCCCTTTGAGCCTTCCCTGCCATTCATCACGATCATGGCTGATCATCCAACTCAGTAGGCTAATCCGTCTTTCTCTCCATAACTTTTGATCCCATTCTCAAGTGCTATATATAGCCATCTCTTGAGCGCATTCAATGTTTTGGCATCAACTACTTCCTGTTGTAATGAATTCCACAGGCTCCACCACTCATTGGGTGAAGAAATGTCTCCTCCTCTCCATCCTAAATGGTCTACCCTGAATCCTCAGACTATGACCCTCTGGTTCTGGATGCACCCACCATCGGGAACATCCTCCCTGCATCTACCCTGTCTAGTCCTGTTAGAATTTTACAAGTCTCTATGATATTCCTCCCCCCCCACCCCCCATTCGTCTGAACTCCAGCAAAACAATCTTAACCTAATTGATCTCTCCTCATACGTCAGTCCTGCCATCATCGGAATCAGCCTGGTAAACCTTCACTGCAATCCCTTGAGCAAGAGCATCCTTCCTTGGAAAAGGAGACCAAAACTGCACACAATATTCTATGTGTAGCCTCGCCAAGGCCCTGTATAACTGCAACAACACATCCCTGCTCCTCCACTCAACTTCTCACAATGAAGGCCAGCGTATCATTTGCCTTGTTTACCACCTGCTGCACCTGCATGCTTATGTTCAGTGACTGGTGCACAGGGACACCCAGTTCCCACTGCACACTCCCCTCTCCCAATTTACAGCCATTCAAGTAGTAATCTGCCTTGTTGATTTTGCTTCTGAAGTGAATAACCTCACATTTACCCAAATTATACTGCACTTTGATTTGCCCACTCACCCAATCTGTCCAGATCACGCTGAAGGATCTCTGCATCCATGTCACAGTTCACCCTCACCCCAACTTGGTATCACCTGTAAACTTTGAGATGTTACATTTTGTTCCCTCATCCAAATCAATTATATATTGTGAATAGCTGGAGTCCTAGTACTGATTCCTGTGGCACCCCACTAGTTACTGCCTGCTAACTTGAAAAGGACCCATTAATTCCAACTCTTTGTTTCCTCTCTGCCAACCAGTTTTCTATCTATCTCAGTACACTTCCCCCAATTCCATGCACTTTAATCTTGTACAATAATCTCTTATGCGGGACTTTATCAAACACTTTCTGAAAGTCCAAATATACCATATCAACTGGATCCACCTTGTCAATTCTACTGGTTACATCTTCATAGAATTCTAACAGATTTGTCAAGCATGATTTTTCCTTCATAAATCCATGCTGACTCTGTCTGATCCTGCCACTACTTTCTAAATGCTCTGCTATAAAGACTTTGATAATGTATTTGACAATTTCCCCCACTACAGATGTTAGACTCACCAGTCTGTAATTCCCTATTTTCTCTCTACCTCCCTTTTTGAATATTGGAGTGACATTGGCCACCCTCCAATCTGCAGGGACTGTTCCAGAGTCTATAGAATCCTGGGTGATGACCACCAATGCATTCACTATTTCTATAGCCGCTTCCTCGAGCACTATGGGATGTAAATTATCAGGCCCTGGGGATTTATCCACCTTCAATCCCGTCAATTTTCCCAGCACCATTTCTCTACTAATATTGATCTCAGTCAGTTCTTTCCTCTCAGTAAATCTTGCATTCTCCAACATTTCTGGTACCTGATTTGTATGCTCTTTTGGGAAGGCGGAACCAAAAGTATGTATCCATTTGCTTAGCTGTTTCTTTGACCCTATTATGCACTCCCCCGTTTCTGTCTGTAGGGGACCTACATTTATCTTCACCAATCTCTTTCTCTTTGCGTACCTATAGAAACTCGTGTCAGTCTTTATGTTCTGTGCAAGCGTACTTTCGTACTGTATTTTCCCCTTAATCAATCCCTTGGTCATCCTTTGCTGAGTTCTAAACTGCTCCCAATCCTCAGACAAATTACTTTTCTTGGCCAACCCGAATGCTTCTTCCTTGGATCAGATACTATTCCTAATTTCCTTTGTAAGGCATGGATAAGCCCTCTTACCCACTTTGCTTTTGTGCCAGACAAGAATAAACAATTGTTGCAGTTCCCCCATATGTTCCTTGAATGTTTGCCATTGTCATCCCTTTAAGTAACTGTCCCCAATTTATCAAGACCAACCCACGCCTCATAATTTCATAGTTTCCTTTATTAAGATTCACCTCCCTAGTCTCTGAATGAACTACCACACTCTCCATTTTGATAAAAAAAGTTCCATCATGTTATGGTCGCTCATCCCCAAGGAGTCTCGTACAGCTAGGTTGGCAATGATTCCCTTCTCATTACACAGCACCCAGTCGAAGATGGCCTGCTCTCTAGTTAGTTCCACCACATATTGGTCAAGAAAACCATCTCGTATACACTCCAGGAATTCCTCCTGTAGGGCATTATGGCTAATTTGATTTGCCCAATCTATGTGCAGGGTAAAATCACCCGTGATCACCAATATTCCCTTAGCACATGTATCTCTAATTTCCTGTTTAATGCCATTCTCAACATCACCACTGCAGTTTGGTGTTCTATATATGAAATCCATTAATGCTTTTTGCACCTTGGTATTTCACACCTCTACCTGTACAGACTCCACATTGTCAGACCTAATATCCTTTCTCATTATTGTGTTAATTTCTCTTCAACCAGCAATGCTACTCCACCACCTTTTTCCTTTTTGCCTGTCCTTTCTAAATACTGAAAACCCTGGGACAGTCAGTTCCCATCCCTGGTCACCCTGCAGCCATGTCTGCGTATTCCCAATTATATCGCACTCATTTACATCTATCTGCATGATTAGTTCATCCACTTTATTGCAAATGCTCTCTGCATTAAGGGACAAAGCCTTGAAGCCTGTCTTTTTAACCTTCTTTGTCTCACTCTTATTTTTCTCAATAGCCCTGTTTGAATGTTGTCCTTGGTTTCTCTGCCCATCATTTTTCTTAATCACTTTTGTACCTTTTGTTTTTGTCCTTACTTCCTCCTTCCCTGACTCATTACAAAAGTCCCAGTCCTGCCCAGGTGTAACCCCTCCAATTTGTACAGGTCCCAACTTCCCCAGAACCGGTCCCAATGCCCCAGGAATCTGAAACCCTCTCCCAACACCGTCTTTTCAGCCACGTGTTCATCCAGTATATCCTGTCATTTCTATGCTGACTAGCGTGTGGTAGTAATCCCGAGATCATTTTCTTTGAGGTCTGATTTCTTAACTTACCTCCTAGGTCCCTGTAGTCTGATTTTAGGACCTCATCCTCTTTTTCACCTGTGTCATTTGTACTGATGTGTACCACAACCACTGGCTGTTCACTCTCCCCCTCCAGAATATCCTGTACCCGCTCCAAGACGTTCTTGACCCTAGTGTCAGGGAAGCAACGTATCATCCTGATGTCTTGTTTGCAGCCACAGAAGCACCTGTTTATTCCCCTTAAAATTGAGTCCCCTATAACTATTGCCCAGACACACTTTACCCCTCCCCTCTGCAGCAGAACCAATGATGCTGCAAAGGGTTCTGCTATTTTCCCCCACTGCATCCAAAACGGTATATCTGTTTTGCAGGGGCATGGCCACAGGAGATTCCTGCATTACCTGCCTATCTCTCTTGCTCAGCCTGGTGGTCACCCATTCCATTCCTGCCTGCAAAGTCTGAGCCTGCAGTGTGACCACCTCTCCATTTGTGCTATCCACTAAACCCTCTGTCTCACAGATTCTCCACAGCGTCCCCGGCCACCATTCCAGCTCTGGAACTCGAACTTCCAGGAGCTGTAGCTGGAGACACTTCCTGTACGCATACTGACCCGGGGGACTGGAACTGTCCCTGACCTGCCACATGAAGCAAGAAGCGCAAACCCAGACTTTGGGCTCTCCTATCATGGTTTACCTCTTTACATAAACCTTGGAGAGTACTTCATATTAGATTAAATCAAATCCAGTTATCTGTAGCCCTTGTTTCCTGGTCCACGTACTACCATTCCAGATTAGAAACCAAACCGAGTACTATAAGTGATAGAAGTTGTAAGGACTTGGCTGCCTTACCTGCTATTCACCAATCAGTTCTCTCCTTCGTAGTCACCTGCAGCAGGCTTTCACTTGCTTGTGGTCCATCACACCAGTTTATCACTTTGTGTTGTTAGTTTGCCTATCTTATGAATACTTTGTGCATTAACATAAACAATCTCTAATGTTTTTTATATTGCTATTCTTTCCAGGGCCACCTTTGCTGATGTACTATAATGGTTAATCTTTTCTGTTGAATCCTGTTTCAGTGCTTGCCATTACCCAAATGGCAAAACTGCATTATTGACTTGCACTTTCTCTTCAGATTGCTCAATTTTCCTTCATCTGGCCCTTGCCCTCCTCTCCCAGTTGTTAAGCCTAACCCAGTGTCCTAGTTACACAATTTAGACGGGATGCTGTTTTGGCTCAATTTAAGTGGAGCCCGATATGACGAAACAACTGTCTTTCTTTAGTATTGTTGCCAGCATCCCATGAATAGGAATCCCCTCTTAGCAACATAGGAACATAACATTCTTTCCATATCACTCTTCAAGCCATGCTTGTTTATTCTCAAATCAACATCATCCGATGCCAATTAGCACTTGGCTCAACTTATGCATCTTTTGATTGTGAACCTTCCAGTGACTTAAAAACAGTAACAATCCTTTTTGGGGAATTATGATCTTTCTCTCTAATTTTATACAATAATGAGTATTAATATTTTTATTAGACTCCTCAACTTATGTTGAGTTCTCCATACGTTTAGAGACATACGTCTCTTTGTGGGGTACTTTTTTTTGTGATGAAAACTGCGCTAATACCTTGGGTCATTTTTCCACAGCAAGCTCAGAAATGTTCAAATCATGGTATACCAGCAATGCTTTGCAGCTTGTCTTGTCCATTGAATGCCATGGAACACTTAAAAGTATAACTAAATTTGAATCTTGAATCTTTTCCACAAGATTAGGATGTTTTTAGATTTCTGTAACGTCCCATTTGCTAGCCTGTGTTCAATATGAGTGGAATAAGACATAACACAATTTCAGCTCAGTAAGGCAGTACGTTGCACAGTAATTAAAGCAAAAATCATGAGCAAAAACAATTAATTGTATAACTAATTTGTGTACAAGTAAAAATACTAGTGATTTGAAAGTGTTGTGGAATTGTTATGACATGAGAGGGGACGAGAAACAAACGCTGAGCAACTTGTTCAGAATAACGTATACCAGACTGAGGAAAGGAAAATCTTCGAGAATCCAGCTTATATAAATTAAATCTTCCAGACAATTGATCACTCATTAAAATTTGGAAGTTATTCTTTTTTGGGTGAATAGTTTTTCAAAGATTGTTGCTTATAAAGTGGAAAATTTGACAGATTTGTAAATTGTAATTTTAATTCTATTAAAAGTTTGAAAATGGATGGACTTCAATCCTAACAAAAGTAGCATGGGATAGTTTTTCTAAGTAAATCTTCAGCCTGCATAATTTCCAAATTTTTAATCATGGCCTCGATTCTTCCTTATTCACTGTTGTTTTTCTTCCCATTCTTAGTAAACCATTTGAAACTATTTCACTGCCTTTTCAGACCACCCACCTCTGTTTGTTTACATGGCCTCTAAAACCATTCAAATTCGTTTAAGTGCATTACACTAATGTATTTGTTTTAAGTTTCCGGTTACTTCTGTCCCTTGGACTAAGTTAGGACCATGAGTCGACTTATGGTTTTAAAGTTCTAATCTGACACTGCACTCTGTACAGATGATCACAGCACAAGTAGATGTTATTTACTTCTTAGTTTATGAAGGATTTAATTAGAAAATCGAGTTTCAAAACTTGGAAAAAAATTAAATGATTAAAAAAAGTCCTGAAAGCAAGTAAATTAGAAAACATGCAGCAAAAAAAAGTCAGGATTTGGCATCTTGGTGCATGCTAATAATTTAGTTTCGGTCCTGACTGAGTTCTGAGTGATAGATTTTTTTCCTAGTCTAAACTAATTTATTATATGAATACAGACCTTTTGAACTGAATTTACTTTGAAATTCTAATTGGATTTCAAATGTGGATGGAATACCTACAAGGTTGTGCATGATCAGTAGGATAACATTTGGATACAGTTTCTTTCTAGATGGAAAGCATTGATAAGTGTAGTCTGGAGGTGTGGAATTGAAGTCTAAAAATCTTTGAACTTTGGTTAGGTGTCACTTGAAGTACAGTGTAGTCTGGTTGTCATTATTACAAAAGCGCAGTCATAGCTGTAGGTACTGGAAAGTGTGCAAAGAAAACTTATGAAAATAGTAAACCCAAGGCCGTACCTATCAGCAAAAGACAAGTGGACTAGTTCTTTCTCTCTCTTGAAAGCTGAAACATGGAAAACTTAGATATCTCTAAAATGTTGATGACATAGACAAAGCTATTAAATCCACTTAGCAAAATAAAACAGTCACCAAGAAATAAAATGGGATATTTAGAAGAAACTTATTTCAACACACTGGTTGAAATGTGGGATTTGCTACCGCAGGAAGTGGAAGAAAGGAATAATATAAAAAAATTTGAGGGCAGTCTAGATGACTGTATGAGCGAGAAGGAAGTAGAGATTTATGTTAGAATTTGACGAGAATGGAAGAGAGGAAGCATGAGTAGAGTATGAAACTCAAGCATGAACTGGTTGAGTTTGTACAGAGACAAAAGATCTGCAATGTACAACCTGTTTCTCTGCAATTCTAGGAGGCATTAGCACAGTACAGATATTTTTTAAAAAGTTATACAGTATTAGTACTTCCAAAGAAATGTGGTTTTAAAATCCAAATTCATTCAAAATTTGGTATTGAAGTAAGTATAATCAATGTACTACATTTTTCACCGACTTCAAGTACAGGCTAAAAAAGTCACTTGTGTTTTACCTACTGATTGTGTGTTCTGCATGGTTGTTTGTGTTATGACCACTCGGTGATGGGATATAGTTAGGTGAGGTAAATGTAAGGGGAAAAGGAGTTGAACAACATTTTGAATGTAGCCTTTGTGGTAAAGTCATTCATTTTACTGGTTCTGGTCTTAAGTGTTTATATATTGACTATGTTGTGAGAACTGAGTGTTGGGGAATTAATCATGTACCTGCCTTTTAATTGCCAATTGCCAATTGCTAGCATCAGAAACAGAGCAATTGGAACCCAATGTTGGTACAGGTTTAAACTTTCCTTTGACAATGTTTTAGAAGAAACATTGGAACTTGTTCACACTCTATGATCTTTCGAAGCGAAGAATGCCAGTCCAGTGTGAAAGTATGGCAGTTTTGCTCTGTGGAACGTTGATCGTTAACTCCTGCGTAAAGACTACCTAAATTAGTTTCACTTAAAATAAACTTACATCCTAGCTGTCTCATCTGGATTGTAACCTGGATCCAAGCATCAAACAAAACAATCTGCTACTCATTCTCTAATCTTTTTCCCACAGTTCAAAAGCTAACAGTTATGTCATGTTTAAGACAGTATGTAATAACTCATTTCCTTTGTCTCCTCTGCATTTAGCTATACTTGTGATATTGAAGCTGTCAGCTGTGATGAGGCTCTTGTAGATGTAACCGCAATTTGTGCTGAAACTGGATTGACACCTGATGAGATAGCAACTGTGATTCGCTCCGAGATCAAAGAGAAAACAAAATGCACTGCATCAGTTGGAATGGGTATGTGTCCAAGCAATAAGAATTACATCTTTAAGTTGCATGTAGTGTTGAATATGTTCAGAACATTTCACTTTCAGAATAGCAAAATCTTAAGGCAAATTGTACATGTCTCAGAGGGAATCTAAAGGCTCTATAGATAAGAGGTGCTCAGTAAGATGAAATCAAGTAGAATGGCCTCTGTACTGTTGATATTAGGAGAATAAGACATAATCAGATTTGAAATGTATGACATTTTTAAAGAGCTGTAAATGCTAAGACGTTTCCTCTCCTGGTGAATGACTGTACAAATAGAGGTATGGTTTCAGGATAAATGGCTGGATATTTACAACTGAGATGAGAAATTTTGTTGCTCAGTCAGGTACGAATCTAGGACTTCTCTATTTCAGAGAGCTGGGAGTGGGACTGCTAGATTTTTGGGCACTAAGACGAGAACATAGCCAAGAAAGAAAGGTTGAATTTCTTTTGTTCATGGGATGTGGGTATCAATGGCAAGGTTGGCATTTCTTGGCCATTCCTTATTGTCCTTGAGAAGGTGGAGGTAAGCCGCCGCCTTGGACGGCTGTATTAGTGTGGTGTGTTGATGTTGAAGGAACAGTGATTTCCAATACTGACATTTCTGGGACTTTGAGTTGTTCTTTTTTTCTTTCTGTGCCAACCGCCCTTGTTCTTAAATGACCAAGTTCAAATGGTTGGATGGTTTGTTGAGAAAGCCTTGACAGATTGCAGCAGTGTATCCTGAGAACGGTACACACTGCAGCTAAGGTGTATCAGTGATTGAAGAAGTGAATGTTTCAGGTGATAAAAGGACTGTCATTCAAGCAGGCTGCTTTATCCTGAATAACGTGGAGCTTTTTTAACATTGGTGGAGGTGTAACTCATCCAGCCATGTGGAAAGTATTTCACCACACTCCTGATTGTACCTCGCAGATGATGAAAGCCTTTGGGGAACTTCTGAGCTGCTCTCGTAGTGACAGTCTTTATGTTGCTAGTCTAGTTAAATATGTGGTTAATGGTAGCCCCTCAAAAGTTGATAGTGCGGGACTGATTGATTTGGAAGTGCATAAGGAGGTATGGTTAGTAAGTTTGCAGATGATGCCAAAATTGGTGTTGTAGTGGAGAGCCAAGAAGGTTACCTTGGAGTACAACAGGGCCTTGGTCAGATTGGCCTATGGGCGAAGGAGTGGCAGATTGAGTTTATTTTAGATAAATGTAAGGTGCTGCGTTTTAACAGGGCAGATCAGGGCAGGACTTAATGGTAAGGTCCTGAGGAGTGTTGCTGAACAAAGAGACCTTGGAATACTGATTCATAGCTCCTTGAAAGTGGAGTCACAGATAGAGAGGATAGTGAAGAAGGCATTTGGTATGCATGCCTCTGTTGGTCAGTGCACTGAGAATAGGAGTAGGGAGGTCATTCTGTGGCTGTACAGGGAATTGGTTAGACTACTTTTAGAACACTGCTTTTAATTCTGGTCTCCCTGATGTAGGAAAGATGGTGTGAAACTTGAAAAGGTTCAGAAAATATTTACAAGGACGTTGCCAGCGTTGGAGGGTTTGAGCGATTGGGAGTTGCCGAATAGGCTGTTTTCCCTGGAGCGTCGGAAGCTAAGGGGCGATCTTGCAGAAGTTTATAAAATCCTAAGGGGCATGGATAGAGTGATTGGACAAGACTTTTTCCTCAGGGTAGGGGAGTCCAAAAATAGAGGGTATAGTTTAAGGTGAGAGGGGAAACATTTAAAAGGGACCTGAGGGGTAACTTTTTCATGCAGAAGGTGGTGTGTGTAAGGAATGAGCTGCTAAAGGAAGTGGTGGATGCTGGTAAAGTCACAACATTTAAAAAGCATCTGGACGGGTGTATGAATAAGAAGGGTTAAGAGGGATGTAGGCCAGATGCTGGCAAATGGGACTAGATTAATTTAGGATATCTGGTCAGCATGGACCAAAAGGTCTGTTTCCATGCTTTACATTTCTGTGAGTCTGTGGTAATGCCATTGAATGTCAATGGGAAATGGTTAGACGCTTTCTTGTTGGAGATAATCATTAGATTGAGCCTGAATGTTATCTGGGTCTTGTTGTATGTGGAAATGGAGCGCTTCATTATCTGAGGAATTGGAAACCGCGATGAAAACTGAGTAATCGATAGTGAGTTTTCCCACTTCTCCAATGAAGGAGGAAAGATTATTGATGAAATAGCTAAAGATAATTACCAAGGGCACAGTACTGGAGGGTTTTAGTCAACATGACTCTGTTAGGGGGAGATCATGTCTAATGAATTTTTCAAGGAAATGTCTGGGTGTCTAAATGAGCGTAGTGTAGCTGATGTAGTCAACATGGACTTCAGTAAGGCTTTTGATAAGGTCTCACATGAGAGACTGGTTAAGAAGCTAAGAACTCATTGATCCAGGACAGTTTGGATCTAAAATTGTGTTATTGTGACTGTAAGCTTAGGCTACAGCTGGAGTTCTGTGTATAGTTCTGGTCACCACACTATAGGAACGATGAGATTCCACTGGAGTGGGTGGAAAGTAGGCTCATCAGACTTTTTCCCCTTAAAAGTTGATCAGTGTTCTAAGATAAGGCGAACAAGGTTTCGAGGGACATTGAAGAAATTTTTTTTCACCCAAAGGGCTGTGGGCAAAAGGAACCCAATGTCAAAGCGTGGTATTTAGATGAGCATTTAAAACATGAAGCGTGCAAGGCTACAGGCAAACTGCTGGAAAATAGAATTGGAATACATAGATGTTTGATGAAACATGCAAATACGTGGCCCAAAGGTCCTTTAGCATGCTGCAAAATCTCTTCGATTCTATGACTGCTGCAACAGTGTTCTGGGATCAAGCTTGTTGGTTTCCATCAGCAACGATCAGCTTCCTTTTTGCTAGATATGACTCAAGCCAATGAAGAAGTTTCCTTCTGATTCCCAGTGATTTCACTTTTACTAGGGTTCCTTGATGCCACACTCAATCAGATGCTCCCTTGATATCAAGGGCAGTCCATCCCACCTCACTGCTGGAATTCAGCTGCTTGGTCCATGTTTGAACCCAAGGCTTTCAAGGTCTAGAGCTGAGGGTCCTTCAGACCATTATCTCAGCCTCAGTGATCAGGTTGTTGGTGAGTAAGTTGCCTTTGATAGCTTTGTTGACAACATTTTCCATCAGGTGCTGCTGATGAGTGTGGACTGATGGGGCACTGATCAGATGGATTAAATTTGCCCAGTGTTTTGTATGTAATACATCTGTGCACTTGTCTGATTAAATGCCAGTGTTTTAGCTGTAATGAAACAGCTTGACTAGAGACATCGTACATTCTGGAATGCTTCTTCACCACAGCCAGGATCTCATGTGCGCACCCATCTCTTGATGTCATGTGATACGATTCCAGTTGGGTGTAGATTGATGATCTCTGGAGGAAATGAAGATGGGTCATTCACTCGGTTGTTCCAGCTGAAATATTAGCAGATGCTTCATTCTTGACTCTTTCACTGACATGTTGGTCTCCGCTGTTGTTGAGAATGCAGATGTTTATGGAAATGATTCCTCCCATTAGTCATTTGATTGATCACTACCATTCACAACTGAATTTGACAAGAAATGTCAAACAGATACAACATTTAGGGCGGCACGGTGGCTCAGTGGTTAGCACTGCAGCCTCACAGCTCCAGGGACCCGGGTTCGATTCCAACCCCAGATGACTGTCTGTGCGGAGTTTGCACATTCTCCCCGTGTCTGCGTGGGTTTCCTCCCACAGTCCAAAGATGCGCAGGCTAGGTGGATTGGCCATGCTAAATTGCCCATAGTGTTCAGGGGTGTGTGGGTTATGGGCGGATGGGTCTGAGTGGGATGCTGCGAGGGTCGGTGTGGACTTGTTGGGCCGAAGGGCCTGTTTCCACACTGTAGGGATTCTTCTAATGAAGACTTTTCAGCTTTACTTTCCTTTGGTTTTGGTTCGTATATTGACTCTGCTGTTAAAACATTTGTATTCTTTGTTCTAGCTTCCCAAGGTTTTTTTGGTATGTCTGGCGCTGCATCAGACAAGCTTGTCCACTCTCCTCATTGAATCCTTTCCTTGATGCCATCGATAAAATGGGAAAATGCTAGACCAACGGATTACAGATTGTGGTGAAAATGGATTCTGCTGCTAATGATTAGTGCCTGATGAGTTCCCAATTTTGAGCTGTCAGATGTGTTCTGAATCTGTTACATTTAGAATAATTATAACGCCGCACAACATAATACAAGATGCTATTCATGTGGAGATAAAACTTCGTCTTTACTGCTAACTTATACTATCATGAAAATATGTATCTATGGGAGTTAGATTGGTGAAGATGAAGTAAACTAGCTTCTTCTTATGGTTCTTGCTACCTATTGTAGGCCAACCTCCGGGAGGGGGTGTGTCATGAGGCATTGCAGTAAGGAGAGGTTTTGTCACACCAGAAACCAAGAAGATTCAAAAGAAGTTTGATTAAGAATAACTCAGGTCGTTACTGGTTTGAATTCATTCATTAATCGGGGTCGGATTGATCTAAAGTAAAAGGATTAGTGTGGGATGTGAGGAGAAATGTTTCACGGTAGGTGGAGGCATGGTCTAGAATGTTCCACTCATTCTGGTGGTCGAGGCTGAAACCTCCAATAATGAAAAACAAAAAAAAAAACAAATGCTGGAGAGGGTTAGTGGCTCTGGCAGCACCTGAGGAGTAAGGGAAAAACAGAGTTACCGTTTCCAGTCTGGTGAGCCTTCATCAGAATTAGTTTTGAAGAATGTTACTGTCTGGTTCTAAAGAAGAGTCACTGGACTCCAAATGGTAGCGCTGCTTCTCTCTCCGCAGATGATGTTAGAGCTGCTGAGTTTAACTACTTCGGTTTCTTGTTTCAGAAACCTTCAAACTGTCTGGATGGTTTTTCTTTGGATCTGCTAGACTAACGACCAGGTGCTGGAAGATGGGGTAGTTTTCTTTTCTCCCCTATGGTAGTTTTCTTTTCTCCCAACTGCCGTGAATGTGACGGGCTGAATGGCCGCTTTCTATGCTGCAACTTTTCCATGGTTCCATAAAGACGGTTTTGTGATACTTGCTACAATTTTATCACAACAAAGGGTTAGCAAATGGAATTTTCTATTATAAACGTTGGAAGTCGAATCAATACGGTCATGAAAGGAAAATAGAAAAATGACGTTTAAAAGTATGAAAAAGCAAGTGGCAACATAAACTAATTCAGACAGAATTGTGGCAATGCAGTGTATTGTAGGTCAGATCTCGATCTAATAGAGCAGAAAGGTTCTGGGTCTGCTTTAGTATTTGGTTCAGGGCTTGGGTAAGTACAACAGCTTAAACAAGGCAGGGGCAAACAGCAAAGAAAGGAACAAACTCAGCTGGGTCTGGTATCATTTGTGGAGAGAAAACAGGTTCACAACTAATTGTAGCTAGGAAAGGGTGGCATATATGTTGAAGATGAGAGGGGGGAAGGAGGTGGAGATGGAGCTCAGAAAGAGAGCAGCTTTTGGGCAAATAAACGAATGGATAATAGTCAGCATTGGAAATAGCTACTAGTAAGGACCGTTAGTAGGTGAAAATGGATTGGCTGTGATGAAAGCAGCCAAAGTGATGACAAGGTGGAGGTGGTGGTGTGAGAGATGTAAAAGACATGGAAGAAGGTGCTCAGGTCCTATGATTAGTGAACTCTGTATTGAGTCCTGAAGGCTGCAGGTTCCCCAAGCAGAAAATGAAATGCTGTTCTTCCAGCTGGAACACTGCAGCAACCCTGGGAAGAAATGTTGGCCAGGGCACACAGTTGTGTCTTGAAGCTCAGGGTTTTTTTTTTTTTGTGTGGACAGAACACAGGTGTTCCATAAAGTGATTACCCAGTCATTCCTTTGTCTGTTTCTGGGCTCCATCTCTACCTGCTGTTTATTCCCCAGCCCCTGTTTTCAGCCTGATGTAATCCCCTTTTCCCTGTGACAATCAGTTCTGAAGATGAGTCATTGGGCCTGAAAAGTATACTATTTTTTGTGCACAGACGTTGCCAGACCTGCTGACCTTCTCCACTAATTTGTTTTGATTTGTTTCAGGTTTCCAGAATCTATAATTTTATTTATTTTAGTGATGTAAGGGAGTTGGGTAGCATTGAGAGTCAGCCTTTTGATTCCCATAAAGTCAAAATGATGACACTTTAGACTCTCACTTGATGGAACTCCATTTTATTTCTTGCATCTCCATGTACCTAACACAATATATCAGTCCATTGGTCACATGACTAAGTTATCGGGAGGTGATGGCCTAGTGGTATAATTGCTGGACTGTTAATTCAGAGACCCAGATAACATTCTGGGGACCTGGGTTTGAATCCTGCCATGGCAGATGGTGGAATTTGAATTCAATAAATATCTGGAATTAAGAGTCTAATGATGACCATGAATCCATTGTCGATTGCTGGAAAAACCCCAACTGGTTCACTGATGTCCTTTAGGGAAGGAAACTGCCATCCTTACCTGGTCTGGCCTACATGTGATTCCAGCCCTACAGCAATGTGGTTGACTTTTAACTGCCTTCTGGGCAATTAGAGATGGGCAAAAAACGCTGCCTAGCCAGCGACGCCCTCATCCCTCGAATGAATTTTTAAAAAGTTGGAACAGTGAGGTCCCCATTGTACATTCAGCAATTAGTTCCTATTACTTTCTCATCAGAAACAACATCTTTTTAATTAAAGGTAAATGGTGTGCCTTTATATCAGTGTAACAGTTCCAGTCGTCATTTTTCCTAAAGTAAAGATGAATGTTAATCTATTTTTAAAAAATGAACACTATACAGTTATTTGACTTGTTCTCTTTTCCTTTAAACACAAGTTTTTTTTGGCTGTAAAATGTTGTATCTGTTTGAGCTAAACAGCACACTGCAGTTGGTCTTTAAATACTTCAAGTTCTGCTTTATCGTTCTGCAGCGCAAGTTTTTCTTGCAACTACTCTTGTGCCTTTCTTCCAGCTTTTCAACTTCCTGCTTTACCCATTCTTCTTGGAATTGGTGCAGCTTCTGTTTTTGTAGTTCCAGTAAATTGTTCTCCAACTAGACATAGTGTTAAACTGCATCTGGAGTTCACTAAATTACTGTCTGAGCCCAGCACTGTCAGCTTTTTGAGTTCTTCTCCTATGAAGTGAATGCTGATAAAGTTTTGACCTGAGATTCATGTTTACCTTCTCTCTGAATAGTATACTTTGCAATTTCTATCTTGTGTACTTCTTAGCAAGTCAAGTTATGCCCTGCTTAGTCTCAGCTTTTCAGGTATGTCACTTCATTTTTCTTTTCGTTTTAAATTTTCATTCTGATGTGCTGTAAGTTTCTGGTAATCTATCTGAATTTTGAATAGGCTCACTTTTTTTTTTTATCCCAGTTCAGAGCTCCATCTTTTGTATTGGCCGTGAGAGTTTCAAATACAATGTGGCCATTTGTATCCATGTGAGCTCAACTGCCACTTCCTGTGTTTTTATGGGTTTTGTTTTTTCCAGTCTGACTGGGGGCATCCTTGTATAACTCTTTCTCTAGTACATCGATGACTGTATCGGTGCCTGCTCTCACCCAGAACTAGAAAAGTTAATCCATTTTGCATCCAATTTCTAGCCTTTCAAGTTCACCTGGCCCATCTCTGACTCTTCCCTTTAACCCTTGATTTTTCTGTCTTTGCCTCCTTTTGCAGGGATAGACTGTCTATTAATATTAGTTACAAATCCACCAACTCCCACAGCTACTATGACAATATCAGGCAGCAGTTGGATAATTTTAGAGACAGCTGTTTGAGAGTAAATCTACGTTGGACGTGTGGGAGTTTTTCAAACTGCAGTTGGTAAGAGTTCATGGGTGGCACATTCCTATGAGAATAAAGGATACGTATGGCAAGTTACATGAGCCTTGGATGACCAGGGATGTTATGACCTTCATCAGAAAGAAAAAGGAAGTATGAGTAAGGTCAAGGAGGATGGGAACTTATGAAACCCTCTCGGTGAATATCAGGAAAGTAGGAAAGAACTTAGACAAGGAATTAGAAGGGCTAAAAAGGGTCATGAAAAGTCACTAGCAAACAGGATTAAGGAGAATCTCAAGGCTTTTTATACTAACTCATTCCGCTATAATGTGATAGTTGTGTTACTACACAACATCACATTACCATAGAATCCCTCCCTTCAGCCCAACAAGTCCACACCAACTCTCGGAGCATCCTGCCCAGACCCATCCCCCTATAACCCACCTAATCTGCACATCCCTGAACTCTAGGGGCAATTTTTCATGACCAATCCACCTAGCCTCCATGTTTTTGAACTGTGGGAGGAAACCGGAGCACATGGAGGAAACCCACACAGACATGGGGAGAATGTGCAAACTCCACACAGACCGTCACCAAAGGGTGGAATTGAACTTGGTGCTGTGAGGCAGCAGTGCCAGCCACTGTCGCTCAGAAAATCGTGACCTAGAAATTATGGAGCTATGGGTAAAATGGGGTTAGGGGCAGACCACCAAAATCACTCAAAAGCCTCACACAAAGGATAACACAGTTTGAATAAATGTTAAATTTACTTTTATTTCTTTATTAGATATGAATTAAACACCTTAGAGAAAATGTGAAGATGACTTGTTGGGGGAGGAGGATTTGAGGTTGCTCTGCTGTTCATGTTGATCATGTGATACTGGCACAGACTATATCGGCACTAACATTGTGCATGCTCAGGACAAAGCCTGCCAAACGATCATGTGATATTGACCGACTCCTCCGTGCATTGATGGAATCATGTTATAGCTAACACAAGTTTGTGTTTTAGAAATAACATCCCCTATTCGTCCATCATGTTATAGTCAACATGTTATAGCAGAACCAACTGTATATACAAAGAAATAGGGTAGCTAGGGAAAGGGTTGGCCCACTCAAGAACAAAGGAGGGAATCTATATGTGGAACCAGACGAGGTAGGTGAAGTCTTAAAAGGATACTTTGTGTCGGTATTCATCAGAGAAGAGGTTGGTGGAGGATGATCTCAGGGAAGACCGTGTCAAGTTTCTAAGCCAAGTTGCTAGTAAAAAGGAAGATATTTGTGCGTCTTAAAAGGTGTTAAGGTAGATAAGTCCCCAGGTCCTGATGGGATCTATCCCAGAATATTGAGGGAGGCAAGAGAACAAATTTCTGGAGCATTGGCACATCTTTGTATCCTGTTTGGCCACAGGTGAGGTCTCAGAGGACTGGAGAATAGCCAATGTTTGTCCCATTGTTTAAGGGTAGCAGTGATAATCCTGGAAATTACAGGCCTGAGAGTCTCATGTCAGTAGTAGGGAAATTATTGGAAAAGATTCTTGGGGACAAGATCTATACACGTTTAGAAGCAAATGGACTTATTAACGATAGACAGCATGGTTTTATGTGGGGGAGGTCGTGCCTTACTAACTTGATTGCATTTTTTGAGGAGGTGACAAAGGTGATTGGGGGAAACGTGGTTGATGCTGTCTGTGGAGTTCAGTAAAGCAATTGACAAGATCCCTCATGGCAGACTGGTACAAAAGGTGAAGTCACATGATATTGGGTTGAGCTGGCAAGATGGATACAGAACTGGTTTACTCATAAGAGATAGAGGGTAAGGGTGGAAGGATGCTTTGCAGAATGGAGGGTTGTGACTAGTGTTCCATAGGGATCAGTGCTAGGACCTCTGCTGTTCATGATCCACATAAATGATTTAGAGGAAAACATAGCTGGTCTAATTAGTAAGTTTGTGAATGATACAAAGATTGGTGGAGTTGCACGCAGTGAGGAAGATTGTCAGAGGACACAGCAGAATACAGATTAGTTGGAGGCATGGGCAGAAAAATGGCAGATGGAGTTTAATCCAGGCAAATGTGAGGTGATACATTTTGGAAAGCCAAGTACAAGTGGAAATTCTACAGTGAACGGTAGAACCCTTAGGAGTATTTATATGCAGAGGGATCTGGGTGTGCTGAAAATTACTGAATATGGCAGTGCAGGTAGATAGGGTGGTTAAAAAAGGCTTATGGCATGCTTGCCTCCATTTGAAAGTGCATTGAGTATAAGGATAGGCAAGTAATGCTGCAGCTTTATAGAACTTTAGTTAGGCCACACTTGGAATATTGCAAACAGCTCTGGTTACCACACTACCAGAAGGATGTAGATGTTTCGGAGAGGGTACAGAAAAGGTTTACCAGGATAGTGCCTGGTATAGGAGATTTTAGCTATGAAAAAAGGTTGGCTCGACTGGGTTTGTTTTCACTGGAATGCCAAAGGTTGAGGGGTGACCTAATAGAAGTTTATAAGATTGTGAATGGCATAGAGTGAGCGTTTTCCCAGTGTGGAGGAGTCAGTTACTAGGGGACACAGGTTCAAGGAGTGAGGGGAGAAGCTTAAGAGATGTGCAAGGCAAATGTTCCAAACAAAGTGTGGTGTGTGCCTCGAATGTGTTGCCAGAAGAGGTGGAAACAGCCACAGTAGCAGCATTCAAGAAGCATCTGGATGAATACATGAATAGGGGGATATGGATTCAGTAAGTGAAGACAACAGTTTTAGTGTGGAAGTGCAAAATGTGGCGGTGCAGGCTTGCAGGGCTGAAGGGCATGGTCCTGTGCTGTACTATTCTTTGTTCTTTATGTAATGATGGAATTTATCCAGTAAAAGTAAACTGGCAGTCATATTCTTCTGATTAGAAGGTGCTTTTTACTGTGTATACAACATTCAACTGTGAGTGCTGTCTCCTTCATCTTGCATTTTGTTGAGATAATCTGCGCGGATTACAACTGCTCAGCATTAGGATAGCAGGATTGTCTATTTCCATTATGTAGATATATAGTTAAGAGTCATAAAGATATACATCCTAGATCTTTTCCTTTGTTTCCTTTAAATTTGACAGTTGGGGCACATCTTCAGTTTCCCAATATCATTTGGTTTTAAAGCCCCTCTCCTTGGAACCTTTCTTCTTCCAAATTTTCAGGAAGAAAAGTATGATGTAGTTTGAGCAGGTTGATCTGTGCTTTGGTAGCAAGTTTTGACTTCAGATTTATGGTTCTAGCTTTACTTCTCAACTTCTTTTTGATCTGAATGGTTGTGCCCATTCCTTTTCTCTCGGAACTGTCACATCCACTCATTTCAGACAGTTGTATGGTTCTTATGTCCACTGTGTTCTCAAACACCTTTTTATCTTCCAGGGTATGGACAAATTGTTTTACCTAGTCACTGATAACTTCTTTACTAAATCTCTGCTCTTCCAATGAGTTTCTTGGGAACATTCAACTTCTCTGGGCCGAGAGGGGCTAGACTGTCCTTGTGAACTGTGGTATTGATATAGGAGAGTGATATTGGGATAACATTCTAAGGAGCAATAATATGGTTGATCTTTTCAAAATCCAGAAGTTGACTTTTGTGTTTCAAAAAAAATTAATTCCAATCTATGAAAGTACTTAAAATGAATTTGAGACATTTGGATACAAAATTGGTCCAAAGGTAGGCAATAAAGGGTGGCGGTGGAGGGATAGTAGGAACTGCCGATGCTGGAGAATCTGAGATGACAACGTGTAGAGTTGGATGAACCCAGCAGGCCAAGCAGCATCAGAGGGGCAGGAAAGCTGACATTTCGGGTCTAGACCCTTCTTCAGAAATGGGGGAGGGGAAGGGGAAGGGGATTCTGAAATAAATAGGGAGAAAGGGGGAGGCAGATAGAGATGAATAAAGGAGAAGATAGGTGGAGAGGAGACAGACAGGTCAAGGAGGCGGGGTTGGAACCAGTAAAGGTGAGTTAGGGAGGGGATGGGTCGGTCCAGGGAGGATGGACAGGTCAAGGAGGTGGGATGAGGCTAGTAGGGAGGAGATAGGGGTGGGGCTTGAGGTGGGAGGACAGGTTAGGGAGGCAGGTACGGGCTGGGCTGGTTTTGGGATGCGGTCGGCGGTGGGGAGATTTTGAAGCTTATGAAGTCCACGTTGATACCATTGGGCTGCAAGGTTCCCAAGCGAAGTGAGATGCTGTTCCTGCAACTTTTGGGTGGCATCGTTGTGGCACTGCAGGAGGCCCAGGATGGACATGTCGTTCAAGGAGTGGGAGGGGGAGTTGAAATGGTTTGCGACTGGGAGGTGCAGTTGTTTGTTGCCAACCTATCGTAGGTGTTCCACAAAGGTGGAGGGTTGCTTTTTGGACTGGAGGCCTGTGACCAGCATTGTGCCACAAGGATTTGTGTTGGGTCCACTGCTATATAGATGACTTAAATGTGAATAAAGGATCTGAATGGGTCAAGAGTGGCAGATGGAGTTTAATTTAGATAAATGTGAGGTGCTACATTTTGGTAAGGCAAATCAGGGCAGGACTTTACTTGGATAACACAGTGTGGACTTGGAGGAACACAGCAGGCCAGGCAGCATCAGAGGAGTAGGAATGTTGATGTTTCAGGTTGGGACTCTGAAGACTTGTACACTTTAATGAGAAGATGCTGGGGAGTATTGCTGAACAAAGACCTTGGGGTGCTGGTTCATATTCCTTGAAAATGGAGTCGCAGGTAGACAGGGTAATGAAGAAGGCATTCGGTACGTTTGCCTTTATTGGTCATTGCATTGAGTATACAGAGTTGGGAGATCATGTTGTGGCTGTTCAGGACATTGTTGAGGTCACTTCTAGAATATTGCATTCAGTCCTGGTCTCCTTCTGACAGGAAGGATGTTGTGAAACTTGAAAGGGTTCAGAAAAGATTTACAAGGATGTTGCCAGGGTTGGAGGGTTTGAGCAATAGGGAGAGGCTGAATTGGCTGGGCTGTTTCCACCAGAGTGTTGGAGGCTGAAGGTTGACCTTAAAGGTTTATTAAGAATCATGAGGGCATGGATAGGGTAGATAGGCAAGGTCTTTTCCCCAGGATAGGGGAGCCCAAAACTAGGGAGAATATATTTAAAAGGGACCTAAGGGGCAACTTTTTCACACAGAGGGTGGTGTGTGTATGGAATGAGCTGTCAGAGGAAGTGGTGGAGGTGGGTAAAATTACAACATTTGAAAGGACTCTGGGTGGGTACGTGAATAAGAATGGTTTAGAGAGATTTGGGCCAAATGCTGAAAAATGGGACTAGATTAATTTAGAATATCTGGTCAACATGAATGCGTTGGATCAAAGGGTCTGTTTCTGTGCAGTACAACTCTATGACTCTGAGACAATCACTTCTAATGTAAAACTTTGAGTCTTTCAGCAGGATCATTACTCAATGCTTTAAAAACATGCCACTGATATTTTTGCCTTCGGGATTTGGATTTACTCTTCAGTTTTTCATGTACTTAACTTTTTACTTACCTTCACTATAATTGAATGAATGATGAGCATAATTATTGCTTCTTCAAAAATCCCTATTTTCACTTCAGTCTTGAATTTTTTTGAGCTATTAGATTTTACTAATTTTCAAGACTTGTAGCTGAATGTGGCCATATCGATAACACTTATTATTTAACAACCCAAGAGAAAAACTGAGTTTTTTATTAGAAACCTGCTAAATTTACACACAATCTTTCGTGTTTACAGTGTGTCATGGAAGCGCAACTCTTCTCATGTTTCCAAAGACTGGGGCTTGAGTTCTTGTACACTATCTGGTCCACAAGTTAAGCAACTCAACCAATAATGGAAAAGCAAAATTTTTCAGATACTTGCAATTTGAATTCAACCAAGTTGCAGACTTGTGAAGTGCACCACCCACGTCACCATTACAGTTCTTCATAGACTTGCTTTTACTTGGTTATAGTTACTGGGAATGTGCAAAACGATCCAATTACTCCCACTCTTTTGGTCTTTCCCCAGAGAAGGTTTCTGCTTTTCAAGCACATAATCAATTCTCTTTATGATGTTAAAGAAACTGCCCTTTAAACGCATCCCAGTTTTCTAATTTGGCAAAGAAATAATCTTTTACTTGCACCCTCCTGTTTGGAAAGCAAACACAACAATTTTAAAAAAAACCTCCTATTTCCTGCCACCCCAGTTTGTCACACTCGGAAAGCAATTTTGAAATGGTGTACTTAGTCATTTCTGCATTGCTGTTCCCATCTCTCTGTGTACTCCTCGGACAAGCTTGAAACTGGAGCATCACAACTTTACTATACATTGCCCATGAATAAGGCCAGCTTTTGGTGTGTGGCTAACTTTTTAGCAATTTCCAGCTACATAATGCTCTAGTTACCCCATTTTGAGCACTTTCTTTCAATAGTGGGCACCATGACTTGGAGCACATTTACATTGACTTTGGTGAGGATGTGGTGCAGATTCTCCAGATTCATATTGGAGCAGGAAAGGGTTGTATTTGGATAACAGGTTTTGTAGTCCAGGCTTTTCTTACGTTGAGTGTCAAAGATTAATATATTATCTAACTGAAATGTCTTAAAATGGCTAAAGAGTTTGAGAGGGTAAACAGAAATTATTTTATGTGGTGGGGAATCTAGAACAAGGGGTAGAACCTTAAAACTAGAGCCGTGTTATTCAGGCTGATGTCAGGAAGCCGTTATTCAAAGAACAGTTGAAGTACCGAAGTTGTTGTCTTAGCAGCCGTTGTTTGTGGGGTGATCTGCTGAAAGTGTACAAAAACAGATTTTAAAAAACTTAGGTGTTTTTTAGTATGCAGAGTTGCAGAATCAGGATGGATAGATGGTTAGGTGCAGATGAGCTATAAACTAAGTGAGGGATGGCTTACTTCTGGCCTACTTCTTTGTTCCTAAACACATTTCTTATTTTTAAAAAAACTCAGGTTGCAACAATAAAGGAGTCTCCTTGCCTTCTCCTACCTCTAGTTAAGGCTTTGGTAAGTGAAATACTGCCAGGCTGTTACTCATCAGGTTTCAAGATCAAGTCATAAGAAAGTATGTCTCAATATTCAACATATATCTCAGACTTTCCTTCCCTTCGCAGCTGCTGACAGCATCACAAGTTGAACTTGGGTACTTAGTGTGTAGAGCATTACTGATGCAAAGGTTCAATCCAGTAATTCATGCTACCAACATTGTATTAGCTCTTGAGTCCCATCACATCACAGAGTGCAAGTTTATTTCAGAAGCGTGTCGCAAGTTGCAACCATCTGAGATTCCTGTTGGGGTCATGTCAAGTAGCGATTCAATAGAAATATTCAAAATAAAGAAGGGTTTTCATTGATTAAAAAAGGAGAAACTGTTCCTGAAATAACTCCACTGAGGCCAGTATCCCATCACCAGGTCACCCTTTATTTGAATGTGGGGAGTCCTTGATGCTGATCCAGCTTCTTTAGAGCCCGTTCTCAGAGTGAACAGAATCTCTAACACTCCTGTTTATATCTGTCAGCCAGGACTCCCTCATTTGGGGCAGTTAATCTGGTCCAATCAGGGAACTCATTCTGTGAGGTCCACCTGGTTGACCTCATTACAATCACTACATCCATCCCCCTCCGTATCTGAGGACATAAGCTGTTTTGTTTTGTTTGTTGCTCCTCCTGGGGCGTTTGAGCACTGGGCCAGGTTCCTGTAACTCTACCTCTGATACTGGTGATGTGCAACGCACAGTAGCTTGCCACTTGTGGCTAGTACATCTCCAAAGAAATCCTTTCTCCTCTTCAGGTGGCAAAAACGTCAAGGTGGTGACATCTGCCATGTCCATCTCAGTCTCTGAGGTATCTTCAGTGCTTGACAGAGGGAGAACCCATGTGTTCTGGAACAGTTGGAAGGGCTGTAGGGAGCTGCACCGTTTGAATTTGCAGCTTTCATTCGTTCCACGTGCTTGTCCAGAACTGTCACACCTACCCGAACTTTACGTCACTGGACCTGACCTCGCGTTGACCATGCCTGTTACTCCCAGAGGGCCATTTCTGTGGTTCCTACATCAAACTTTGTCCCCTGAAGTAAACTATCTCTTTCACTTAGCAGAGTCTTGTGTCCGGCGTTGTCGTTCCTGATGCCATTTCACAAGCCCCACCCCCAATTCCAGAAAGACCAGATTTGACTTGGTGTGGAATCTTTTTCCCCACTTTCAACCCTGCCGGAGTTACCCCTGTAGCTGCATGAGGGGCGGTCCTGCAATCAAATAGGTGTTGAGTGAAGCTTTAGGCTGTTTCTTTAAGCCTTCCTTCAAAGTTTGGACTGCTCTTTCTGCTGGATCATTGGGAGATGGATGCCATGGAGTTGTCTTTATATGACAAATACCATTCAACTTTGGGAAGTACTCATTCTTTGCAGCCAAATGATGGCAATTATCGGTGGCCAGCACTTCTGGAAGTCTGTGTATTGTAAAAGACGCTTGTTTTTTTTTTGTCCCCGTGATTGATGAATGAACTCTGCACATCCAGCAATTTTCAGTGGGCATCTACAGTGACTAAGAACATTGAGCCCATGAAATGACATGCATAGCCGATGTGTAATTGAGTCGAGGGTTTTCCTGGCCATTCCCACAAATTTAGGGGAGCTGCTCGTGGTAGTTTTTTTGATCTTGTTGGCACTATGGGCACTGCCTGCAGGAGGTGGCTCAATGTATTCATATTTGCTACCTGGTCTCCCTGAAGGTGTTCCAACTTGTAATTGAATGAACTTAGTATTAGAGCCCACTGCTGAATTTGGCCTGAAGCTAGGAGTGGCATCGACCCCTCCTCTTTAACTATACCTTGCAGGTGTTTGTGGCCCATTATTATTACAAATTTACATCTGTAGAGGTATTGGCGGAACTTCCTGGTCCAAAGATGACTGCCAAACCTACCTTTTCTATCTGGGTGTATTTACGCTCTGCATTAGACAAAGTCCTGGATGCATACACTATGGGAGTTCCTTCCCATTGGGCCACCTGAGAGCTAATACTACCCCAGTGCCACACAAGGTGACATCACATCTCCATACCAGACCTTGCTTTGGATCATAGTGTGACAACACCTCAGAGGATGATAGCTGTCTCTTCACTTCCCTGAAGGCTATGGCTTGGCTACGTGACCATTTCTAGGGTTGACTCTTTTTTTTTCAAAAACAGTTGATGCAAAGCTGCCAGGATGGAGGCTAGGTTATGTATGAACTTTCTGTAATAATTCTCTAGCCCAAGGAAAGACCTAAGTTGCAGTACAGATGTGGGAGCTGGGGCACCTTTGATTGCCCTCACTTTATCTTCCAGTGGGTGTAACTTGATCTTGTCAGTTTTGTAGTCGAAGTAGGTCACGTGGGTTGCCTGGAGCACACATTTTTTTCCCTTCGAAGGCACACGCCCTCCTGGGAGAAACATCATCTGAGTACTATGTCTAAGTTCTCGAAGTGCTCCATTAACAGCCTCAATCAGGGAACTTGTACTCTGAGGTCCATCTGGCTGACCTTGTCACAATTACTACATATCATAGAGGCATAAGGGTTAGTGACCTGATGACATGAAAGTAAGATCATTGGGGTAAATGAGTAGAAATCTTTTTTTACTCAAACTTGTGATCTGGACACACTGCCTGAAGGGGTGGTAGATTGAGATTCGGTAAAAACTTTCAAAAGGGAATTGGACAGATACTTAAATAGAGGGGAAAAATGCATTGTTCTGGGGATTGGAAGTATTGGATAGCTCTTTTAAAGAGTTGGCACTGGCACTGGCACAGACACAGTGGGCCAAATCGCCTCCTATGTTCTGTCATTCTGTGAAGCTGTTAGGCTCACCTTAGGTGATGTGATCTGAAATTCCTTTGTTTGGCCTGATGGTGGAGATAGTGCTTCTTAATCTTGCAGTCATGGAGAAGTGCTGAGCTAGATAGATCTGGCATTAAGAACAACTTACCATTTTGTAAGGTCTTCAGCAAATCATGAAAAAAAAACTGCCTTCCAAACATTGAACGCAAGGTTTTCTTTCCAGTGAGTTTAAAGGGGAACCTCCAGCGTCAAAAAAAGTTTTTGAGCAATTTATTTTTGAAGGGGAAATGTTCTACATGGCTAAGTACGTTCGAGGTGAAGAACTTCCCTAAACACACTAAGTATGTAGATAGATAAAACAGTAGGGGAAAATTTCGCTTTTAGTGATGGTAAAATGGGTGGTATTGCATTAGGAGATTTCTACAACAGGCAACAAATTCAAGATGTTTGTTTCATGATGTCCCTCAAAGCCCAAATCACCACAGTCTCTGACAGTCGAGAAAGTATGCCTTTTAAGCCCAGTTTCATGGCGCTTGACAGTTTTTTGGCATTTAGAGGCACCAGCACATTAGAACATTGAACTGAAAATATAAAGCTTACATTTTGATCTTGGATGCTAATCTCCATGAATATACTATTGCTTCCTAAATCTGTACCCATCTTTACTGTAGTTCAATGTTTCAATCCCTAAAAACAGATTTCCATCTGTGCCACTAAACCAAAAAGTGCAAATAAAATTGATTGTGACTGTAAAAAAGGTAGACTTACCCTCCTCATCATCATTTTTGATATATCTGCAGTTTTTGACCTGGTTGACCACGTTGTCTTCCCTCAAAGTCTCTCTGGTGTGATCTAGTTGGGTGTCAATATTTTTATTTGACTCATAGTCGGAGAACCGAACCACACAGTAAAAGCTTCTCTTCCCACTCCCTTGCCATTAGTTCTGGTGTCCCCCAAGAATTTATCCTTGCTCCCGTCCCCTATTTCTGACCTACATGTTACCTCTCACCACCATCATTCAAAAGTACAGCATCAGTTTTCAATGCATGCTGATGACAGTGCAGCTCTACCTTATCATCATCTATCTCAACCTCTGCATTATTTTTTCTGAATTGTCAGTTTGCTCTCCAGTGTCCAATATGGATGAGCAGAAATTTCCTCTGACTAAACATTGGGAAGAACTATATAGTCAGCATGGATTTGTGAGGGGCGGATCATGCCTGACAAACCTTATTGAATTCTTTGAAGAGGTGATCAAACATGTGGATGAAGGTAGAGCAGTGGATGTTGTATACGTGGATTTAAGTAAGGCGTTTGATAACGTTTCCCATGGTAGGCTCATGCTGAAGATAAAGAGGCATGGGATAGAGGGAAATGTGGCAGATTGGATTCAGAATTGGCTGACCCTTAGAAAACAAAGAGTGGTAGAGGATGGAAAATATTCAACATGGTGCTCAGTTACGAGTGGTGTACCATAAGAATTTGTCCTGGGTCCTCTTCTATTTGTGATTTTTGTAAATGATTTGGATGGAGGGATGGATTAGCAAGTTCGCGTACGATACAAAGGTGGGTCGCGTTGTGGACAGTGCGAAGGGCTGTTCTAGATTTCAAAGGGACATTGATAGGATGCATAGCTGGGCTGAGAAGTGGCAGATGGAGTTTAACCCTGAAAAGTGTGAGGTGATTCATTTTGGGAGGACAAACTTGAAAGCAGAATGTAGGGTTAATGGAAAGATTCTTGGCAGTATGGAGGAGCAGAGGGATCTTGGGGTTCATGTTCACAGTTCCCTGAAAGCTGCCACCCAGGTGGATAGAGTTGTTAAGAAGGCATATGGTGTGTTAGTTTTCATTAATAGAGGGATTGAGGTCGAGAGTCGTGAAGTTTTGCTCCAGCTATACAAAAGCCTGGTTCGGCCACATCTGGAGTATTGTGTCCAGCTCTGGTTGCCTCATTACAGGAAAGATGTGGAAACGTTGGAAAAGGTGCAGAGGACGTTTACCAGGATGTTGCCTGGAATGGAGGGAAGGCTTTACAAGGAAAGGTTGAGAGCGCTAGGGCTTTTCTCTTTAGAACGACGAAGGATGAGAGGTGACTTGATAGAGGTATACAAAATGATCAGAGATATAGATAGAGCGGACAGCCAGAGACTTCTTCCTAGGGTGGAGGTAGCTATCACGAGTTTTAAAGTGAGTGGAGGTAGATATAGGGGAGTTGTCAGAGTGGTCGGTACGTGGAATGCATTGCCAGAGAGAGTAGTGGAGTCGGCCTCTTTAGGGGCATTTAAGCGGCTATTAGATAGGCATATGGACGATAGTATAAGGTAGGGATGGAGGTTAGATAGACCTTAGGATTAGGGTAAAAGTTCGGCACAACATCGTGGGCCGAAGGGCCTGTATTGTGCTGTACTGTTTTATGTTCTGTGTTCTAAGTGTGGCTGTCATGATGTTCTGGACACAGCCAGCTGATCAGCAGTGGTGCTGCTAGCTACTCCTGATGGTTGATATTGAAGTCCCTCACTATAGTATACTGTGTACTCTTGATACCCTCATGCATCTTTCAAGTGGTAATAGGTGATAATCAGCAAAACAGATGAATTTGGAGCAGGTTTAGCATACTTGACCTTTTGAACCTGTTCTGCCATTCAGTAAGGATATAACTGATTTGATTACTTCATATTTCTAGGTACCACCAGCGATCTTTTGTCCCCCTTGCTAATCAAGATTCCATATTCCTCTGCCTTTAAAATATTCAAAGACTGTTTCGACCACCTTTCTAGGAAGATAGTTCCAAAAACCTAGTGCTCTGTGAGGGAAAAAAAGAACTTCTCCTCATTTGTCTTAAATGTTTGATCCTTCATTTTTGAACAGTTTTCCAATTGCATCCTCTTCCACAAGAGGAAGCATCATTTTCACATCCACGCTGTAAATATACCACAGGTTCTTGTATGTTTTGTTTAAGTCCCCTCTTTCTTGTCAAAACTCTAGTTGCTGCAATTCTAGTCTGTCAAACCATTTCTCACGAGACAACCCACACATTCTAGGTATCGTTCTGGTAAACCTTTTCTGAACTGCATCCAATCCATTTATATTCCTCCTTAAGTCAGGAGACCCATACTCCATACAGTACTCCAGATATGGTCTTATCAATGCCCTGTATTACTGAGGCATAACCTCTTTATTTTGTCTTCAAATTCCCCTTGCAACAAATAACAACACTTCTTTACGGTGAAGACCTGTCAGCAACCTGTTCATTTCATCAGCCATCTCCTTACTTTCCATTATTTCCCACACTCGCTTTCCAATGGACTACTGCTTACTTTGTTAACTCTTTTTCTTTTTAAATCTATAGAAACTCTTACTATCTTTTTATATCTTTAACCTAGCTTTCTCTTATATGCTTAATTTTTTCCTTCCTGTTAATCTAGTGTTTATTTCTAGTGTCCCTTGCTGTTTTTGTTTTATTCTGTCCAGTCTGCTGACCTTCTACCCACCTTTGCACAATTATATACTTTTAGTTTGATACGATCTTTAACCTTTTCAGACAACCACGTAGATGGGTCCTCTACTTGAAATTTTTCTTTTTGTTGGAATACCTTTAATATATGCAATCTCAAACATCGCCTTAAATGCCTGCCACTCATCTCTTTGACCAAAACAGAAGAATGCAAATCATATTGAACTCTGTGTTAATTCTGTTTCTCTGTCCGCAAGTTCTACTGGGCAACATTCCCTGTAATTGTGTTTATTGCTGCGTCAACCTCTGAGGTCAGTGCATAGCAGCAGCTTCTGGAAGTGGAAGCCATTCATAGCCATGCTGATTGGCATCCATGAAGCTACCCACTGTTATTATTGATAGACTATTAATACAGAAACTCAGCTAATGTTCTGGGGACCCGGGTTGGCGACCTGAGTTTGAAACCTGCCACCACAGTTGAATTCAAAGAAAAAATCTAGAATTTAGAATCTACTGATGACCATGAAACCATTGTTGTTTTTGAAAAAAACCCATCTGGTTCATTTAATGTTCTTGAGGGAAGGAAATCTGCCACCCACACCTGGCCTACATGTGACTCAAGACCTACAGTTTGCCTTCTGAAATGACCTAGCAAGCTATTCAGTTGTACCAATCTCTACAAAGTCTCTTCAAGGGTATGTGGGGACGAGCAATATATGCTCGCTAGCCAGCAATGCCCACATTCCACAAGTGAATAAAACAAAATTTCCCTACAAATTCTAATTTCCTTCAGTTCTTTGCTCTCACTACAGTCAGTGCTTCCCAACACTTTTGGGATGTTATTTGTGTCCTCTTTTATGAAGACCAAATCCAAACTATGTATTTAATTCATCTTCCATCTTTTTGTTCCCCATTATAACTTTCTTATGTCTAGCTGTAAGGGATCTATATTTGACCTCATAATCCTTTCTCTTTACATACAAATGGATTGCAAAAGCTTCTATAGGTATGTTCCCTGCAATCTTATTTTTGCCTACTCTTAATCAAGCCCTTCTTTGCTGAACTCTCAACACCTCCCAATTCTCAGGTCTGCTGATTTTTTTTTTTAGGGTCAATTTGTATGCCCCATCCATATTTGAATCTCATTTTTTCTGTTATTTGACCTTTGTATTGTGCAAATTATTTCAAAGTGAACCACATAATTGCTGCAAAAAAATCTATCATTCAGCTAGTTGCAGTTTGAAGATACAACCTACTTGTTGTTACCAGTGGACATGTGGCTATGCCTGTTTTGTCAGTCATTTTGTGAATCATTGAGATAGCTCGAACTGCAGATGCTGGACGCAGAGATAACACAGTGCAGAGCTGGAGGAACACAGCAGACCAGGCAGCCTCAGAGGAACAGGAAAGTTGACGTTTCAGGTCAGGACCCTTCTTCAGAAAATCTGTTCCTCTGATGCTGTCTTGACTGTTGTGTTTCTCCAGCTCCACACTTTGTTATCTCTTTTATGTAAATCAGTGTCATTTTAGCAATTTAAAGGCATTAAATAGGTGACTTACTTTCTATAATTGCTGCTGTCAAACTAATATGGCCTGAGTCACCACTTCCTCTTCGTGCCTTCATAGTCAAAGAGTTGGAAGATAAGAACATAAGAACAAGGAGTAGGCAATTCAGTCCCTTGAGCCATGGTTGATCTCTACGCAGCCTCAACTCCACTTTCCTGGTCCCTCCCTATAACCCTTCAACTAATTAAAAAATTGTCTGTTGGGCAACACCTTGGCTCAGTGTCCCAGAGGCCAGGGATGTGAGTTTGATTCCAGCCTTGGTGATTGTTTGTGTGGAGTTTGCACGTTTTCCCAATGTTTGTGTGGATTTTTGCCAGGTGCTGTGGTTTCCTCCCACAGACCAAAAATGTGCAGGTCAGATTGATCGACTGTGCTAAATTGTGTGTAGTGGAATGGTATAGGATGGAATGGATGTGCAGGTTTAGGATTAGTCATGTTAAATAGGCATAGGGTAGGAGACTGCATCCAGAACAGTCAATAAACGTGGAGCTGAAAAAGCAGAACTGACAACATCCGAGGAGCAGGGAAGTCCAACGTTTTGGGCTGAAACCCTTCGTCAGGACTAGGGAGGGGAGCCCAAAAATAAATGGAGGAGGTAAAGCTAGGGGGATAGTAGGTAGGATGGAGATAGGTGGACAAAGGTAGGGGGATGTTGTGGTTGGTCATTGGGATGGGTGGAGCGGATAGGTGGGTTGAAAGATGGACAGGTTGGGGGTGGAGAGATTTTGAAGCTGGTGAAGTCAGTATTCACGCCATTGAGCTGTAAGCTCCCAAAGCGAAATATTAGGTGTTGTTCCTCCAGTTTATGTTTGACCTCACTCTGACAGTGGAGGAGGCCAAGGATAGACATGTCACCATGGGAGTGGGAAGGGGAGTTCAAGTGGATGGCAACCAGAAGGTCAGGTTGGTTGGTGCATGCAGAGTGCAGGTGCTCTGCAAATTGGTCCCCAAGTCTGCGTTTGTTCTCCCTAATATAAAGGAGACCACATCAGGAGCAATGGATGTAGTAAATGAGGTTGGATGAAATACAGGTGAATTTCTGCCAGATTTGGAAAGATTGTTTGGGCCTTGGACTCAGGTGAGAGGGGAGGTGTAGGAGCAGGTGTAGCACCTTCTGCGGTTGCAGGGGAAGGTACCAGGTGTGGTAGAGGGGTTGGTGGTGGAGCTGATGAGGAAGTCGTGGAGTGAATGGACTCCGCAGAAAGCGGACAGGGGTAGGAAGGAAAATAACCTTTTGGTGGTGGGGTCTGATTGTAGGTGGTGGAAATGTTGGAGGGTGATGCGCTGTATTCAGAGGTTGGTGGGGTGGTATGTATGGACCAAGGGGACTCTATCCTCGTTGGGGGGAGTAGGTTTGACAATAGAAGCATGAGAAAGGGGGAGATGTGATTGGGGGCATCCTTAAAAACAGAGGAGGGGAAACTACAGTCCCTGAAGTCGGAGGATATCTGGGAAGTCCTAGGGTAGGATACCTCATCCTGGGAACAGATGCAGCTAAGGTGGAGCAATTGTGAGTATGGGATAGCATTTTTGCAGAAGGGTGGGCGAGAAGAGGTGTAGTCGAGGTAATTGTGGGAGTCAGTAGGTATGAAATGGATGTCAGTGGTGAGTTTGGTTACAGGAGATGGAGGCAGAGAGATCCAGGAAAAGGGGAGAAGTGTCAGAAATTGTCCGGGTGAATTTGAGGACACGATAGAAGGTATTGGTGAAGTTGATGAGCTGTTCAAGCTCCTCGCAGGAGCATGAGGCAGCACCGAAACGGTCATCAATGTAGCAGAGGAAGAGGTGAGGGTTGGTACCGGTGTAGTTATTGAAGAGGGACTGTTCTACAAATCCGACAAAGAGGCAGACATAGCTCGGGCAGAGATAGTAGGAACTGCCAGTGCTGGAGTCTGAGGTAACAAGGTGTGGAGCCAGAGAAACACAGCAGGCCAGGCAGCATCAGCGGAGCAGGAAAGCTGATGTTTTGGGTCGGGACCCTTCTTCAGAAATGGGGAAGGGGAAGGGGGCTCTGAAATAAATAGAGAGAGGGGGAGGCGATGATAGAAGGTGGATAGTGGAGCAGATAGGTGGAGAGAAGACGGACAGGTCAAGGAGGTGGGGATGTAGCCAGTACAGATGAGTGTAGGTACGGAGCTGGGATGGGGGTTGGTCAGTGAGGAGGGATGGACGGGTAGGGGGGAGGGAAGACGGACAGGTCAAGGAGGCGGGGATGAGGCCAGTAGGTAGGAAGTGAGGGTGGGTGTTGGTCAGTGAGGTGGGAAGAGTGGATAGGTGTGAGAAAAGACGGACAGGTCAAGGAGGCGGGGATGAGAGGGGGTGGTCTTGGAATGAGGTCGGGGGTGAGGAGATTTTTGAAACTCAAAGTCCACATTGAGACCATTGGGTTGTAGGGTTGTGTGGGTGCCCGTGGCCACCCCTTTGGTTTGAAGGAAGTAAGAGGAATCGAAGGAAAAATTACTCCAACAATCTCGTAGCAATAGATTAAACTAACTGGTCTTTAGCTTCCTGCTTTCTGCCTCCCTCTTTTGAATAAGGGTGTTACATTAGTATTTTTCCAATCCACTGGAACCTTTCCAGAATCCAGGGATATAACCAATGCTGTCTCTGGTGCCACTTCCTTTAAGACCCTAGGATGTAGACCATCAGACCCTGGACACTTGTATGCCGTTAATCCCAATGATTTGCTCAGTACTTTTTCCCCTAATGAGGTGATTGTTTTAAGTTCCTACTTTTCTATAACCTCTGCATTACTTGTCACTCTTGGGATGATTTCAGCCACCTTAATTGGGAAAAATGAGGCAAAGTATTCTTAACATGCCGATTCTATGCTGTTGTTGAAAATTTTCCAAAATGTGTAATCAGTTTTGAAATTAAAAATTTGGTTCATTTGTCCTTTGTCTGTTACCTCAGCTTTGATTGCTGGTGTGTCGTAAGATTTCTGAGATTGATCTATCTTGGGTATTGGAACAGATCTCAGTGTCCTGACCCAAACAGAAGATGATCACCCAGGACCTTAATGTTATCCAGTGTCTGAGGCTGGAAGGTTTATATTTAAAAAATAGGGCAGAATTGAGTTTATGATACCCTGGAGTAGAAAGCACTCACTGTCTCCATTTGTGCCTGAAGCATAAGGTGGGATAATGCCTTTAAGAGAGGAAAGCAAAATAACAAAACTAACCAAAATGTGGAAGATTTATAGGAGTTTGCTTTCCTGATAAGTGTTATAATGCTTCATTATTGATGTTTCAAATAGGATCAAACATTCTGCTGGCCAGAATGGCCACCCGTAAGGCCAAACCAGATGGACAGTATTATTTAAAACCAGAGGACGTTGATGATTTTATCAGAGATCAACTTGTGAGCAATCTGCCAGGTAAGCCTGATTGCTTACTGTAGTTGATTTTGACAATTGCCTTAACTTGGAAATGTAGTCACCCCTAAGAAGTGAACTTCAATTTATGTAATGCTTTTATAATCTAAAGCAATTATTAGATGATTGAGTATTTTCATAGTCAATTTCTTAATAAAGGAAAATGCAACTATTAATTTGTGCATAACTTGTATTTCTATAGTTTGTTTGTAGTAGTAAAAGATTCCACACACTTCCAGAAGCAAGCTTGATCAAAAAGGTAGATATTAAGAATTGCCTTGAGGAAAATAGCAAAGTGAGGGGAAGAAACACTCAAGAAAGGAATTCCAGAGCTTAGCTTCTGAGCAGCAATATTGATGCCCACCAATTGTGGAACAGTTTGAAATGGGGAAGCGCAAGAAGTTAGAATTCGACAAGTGCTCAGATAGTTAAAAGAATCTAGGACTGGAGAAGGTTACAGAAATAGGGAAGGCAAGCCCTTGAAGAAATGTGTAAGCAAGGACAATTTTAGAATTGAGGTGTGGCAGGGCCAGAAAGCATTACCATGCATAAGATAATGGTTCTGAAGGGGTTAATGTTTTTGTACATAGACTCCAACAATTCTACTGATATGACACTCAGTTGATGGAGGTGAAACATTCTACTGCATCTTTCAGGGTGGTATTTGGACCACTCCCTAAGTTAATAATTGTGCCTGCTCAAATATAGTCGTTATTGCTATTGAACAATGAAAACCTTTTAGTTATCTAAGCACGATGCTTCTTCAGTAGATACTACATGGTGATGCATCCTCTGCTACTAACCACTAGATGGACCCAATACACTGGAGGATTTGTGGCAAAAAGCTATTGCAAATAACCTTTGCCCAGTACCAAAACAAGTGGAGGTGGCAAATATCTCATCGTTCCAGCATCTGTGAAAATACCACTTAATGAAAGTGGCACACATCTGATCCCGACCATGAAAAGAGCAAATCCAGAAGAGACGGGAAAAAAAAATTGAAGCAGTAGAGTTTAACTCTTTCAGAGATTTGCTGCTTAAAGAAGACAGTCAATAAGTAGCTGAAATACAATACTGCCAGAGAAAGCAACCAGCATGCTGTGGAAGTGGCAAAAAGGCAAGCTGAGCACTCAAAATGCAGTGAGACAAGAGAGTGGGCTAGGAGGAGAGAGGAAAGCTGGCTACACTTAGAAAATATAGGGCCTTAGCAAAGGAGGTCCTGTAAGGAGCGACTGAATGATTCAAGAGGTAAAGTTAGGGGTCAAATCCTCTCCCCAAAAAGAATTGAATAATTGCATGAAAAACAATGCAAAGCCCAAAAAAAGTAAGCAACAGAGCATAAAAGAGAGTACTTATCTCTAACAATGAACCTCATTGCAGTTGACATTAAGCTTCAACAGGCAAAGCTGCAAAGAGCAGTGAAAGGGCCAGAATTAAGATTTCGACCATGGCTACACAATCAAAGAGGACTCCGGATTTATTTAAGGTGAAAATGAGCAAATTTAGAGAAATCTATTGGAAGAGTTTAGCAGAAGAAAAGTCAGAAAAACTAAAAATTGAAAGGTCCAGGATTCATTACTTAAACCTCAATTTCGTCAGGAAGATTTATAAAGACCTTGGCAAAAGAATTTTATTTTTAAAAATTGTGTAGAAGAATTGTTCAAATTATTAAATTTATACTGAGTGTTATTTTTCTGAGCAATGTTTGTTCTATATTGAATATGAACAGTTATATTTTTGGGAGACATGCTCAGACTATTTTATAGAATAGTCAAACTCTCAAGAACTATAAATAATTTATTTGTTTGTACACAGTACGATGTCTGTCAAGTTCTGCAATATGATATTAAACATTCTTCTCATCACGCTGCCCTCTCTGTTTTCAGCTTAAATTTATTTTGCTACTTCCTTTGTATTTAGGAGTTGGAAGGACATTAGAAAATAAAATGGCATCCATTGGCGTTAAAACCTGTGGAGAACTCCAGCAGATTTTGATGCCAACACTTCAAAAGGAATTTGGGCCGAAAACAGGCCAAATGCTTTACAGATTTTGCCGTGGTTTAGATGATAGGCCAGTTCGAACAGAGAGGGAGCGCAAATCTGTATCTGCAGAGATCAACTATGGCATTCGGTTTAGTCAGGTAAGGTACGCGTGAATAATGTTGTACTTTCTCACTATGACCTGAGTTTCATTCCAAATGATCAATTTGTACACTGTTCAGTTGCAAAACTAACATAGGTGAAAAGGTGGTATCAGCCAGTTGAGATGGGAAAATGTAACTTATTCTAACACATTTTTCTCTTTGTAAGTGGAGCACACTGGTACTCTGATAATTTCCTGTTTGCTTTTGTGAGAAAAATGTATGACCTGTGCGTACTTTATTTGTGAGATGGCATAGCTGCAATCAGAAACTCACCAGATCAGAATCTCAAAATTGTACTTTTCCTCATTAATCCTGATCAATCCAGCAAATAATCAAAAGCCATGACAGTGGATCAGTAATGTTATGTGTCATTTACATACAGCTGATCCTGTGCTTATGAATGTCAGTGAAGTGCTTTAGGAACAACATTTATATATCTTTAATAGAAAATATCCGAAGGCACTTCACAGGGGAATTAAAGAATAAAACAACTACAGAAAAAGGTATTGAATCAAATAACAGAAACTACATCAAATTTTAGGGAGTGTCTTAATGGAGGAAAGCAAGTTAGACCACGTGCTTTAGGGAAAATTTTCCTTATTCTTTCATTGCTGGTGGTAGTTTTGCAACTTCGTGCATAGTTGAGTGTTTGGGAAGGTGCTACTGTAGGAACCTTGATGACTTTCTGTAGTGTATCTTATAGACATTACAACCTGCTTCTACTGTGGATGTAGTATTCAAGGTAGTGGCTGGGATGCTAATCAAGTCAAAAGGTGTTGGTTACCGCAGCATTCCCAGCCATTTGTAACTATATGATCTATGTGGCTGTCCTAGTTCAGTTTCTGGTAAGTGGTCATTGTCCCCACCTCCACTACACCCTCCCCATGATGATGATGTGATGGTAACGCCATTGAAAGTCAAGAGGAAGAAGGTTAGATTCTCTTGTTGGAGATGGTCACTGCCTGGTACTTGTTTGGCATGAATGTAAGTTGCCGCGTATTGGCCAAAGCCTAAACATTATCCAATTTAGCTGCAGATGGACACAATATCAGTAACTGAGGAGTAACAATAAAGTCATCATAGTCCTACTGAACTATAAGACTGCATCCTCCTCAGAGAGAGGTGAGTGGTGGTAGTTTAATCTGAAGGTCACCACACCTCAAGCAAGGGGAGAAGTTGAGAAGAAGACTTCTTCATGGTAATCTCAGCTTGTGTAGAAATTGAACCTGCCCTCTTGACGTTGCAAACCAGCCATCCCCATCTGAGCAGTCGAATAGTACTGAATATTCTGCAGTCACAAGTGAACAGCCTCTTTTCTAACCTACGGTGTAGAGAAGACTGTCGATGAAAACAGCTGACAATGGTTGAGATGATTGACCTCTCAATATCACAACAATTTTCCTTTGTGCTAGGTATGACTCCAAGCATTGAAGAGTTTTCTCCTTAATTTCCATTGACTCTACTTTTGTCAGAACTCCTTGATGCCTTTTCTGGGGGGAATACTGCTTTGATGTCAAGGACAATAACGTTTATCTCAATTTATGAGATTAGCCTTTTTTCGCCCAGGTTTGGACCAAGGTCATAATGAGAGATTAGGGCTGAGGCTGCTGAAGGCATGGTTACCAGTGGTGGATTGATTGACGTGATTCTCGAGAGATCCAGATTAGTGGAATGCAGCTATCTCAGACAGTTGTGCGGTTGGAGGAGATCTAATGTTATTTCTCAGTTATGTGCTGTCCCAACTCTTATTCCTCACCCACAGGTCCATGTTAGCATTCCTCCAAATATATCCTCTGCAATTTTTGTAGTAGTGAAATGGCCTTATCCAAATTCTGTAAAAACAATCTTTGTAACAATGAATACAGAATGCTGGAAAAACGTAACAAGTTGAGTTATTTGTGCAGAAAGAGGGTAACAGACACAGAAAATGCTGGAGAGACTCAGCAAGTCTGGCAGTATCTGTAGAAAGAAAAACAGTGTTAACGTTTCAAGTCCAGTAACCCTCCAGTGAAAGAGGCTAAATTGAGTTTTGCCAGGATAACCTGGATCTAAGCATGGACTAAGGATTGAATTCTAGAGGTGAGTATGACAGCCCTTGAGATTAAGGCAGCATTTGAGTAAATGTGGAATCAGGAACACTGGCAACAGTAGGTCAGCAGGATTTCTGGAGTGGATGGGGATATGGGGAGATTAGGGCTGCTTAGTATCCTGTCCACCAGAAAGGAAGGTGTTTGAGAATGTTGGAGGTCAGTCCCCTCAACCCCAGATTATTGCTGTTTGGAGTAGTGTGTAGGTTTAACCACCTTCAGTGTTCCATCAATGACGTCATTCCATTATAAGGTTAGAATTGGAATATCTCTAACGATTGCATAGCATTCAGTGTCATTCTTAAATTCCCCAGATAATGAAGCAGTTTTTGTCTGGACACAGCAAGTCATCATTCCATTAATGGCAAGCAAAATTCACGGCATAGAACTGCCAGGCAGTTACCATCTCCAATAAGCAAGGATTTAACCATCTTTCCTTGATGTTTAACATCATTGTCATCATGGAATATTCTACCATGAACATTCTATGGTCACCATTGACCAAAAATTTAACCATACCAGCTATGTAAATACTGTTGCTACAGGAGAAATTTAGAGGCTGGATATTTTGGGAAAATTAACTCACTACCTAACTAATGAAAGCCTGTCTACCATGTAAAAGATGCAAGTCAGGAATGTGATGGAATACATCCTATTTACTGGGATGATTGCAGCCAACACTTGAAGTTTAACACAATCCAAGACAAAGAGACCGACTTGACTGGCACCGTATCAGTCACCATAAACATGCATTCTCTCTACCATTGGGTATCATTTGAAGGTTATACCTAAATAACACTCAAAGATTCCTTCAATGGAACTTTCAAAGGGGGCAGCCACTAGCAAGCAGAAGGATAAGGTGTGGAAATTGCATTACATATAAGCTTCCCTTCAAGCATCTCTCAGTTCCAACTAGGAGGGATACAGACAATTTACAAGTCCATGGGATTAGTTTAGAATGTCATCATGGTCATCACAGATATGTTGGGCCAAAGGGCCTGTTCTTGTGCTGTGCTGTTCTATATTGCTTCTCCTTCATTGTTGCTGGGTCAAAATCTTAAAACTCTATAGAACTGCAACAGTGATGAGCCTACATCATGTGCTGGATTTGTTCAACTAGGCAACTCCCCAGTACTTTTTTGAGGACAGTTAAGAATCTGCAACAGTACTGGCTCTGCTCATAATGCCTACATCTCCTAAATAATGGATAAAAAGCTTTGGGTTAAAGTTTCAGGTCATTTGCCTGAAATGTCAACACTGGTTCTCTTATAACTGGTTCTCATAAGCTTGTAACCAGCTTATGAAGGAATGAAAGATATGAATTTCAGCATAACAGAAGAGTTTGTAAATGGAAAGGGAAACCCTGATGTAAAACACAATATACAAAATGAGCTAACATTTTAACTTTGTAATAAGTAATTACAGCTTGTAATTAGTTTTTAATGTATTTCAAATTACATTTTGAAATAAAGTTTTACAGTTGTGAACAGTCATAATGGCATAGTGCCTTTTTGTATTCTTAAACTTTAAACAATTATATGCATTCATATAGTACACATACACTCAATTCACAATAATTGTCTATGTTTAATATTTTTGACAAAATAAAGTTTGAAGCTATGAGCAAGTTATTGTATTTGTGAGTTTGGATTCTGTTTGTGGTGTGCAAGTCATTTTTTTTAACTGAAAGTTTTGAATGGTAATGTTCTTGTCTCCTTTCCCTTCTTCAGACTAAAGAAGTTGAGGTGTTTCTTTTCAACCTTGCAGAGGAGATCCAACGACGACTGGAAATGTGTAAAATGAAGGGAAAGCGTCTAACTCTTAAAGTAATGACGAGAAAAGCTGGTGCACCAACGGAACCGGCTAAGTTTGGTGGACATGGAATTTGTGACAGTTTTACCAGGTATTGTGAATTAGAAACGTAGAAAGTAGGAGCAAGAGTATGTCATTTGGCCTATTGAGCCTGCTATGCCATCCAAAATGATCGTGGTTTATCCTCTATCTCAGCACCTTCCCAAACTTTTTCCATATTCCTTAATAACTTCACTATCCAGATACCTGTCCATTGCTTCCCTAAATATGTTGACTAGTTTGGCTTCCAGTGCCTTATCTAATAGAGAATTAAATATGTTTACCACCCTGTAAGTACAAAATTTACCCTCATCTCAGTTCTAACTGGTGTACCCTGTGTGCTGAGACTGTGACCCTTTGTTCTAGATCCCCCAGTAAGGGAGAACATCATCCTTGCATCCAGAGATAGTAGGAACTGCTGATGCTGGAGTCTTGAGATAACAAGTTGTGGAGCTGGAGGAACACAGCAGGCCAGGCAGCATCAGAGGAGCAGGAAAGCTGATGTTTCGGGTCTGGACCCTTCTTCAGAAATGGGGGAGGGGAAGGGGGCTCTGAAATAAATAGAGAGGGGGGGGCGCAGTGATAGAAGGTAGATAGTGGAACAGATAGGTGGTGAGAAGACGGACAGGTCAAGGAGGTGGGGCTGAAGCGAGTAAAAATGAGTGTGTGTAGGGAGTTGGGATGGGGGTTGGTCAGTGAGGAGGGAGGGGCGGATAGGTGGGAGGGAAGATGGACAGGTCAAGGAGGCGGGGATGAATCTAGTAGAGGTGAGTGTAGGTAGGAAGTGAGGGTGGCGGGTTGGTCAGTGGGTGAGAGGAGTGGATAGGTGGGAGAGAAGACAGACAGGTCATGGAGGCGGGGGACGAGAGGTGGGGCTGGTCTTGGGATGAGGTTGGAGGCTGGGGAAATTTTGAAGCTTGTAAAGTCCACATTGAGACCATTGGGTTGTAGGGGAATATGAGGTGCTGTTCCTCCAGTTTTCGCGTGGCATCATTGTGACACTGGAGGAGGCCCAGGATGGGCATTTCATCCAGGGAGTGGGAGACGGAGTTGAAATGATTCGCGACTGGGAGGTGTTGTCGTTTGTTGCGAACTGAGCGTCGGTACTCCACAAAATGGTCTCTGAGCCTCCGCTTGGTCTCCCTGATGTAGAGGAGGCAACATTGGGAACAGCGGATATAATAGACCACGTTAGCGGATGTGCAGGTGAATATCTGATTAATGCGGAAGGTTTTCTCGGGGCCTGGGATGAAGGTGTCACAACGATGCCACCCAAAAACTGGAGGAACAGTATCTCATATTCTGCCTTGGAATCCTACAACCCAATGGTCTCAATGTGGACTTTACAAGCTTCAAAATCTCCCCACCCCGACCTCATCCCAAGACCAGCCCCACCTCTCGTCCCCGCCTCCTTGACCCGTCTGTCTTCTCTCCCACCTAACCGCTCCTTCCACCTCGCTCACCAACCCCCACCCCCACTTCCTACCTGCACTCACCTTTTAGCTTTATCCCCGCCTCCTTGACCTGTCTGTCTTCTCTCCACCTATCTGCTCTACTATCCACCTTCAATCACCGCGCCCCCACCTCTCTATTTATTTGAGTCCCCTTCCCTTCCCCCATTTCTGAAGAAGGGTCCAGACCCGAAATGTCAGCTTTCCTGCTCCTCTGATACTGCCTGGCCTGCTGTGTTCCTCCAGCTCCACACCTTGTTATCCTTGCATCCAGTCTATACAACGTTGTCAAAGTTATTTATGGTTCAATGAGATCTTCTCTCATTCTTCTAAACTTGAGTGAATACAAGTCTAGTTAGCCGAATCCGTTTGCACGACAAACCTACCATTCCAGGAGTGAATCTAGTGAATCTTCCCTGTACACTGTCTATGGCAAGTGTATCTTTTAAGTAAGGAGACCGAAACTGTTCACTACTCCAGGTGTACTCTCACCAAAGCCCTGCTTGCTTCCAGCACGACGTCCTTTCTCTTGTACTCAAATTGTTACAGTGAAGGCCAGTATACCATTTGCATTCCGAACTGCTTGCTGCGCCTCCAGACTCACTTTCAGTGACTGGTGTACAAGGACACCTAGGTTCCTTTGTACGTCAAGATTTCTCAATATATCACTATTTGAATAATAGTCTACCATTCTGTTTTTCCTACTGAAGTAGACAGCTTTTCCTGCTCCTATGATGCTGCTTGACCTGCTGTGTTCATCCAGCCCCATGCTTGTTATCTCAGCTTCTCACTTACCTACGTTATACCACATCTGCCATGTATTTTCCCCCTCACTCAATTTGTTAAACTTGCCTTGAAACCTCTTTGCTTCCACCTCATTGCTCACAATTCCTCTTAGCTTTGTCATTACCACAAATGTACTATTACATTCGATTCTCTCATCCAAATTGTTCATAGATATTGTAAATAACTGAAGCCTAAGCTTTAACCGAAGTGAAATCTCACTAGTCACTGTGTTACACTCCCAAGAAAACAAAGAATGTTAGAAATTTGAAACTCAGTTTGTAAAAAGGTGCATGCTATGGCAATAGTTAATTTAAATCGGAGATTTAAAAAAATCCTGTTTAGGCACAGGATTTAATGAAAATGGGACAAAGGAGTTGGGTCACAGATCAGCCACGATCTCATAAATAGTAAAATGGGCAAGGAGTGTGGCTATTCTATACACAGAACTTAATTCCCAGAATTATTGTGGATCTTCTCGAGATGCAAACTGGCTTTAAGTACTTTAGTTTGAACTTTTGGCAATTTTTCACAACTGTGTTCCCTGCTCAGGTATTGAACCGCTAACAGTGCCCTAGAATGCAACTACACACTGAAATAAATTAGATCAATAAGCGAAATGAAATTTGCTAACTCCATTTGTTTACAGTTTTGAGTGCAGTTTGATCACTGTGTTTCCTGTGCCCATTTTCATGAGTTATCAAATTTCATGCTGTTTAAATTTAAACCTTCCTTGATTTGTTGTATATAAAAACAAGCGATGCGCATTTCAGTTATTCGCAACATATCTGTTAAGTTACCCAAATCTAATGATCAACCTGGGAAAGGGAAACATGTGAAAATAAACTTAGAATTTGACAGCTGTAATTTCATTTTATATTCCAATTCTGTGTATTTTTGATATGCTATATAATATTTTTGAACGCTCAGAAACTAAGTTTGCTTAATTTCAAATGCAATTATCCCTTATTTTGTGCCAAACTAAGAAGCATTGTTATTCAACTTTGTCTTGCAACATTGAAAAACTAACTGCAAAGATGATCCATGAAGATAGACCATAGGAGTAGAAGTAGGTCTTTTGGCTGATTTGAATTTGGTGAGAATGATTGATCAGATAATCCTTAATTCCACTTTCCTGTCTTTTGCCTGTAACCCTTGATTCCCTCTCTGACCTATATATCTCAACCTTGAATATGCCTAACGATGCAGGTGCTATGGTGCTTTGTGGTAAAGAATTCCAGATTTACTACCATCAAATAAGAAATTCCTCCTCCTCTCCATCAGGTGCAAAGCTTTCTGCTTGCAAAGGGCATTATTTAAATTTAATCATATCTTTTATGCAAGCCATGGCTTTTTGGAGGCCCTTTGAAAAGTTCATTTAGAACTTGCTTTCTTGAATGATCAAAAATACACGATTACTTTTGTGACTCAAATCATTGTGAAACACAAATTTAATTGATTTCTTTTAACCTTTCAAAAACTGCAACTTCAATATAACCTAAATACTTTATAGTCTTTTTAATTTCATTTTTAATTCACTACATGATGAGCATAGAATTCTGAGAGAATAGATTTTTAATGTTAGTTTTCATATCTATGTATGATATTATATAGATTATTTTGTCATAAATCAGTAAATGTGTTCTGGTATTCCCTGTTTTGGGTTTTTATCCTAATGATTACTCAAAATTTGGATTGTGCAGAAGTGTAACATTGGACCATGCAACAAGCAACAGAAAAATAATCAGCAGAGAGGTACTACACATGTTCCATATGTTGAAGCTGAATGTGATGGATCTGAGAGGGGTGAGTTTAAAATTTTGACTTTAATTATTTAATCCAATAAATCTCCTCACTGTAAAATCAAAGCCATAATTGTTTAATATCTTTTAGCTGAATCTGTGCTTGTGATAAGCAGTTGCATAGTATTTGTTCACTATATCTATTGGTTTGATTTTTGTTGATCTGAAGGTGTGCAAGAACTGCAGAGTGTCTGATTAACTTATGAGAGGGCTCTGACTAATGTACGAAAGGTTCAGACTTGTCCAATTCAAAGATCCAACTTGCAGCATCTGCTGAAGGAAAGACAAGGTCAAAAATCACACGCCACCAGGTTATAGTCCAACATGTTTATTTGAAAACACAAGCTTTCATAGCTCAGCTCCTTCCTCAGGCATATTGTAAAAGAGAGGGTATAAGACACAGAATTTATAAGCAGAAAGGTAACAATCCTAAAGCTGGCTGCCTCTTGTTGAATTTTTAATCAATTAGGAAGGAGGCTGTTGATTAAAATGCAAAATCCAGATTTCCCTCAAGTCATTATCCTGAGATAATTAAAGGTTTTATCATTGTATACAAGAGGTGACCTGTCAGGTCAGACAATGCATTTTAGGTGCGAGGTCTTGCTTAAATTTGGTCTAAGTTTTAAACTGGGGTCAGTTTTTTTTTGAGCAATACAGAGTGTATCTGCAACTACACAAACATCGTGGATGAAATCATTCATGTGTGTGTGTCTGTGTCTTAAATGGGCAGCTGCTTCAACACTGACCCCTCATTCTAGATTCTCCTACAGGATGAAATATTCTTTCCCCTCCACCCTATCAAATCCCCTCAGGATCTTGTATGTTTCAATCAAGTCACCTATTAATCTTCTAAACTTTAGTGGATACAAGCCAAGCTTGTCAAACTTTTCCACACAAAACACCCATCCATTCGGGTATTAATTATTCAAATTTCTCTAACCTGCTTCCAATGTCTTTATGTGCATTCTTAAATAAGGAGACCAGTTCCGAACACAGTACTGATAATGTGTCACCAAAGCCATGGATAACTGAAGCATAACCTCCCTACTTGTGTAGATATTTTCTAATCAGTCTGTTCAACGATGTTATTACACACCCCTGGAGCAGGTGGGACTTGAAACTGTGCTCTTGCCATGGAGGTAGGGACACTATCATTGTGCCACAAGAGCCCTTCCCCACTTTTGTATTCTATTCTGCTCTCAGTGAACAATAACATTCTGTTAGTTTTTTTAATTACTTTCTGGAACATTGATATCAGCCTTTTGTGATTCATGCAGTTGGACACCCAAATCCCTGTACATTTCGGAGCTCTGCAGTCTCTCTGACCACTTAGGTAGTTGCTTTATTTTTTTTTTTTACCGTGACGCTATAGAGATTTCTGCAGTCATGAGGGGCATGGATAAGATGAGTAGTGAAGGATTTTTTTTTTCCCACGGTAGGGGAAAGTCACAACTAGAGGGCATAGGTTTAAGGTGAGAGGGGAAAGATTTAAGAGACCGAAGGGACAACTTTTTCCGTGCGGAGGGTGATGCGTCTATGTAACGGGCTGCTAGAGGAAGTGGTGAAGGCTGGTACAATTATAGCATTTAAAAGGCATTTGGATGGGTATATGAATAGGAATGGTTTAATGGGCCAAATGCTGGCAGATGGTACAAGATCAGTTTAGGATGTATGGTCAGCACAGACAAGTTGAACCAAAGCATCTGTTCTCGTGCAATATTACACCATGACTCTGTAAATGGACAATTTCGCATTTTCCCACATTATACTTGATTTGCCAGATCTTTGCCCACTCACTTAGCTTATCTGTATCCCTTTGTATCTTTCTGTCCCCTTCACAACCACTTCTTAACTTTGTGCCATTAGCACATTTGCCAACCATACATTTGTCCCTTCATCCAAGGCATTTATATGAATTGTAAAACTTTGAAGTTCCAGCACTGATCCCTGTGGCACATGATTTGTTGCAGCTTACTAACCATGAAAAGATCCATTATGTCTGTTGACTACTTCCTTTAGTCTATTGTCCATGTTAATATATTATTGCTTACACGATAAGCCTTTATTTTTCACACTAACCTTTCATGTAACACCTTATCAAATGTTTCTGGAAATTCAAGTTCAGTACATCCTCCAGTTCCTCTTTATCCACAGCAACCATCCATCTTCAAAGAGCTCTAATAATTTTGTTAAACACAATTAATGTTCACTCTGTCTGATTATCTTGAATTTTTCTAAGTACCCTGCTGGAAGGTCTTTCATAATATCTGCTAACATTTTCATGATAACAAATGTTAAGCTAACTGGCATGAAGTTGTCCACTTTCTGTCTTCCTCTGATTTTAAATAAAGGAGTTACATTTGCTGTCATATAGTCCAATAGAACCTTCCCCGGATTTGGGAAATCTGAAAATGTGTCAATTATCTCACGAGCTGTTTTTAGGATCTTAAGCTGAAGTCCATTAGAACCTGGGACCAGCCAATCCACAGCTCCAGCAATTTGCTTGGTATCACTTTCTTAGTTCCTCCTTTCCTTGCGTTTTCCAATTCACAGCTATTTTTCTGATATTACTTGCAACCTGTACAGTAAAAAAAACACTGATACAAAATATCTGTTCAATTCATTTGCCATCTCCTTATTTTCCATAATGAATTTCCCAGGCTCACTTTCCATAGGAACAGCATTCACTTTGTTAATACTTTTCATTTTTAAATTCTATAGATATGTTTGCCTCCTAGCTTTCTATCATACTGTAATTTTTTCCACCTTTTAGCCATTCTTTGTTTTTTCTTAATGCTCTATCCAGTCTTATGACCTGCCAACTAAATTGCATGTACTTACTTTGTTTGATATTCTCTTTAACATTTTAGTTAACCACTGATGATGAGGAATTTAGATTTATTCTTTTTCAATAGATGTACTGATTCTGAGTTCTGAACTATCCCCTGATACATCTGCCACTTCATCTCTTTGGACTATCCTTTCACCTAATTTGCCAAGTTATTTTAGCTAAAGATCCAATGAACAGCCAGTATCTATTAATTAAGATCTTTCTTCATCAACATAATGTGGCAGGATTGCATGTAAAGTTGAGTTTTCACTTTTTTTTTCCTACATTTAGTCATCAGTAAAGCCTGCCTTCCTATAATTAGAATGATCTATTCATAAATAATGCATAGTTTACTGTGGTGCAATAAATATTTTGAGCTGATTGAAGCAGCAAATTTCCAATTCTGCCCCTAATTAAAGATAATTATCTGCTAGCATATTTACTATCACTATAATGATGTTGTGGCTTTCAGAGTAATATGTAGTATAGACTTTAATTAACAGGTGAAATACCCTAAATACGTGGTGTTCCATTAGATGCACTGTGTTTATTGAATTTACAATCTCTTTACTGATATGCATAAAACCAAAAATCTGACTACAGCATACAGTATTTAATGCCAGTAGAAACGTCTCTTGCTATTGGAATGTTTTTCTGAGAGGTCGGAACAAAAACAACATTCTACCTTTAATCTAAACAAATGTATTTGTTTAGAATAAACAAATTGCTACTAAACAGTAGCAATTACAGTGTATTTGAAGTTGATTGACAATGCATAATGTAATTAAAAATTAGTTTGGCTCTATTTTCATAGAACTGGTGACTCTAACTGCAAAACAGTCAAATCTAAGTTACTGAAACTGTTCTAGTAAGTGAGAAAAGTGTAGGTTGAGTAATAACAGAGCTTTTGTAGAATTTTTAAAGAAGATAATAGTATAATTGAATAATTAAAAGTTATGTTTTAATCATTATGAATTTCGCATTTCACATATTGCTTAAGTGTACCCACAGATCTTCACTACTTCCATACTCTAGTTAACTCAGCATGACAAATCATTTGAATTCCCTCTGTATAACATTTGATTTACTTTATTGTTTGTTACACAATATTGCTGTTCCGTGCATTTTATGGTTTGGCATCTGCTACAATGAACTACAATATTAGAGTGAATTGAGGAATACATATACATGTTGTGAGATATGTTATGTAAACTTAAAAACAATAGTGAATAAAATGTGAAATAAATTATTTTAATCATATGGGAATGTATTTGAATGGAATCTAGTCTTTTTTCTTCTTATTCTTTAGGTTGGAATTCAGATGCATCATTTAATCCCAGACTCTAAAGCTGCTTTTGCTCCCATTTCTTCATTTGTGCAAAATAATTCAACTACTGGGGCTTCGTGTTCAAAGATGGACATTTTTCAGGCATCAAGAACCAAAAAAGCTGTGCAAAACAGGCTTTCAGAAGGTTAGCAAATTTTGATAAAAATGAGATACCTTACATAAACTGAAGGAGGAAATTGTTGGAAAGGAGTGAGAGAAGAATTAGGAAAGTTAACAGAGAAAGCAAACTGGAAAAAGGTTGGGGACTAGAGAGAAGCTGGGAGATGATGAGGACTGGTGGGAAAGAGAATGAGGGAGTTGTGCATGGATTCTGTGGTAGCCCCTGTGAAGTGGTATGCATTGCAGCATTAGAGGAGCTTGTAGTAACAGCAAAGTGGTTTTACTGGGAGATTTTAACTTGCAAATTGATAAGGAAACAAGCCTACAAGAAAGATGTTGAATTTCTTGAAGTTGTTCTTACGATCCACTTGGGCTGGTGCACTAATTCTTGAACTGAACTGAACTGCACTGCACTGCACTGGGGTAACCACAAAGGTTAATGGTTTAATCACGTGCACAAAGTTCCTAATTTAACCTATTTGATTAAATAGAAGTTACCAGAAATCACTGACCAAGTTCCTGTACTTAATAACAGTACTACTTATTATATACTTTGGGGTAGTAAAAAAGCAAGAATGCAGATTATCTGAACGGTGATAGATTGAAAAAGGGGCAGATACAGTGAGGCTTTAGTGTCCTTGTACACCAGTCGCTGAAAGTAAGCAAGCAGGTGCAGCAGGCAGTAAAGAAGGCAAATAGCATGTTGACATTCATAGTGAGATGATTTGAGTACAGGAGCAGGAATGACTTGCTGCAATTACAAAGGGCCTTGGTGAGACCACACCTGAAAGATTGTATGCAGTTTTGGTCACCTTATTTAATGAAAGATGTTCTGGCCATGGAGGAAGTGCAGTGAAAGTTTTCCAGAATGATTTCTGAGATGGCAGGATTGACATATGAAGAGAGACTGGATTGGTTAGGACTACATTCACCAGAGTTTAGAAAAATGAGAATCTACAAAATGCTAACAGGTCTCAACAATATAAAAGCAGGAGGGATGTTTCCGATGAACAGGCAGTCCAGTGCCAGAGTTCATAGTCTAAGGATTCATGGGGCTATTTCGAAGTAAAATGAGAAATTCCTTCATCCAGAAGGTGGTGAGCCTGTAGAATTATCTGCCACCTGAAGTGGTTGAGACCAAAACAGTGAATGTTTTTGAGAAGGAGTTTGAGACAGGGATCAAGCAGTATGGGAAGAAAGCAGGAACAGGGTACTCAGTTGGATGATCAGCCATGATCAGGTTGAATGACAGAGCAGACTTGAAGGGCTGAATGGCCTGCTTTTGCTCCTATTTTCTATGTTTCTGTTACCAATAAACACTAACTGCTGGCAAAGCAAAGCTGCAAATTTTCTACTTATAACTCTTGCTAATTAAAACTTTAATGTCTTTTTTAAAACCCTGGCACGCACAGACAGACTCAAAAAAAGCATTGGTGTTATTGTCAGCGGAAAAAAGAAAACTGGGAAAACCTGGTTCAGTAGCACCAGTCTGTACACTTCGATGAGATACTCTTTGCTTCCCAAGACCTTCTGCTTTCTGACCACCTTCTCCAGCTGCTTCTTCTACTTTGCAGGAGGCGTGAGGCAATTGGTACACTAATTATAAAGTGATTCATGTGTCGGGTCACCAGAAACTGGGAGAGATGTCTCACAGACTAGTCAAGCAACAGCCAGGCATATTCGTACTCACGGAATCGTACCTTACAGGCAATATCCCGGACATCACCATTTCTGGATATGTCGTGTCCCACAAGGAGGACAGACCCAGTAGAAGTGGCACCTCGGTGGTATGCAGTGAGCAGGAAGTTGCCCTGGGAGACCTCAACATTCACTCTGGACCTCATGCAGTCGCATGGCATCAGGCTAAACATAAGCCAGGAAACCTCATACTGATTACAACTAACTGTCGTCCCTCAGCTGACAAATCAGTACTCCTCCGTGTTGAACAATACCTAGAGGAAGCACAGGGTGTCAGGGGCACAAAATGTACTCTGGGTGGGGGATTTCAGTGTCCACCACCAAGCGTGTATTGGTACCAATGCTGCAGATTGAGCCGTATCAGTTCTTAAAGAATGTTGCTGCTCGATTGGATCTGCAGAGACGGTGAGGGGACTGAGCAGAGGGGAAAGTGTGCTTGACCTCATCCTTACTAATCTTCCTGCTGCAGATGCATCTGTCTGTGACAGTATCAATCAGAGTGACCACCGCACATCACAGTCCTTGTGGAGACAAAATCCTGCCTTCACGTTGAGAACACACTCCATTGAGTTGTGTGGCGCTATCATCGTGCTAAATGGGAGAGACTTCAAACAGGTCTCACAAGTCAAGACTGGACATCCATGAGGCACTGTGGGCCCTCGACAACAGCAGAATTGTACTCTCAACACAATCTGCAATCTCTTGGCCTAGAATATCCCCCAGTCAACAATTATCATCAACGCTGGTTTAATGGAAAGAGCAGGGGGCATGCCAGGAGCCTCACCAGACAAGTGAGGTATCAATCCAGTGAAGCTCCCAAACAGGACCATCTTGATGCCAAACATCACATGCAGCAAGTAATAGACCAAGCTAAACGATCCCATGACCAACGGTACCGATCTTAGCTCTGCTGTCCTTCCACATTCAGTTGTGAAGCTTAAGAAAGATGCAAGGAGAGTTTGGAATGCTTTTGAATTTTTGCAGATATTATTGACCACTGCGATAACCACATCATGTGCTATAACCTTTGTCATGTTTCTAGCTGATGTTACTAGCAGACAAGTCCGTTTCAGAATTAAATCTGGATTGATAGATCATTATTTTGTTTTTTTTAGCATGTCTTTCAGCCTTTCACTGAAACATAAGCAGTGTTACAGAATCAGCTTTAACAATGAAATGGAAGTTTATTATCCGAAGATAAAAGTAAAATTAATCAAACTAAGCTATCTAAATTCATTAGTATTTGAAAGGTTTCAAAATAAATGGCAAAACAATATCCTATCTGCTGCCCAACACCTTCATTTTACAGTTGCTCAAAAACTAGAGATAGTTTCCTTCTCTGTCAAACCTGGAAGTGTGAATTAAATGTTTCTTTTCATTTCCAGCCCTTTTGAGTTATAAGGCTTTTACCCTGGTATGTTCACACAGCTGAGATCTTAGACTTCTTCCACTGTTTTGACAAATAGTAGGTGTATAACCAAATGCTGTAAGTCTGGAAGTGAACCAAGCTATTTCCTTGAGATAGGTTATCCCTTTATATGTTCGGAACAGCCTTCATTCTAGGAGAGGGTTCAGTAAGTCTTTACAAGATGTTTCCAGGATTGGAGGGTTTGAGCTGTAGGGAGAGGCCACGTTTTAAATCCCTTCACATAAATAAACCAATGCCCATATGCCACTGGTTGAAAAGCGAAACTTTACAAAAAAAAAATTGCATTACTATCTATAAATTAGGAACAGGTAGATTATTCAGCCTAAAGCAACTTTCAACCCCTCCATTTCGGTATAAAATTCATAATATTTTGCCCTGTGGCTTTTATTACAGGGTTAGTAATTGAAAGGCTAAGAATCACAACCTTTTTTTCCTAAATGTCAAACTTAATGAGCTCTTCCTTATACCGTAAAAAAGTTTGCAGATTCTCTGCTAAAATATACTGTAATTCAGTTTATTACATGGTAGTTTTCTGTTTTCATTAACCACAAAATTTAACTGACTATCACCATTTTTCCCCAAACACACTTGGACAAAGCTAACTTCAATTGCTCCCAATAGATTCACCAGTTTGTAAAAAAAGTCAGATTAATAAGTACCTTTGAAATTTACAGTTATAAGATTAAACGTAAAGAATTGTTATATTGAAGAGTAGTTGCCAATCAAGCATGCAGGAACAAATTTCATATTACTATATTAATTAAGTTACTTGGTTGTTCTTGACTTCTGGCTAATCAACTATCACAACATTCATTAGAAGATTCTTCCGTCTGGAATCTATTACTGTGATAGAATTAAAGGTGCCAACATCAAAACTGCTTTGCTTCGATCATAGGACTGAACTAGACTAGATTTTCATGGCATTTTCTCTGACAACTATGCCTGTTAACAACAGACACGTTCAAAAGACTTAAAATGGTGCATCTTTTCGAGGAAATAGCAATCACTTCTAGTGCCAGTAGTAGGTGAAAGATCCTGAGTTTCTTGCAATTATATCTGTCTGCGTTGAATTGTTTTTCGGTGCTATATAAGGTAGGGAGTAAGAAGAGTTGATCTGTTTCTCATTACATTTGATTCACTGCTAATATTTACATTGGAAATGTAATTTGTTATTTGTTATTTATGGACCTTCACTTCCATGTCAGACATTGCAGTAAAAATATTGCATGATACTATGGAAAATTGTTCTGCTCATAAGGTATAGTTGATTCACATGAGGCCATTTGAAAGACATCTAGAAAAATCAAAACTCATTAACACTGCTACTATTATGAATTACGTGACTTTCCATACTTGTGCAATGTCAATTACATTATACTTTCTTGCACCGTATCTAGTCGTAATATTGTCATTGCTATGTTTTCTTTTTAAATATGGTCACAGACCCAGATGGTGTACAGAAGAAGACAGCAGAAGCAGGAAATCCTGTTTTGCTTCCACCTCATCGAGATACAAATCTCAATGGTTCAGACATCTCAATTAAAGCTGGTGGAGCACACACACCTGAGAATGCAGTTACCCATAACCTCGAACGTGACGTTAGTATTGAAGTGCCATCCCCTTCTCAGGTACGAAGATTAATGTATAAACAATTTCCTGATGTTGTCGCGCATATGGTAGCCACAGTATGATGAAACTGGGTGATGTTTTTTTTTTGAATTTAAGCCTGCATTTGTATAATTGTTATAAGAGATTAGCAATACCTTCCTGCTCAGTGTAAGACTGCTTTAATAGTCATTACATCCCTACAGTACTTGCAGAGCAATGCAAGTCGCTTTCTCATGTTTTTCTTTTAAACCTAAACAACACATCCTTAGATGCATAACAATGTTTAGCAAAGTGTACATTTTCACAGCAGTGGAATAAAACTGTGGTAATACATCATAATTTTTATATCCGTGCACTTTACATCCACAGTTTTGTTTTCTGGTTTCAAACTGGCTCTTGTATTTAAGTTATAATGCAACAAAGTCTTGGGTTGCTTTACATTTTGCAGCATTGAGAAAACTGAAAAGCAGCACTACTGCCTGGATCATTAAATGAGATTTCGTATGCTGCTGAACCCCTCATTCATGCCTTTGTTACCTGTAGATTTGACAATTCTAACACTCTTTTAGCTGGCCTGCCATATTTCACCCTCTGTAAACTAAACAGCATACAAAACTCTGTTGTCCTGTGTCCTTATGTTCTTCCAAGTCCTGTTCATCTCTTACCCAATGATCGCTAACCTACATTGGCTTCCTGTCGAGAAACGTCTTGATTGTAACGTGCTCAACTTCATTTTCAAATTCTCGCTTGGCCTCATCCCTGCCTATTTCTAGAATCTCCTGCAGCCCCAAATTTTCTAAGATACCTGTGCTCATCCCATTCTGCGCTCTTGTGCACCCTCACTTCTATTCGCTCCACCATTGATAGCTGAGTTTTTAAATGATGAGTCTTCAGCTGAAGCACTGGAATTCCTTCCTTACACCTCTACCTTAACTTCCTCCAATAAGAATCTCGTTAACCAATCTCTTGGCTGTTGCCTTCTTTGACCTGTGGTCTAATTTTGCTGTATAATGTTCAAATGAATCACCTGGGGGTGATTTATTACATTAAGGGTGCTACAGGGATATTGGTGATTCCTTGGAGTACATAACTCTGGAAAAATTACATTGTAATGCTAGGTGTATGGAATTTTCATTAAGATCCATTCCACACCATATGTTTTGCCGAGCAAAATGAAAACTAAAACTTTTCAGAAGACCACTTAGATAAAATAGTTCAGAAGGGTAATACTTTGTTTTAATTTCTTATTGTAGATAGATCCTTCTGTTTTGGCTGCACTTCCTCCAGATATTAGAGAGCAGGTAGAACAGACATACTCTGCTCAACAGCAGCCTAATTCTACTGCTACCCATGTCAAAGAATCAGCGAAAAGCACTGTTACTGGGCAAGTACATGTGTCAATGGGGACAGTGATTCTGGAATTACCTGGACCTCAGGAACCAAGCAACACTGCTGGAATGATTGTAGCCCTCCCAGCTTTTTCACAGGTAGGGTATTTTCTGTTTACACTCCTTCTGCTACATTATATCCAAACTCTTTAAGTTTTCCAAGATGTGTATATCATTGATGAAATATTGTTATATTTGTATAAACAATGAAATCTTAGTCTTTTCAACAGAACATGGAACATAGAACAGTACAACACAGTACAGCCCTTTGGCCCACGATGTTGTGCCGCCCTATTATCCTACTCTTAAGATCAAACTAACCTGCATACCCTTCGTTTTACTATCATCCATGTGCCTATCCAAAAGTCATTTAAATGTCCCTAATGTATCTGACTATAGCTCCCTCAGCCTTTCCTCATAAGACCTGCCCTCCAGTCCAAGCAGCATCCTGGTAAATCTCCTCTGACCCTCTCAAATTTTCACATCCTTCCTATAATGAGGCAGCCAGAACTGAACACAGTATTCCAAGTGTGGTCTAACTAAGGTTTTATAGAGCTGCAGCATAACCTCGCCAATTCCCCTGCCAATGAAAGCCAACACACCATATGCCTTCTTGACAACCCTATCAGCTTGACTGGCAACTTTGAGAGGTCTATGGACACGGACCCCCAGATCCCTCTGTTCCTCCATACTGCCAAGAATCCTGCCATTTACCCCATATTCTGCATTCAAATTCAACCTTCCAAAATGAATCTCTTCACACTTTTCCGGGTCGAAATCCATCAGCCACTTCTTTGCCCAGCTCTGCATCCTGTCAATGTCCTGTTGCAACCTACAACAGCCCTCCACACTATCCACAGTATTGAATACAGTACTAGAAGCAGTACATTAACCAAGGTACTGTACTTAGGAAGAGATATTAAGTTGGTGTCCTGCCTGTCCTCTTAAGTGAATGCAAAACATCTCATGGTATTATTCCAGAAAGAGTGGGGGTTTGAGGAGTGAGTCATCCTGTCCAACATTTATCCCTCAACCAAAATCACTTCTAGTCATTTACCTCACTGTTGTCTGTGGGACCTTGACGTGTACAAAGTTGACCGTTTGTGGTGGACTAGACCAACCCCCCTCAAAATATATTACGAAGACAGCCCAGACCCTAACTTTTTCTTAAATGTAAGGCGTTGCATTCCAGATGCAATTCAAACTACTTGACTTTAAGCAAAACACACTTTATTTTTACACTACAGTTAAAATACACACAAGATAAAAAGAAAAGAATTAGCTCAACTTGAACTATTGAAATGCTTAACAATAATAACGGTATATATTAACCACTATTTAATTAACTGTTCCAATATAGTAACATCCCACAAACACTTTGGCAAAGTGAAATCCAGTCAAGTAGACTGTCTCGCATGCAATTCTAGCAACAGGAAGAGAACACCAGCTTTTTAATATTCAGGATATTTTGTTTATTAAATACAGGTTGACCCTGAGGTTTTTGCTGCCTTGCCCACTGATGTACAAGAAGAACTGAAAGCTGCTTATGATCAAAGATATCGGCAAGGTGAGTACATGAGACACCTTCATTAATCCTAGTGGAAACTCTTAAAATTCTGAAGTTGCTGAGCTTAACTTCATAACTAGACAACTACGTGATGGAGAAATTAATAGAGAAAAGCAGTGATAGGTTGTAACCTATGATGGAAAGAGGTTTGTATGAAGCATAAATATAAGCCATGAACTTAATGTTTACCTAATGCATGAATTTAAAGATAGAAACTTGGGAATTTGGTGGATTCACTTAAGTAGGCTCAGGTGTAGCAGCTTAGGTTTACTGCATGCTGTTGATTCTGTTCCAATCTAGGAAATAGCATAAATTTTAAAATTATGCACACAGTAGTATCTTGCTGTCAACTACTCATAGTCATAATATCCAGCTGTGAGATTCTTCAACCAGTATTTGGACAGGCTAGCTTGCAACTCTCTAAGCACTTACAATTGAAGACATCCCCATACAATTATAGGCTTCACTGCCACCTTCCTTGTTGCTTTAGAGCTCCTAGCAAATTTTTCTTCTTACACTCGCTGACTTGCTGAGTCTGCCTATTTCTCATAAATTCCTGCTCCACGAATAAAATTGCTTGTATCAGTGAGAAAACATATAAATGAACCCAACACACATCACCTCACTATATAGTTTTTCATAAAGATGTAGCATATCTAGGACCAGTCGGTTTAACTTCAGTGTTGGAGACCAATCGGTTTAACTTAAATGGTGGGGAAGTTTCAAGCAACAGTTATTTGGGATAGAATTAATGGCTATGAGGAAAAAGGTGAGTTGATTAGCAAAAGATTTCTAAAGTCGAAGTCATGTTTAACTAATGGAAAGCCTTAGGGGAATGTTGATAGTCATCCACCATGGAAACGGGCCCTTTGGTCCAACTCGTCCATGTTGACCAAGTTTCCCAAACTAAACTAGTCCCGATTACCTGCATTTGGCCCATATCCCTTTTAAACCATCCCTATTCACAAACCTGTCCAGATGTCTTTTCAATGTCATAACTGTAACTACATTTACCACTTCCTAGGGCAGTTCATTCCACGTACGAACCACCCACTGTGTGAAAAACTTTTCCCTCAGGTCCCTTTTAAATCTTTCTCCTCTCACCTTAAAATTCTTCCCCTAGTTTCGAACTCGCCAACTCTAGGGAAAATCCTTTGCTATTCACCTTTTCTATGGGCCCATGATATTATAAACCTGTATAAAGTCACCCCTCTACCTCCTACGCTCAAGTGATAAAAGTCCCAGCTTATCCAGCCTCTCCTTATAACTCAAATCCTCCAGTCCTGGCGACACCTGGTAAATGTTTTCTGCACCTTCCAATTTAATGATGTTCTTCCTATAGCAGGGAAACCAGAACTGTACACTGTATTCCAAATGATGTGGTGTACATGGACTTTCAGTGCTCCTTTGATACAGTGCCACACAACAGACCTGTAAGGAAAGGTAAAGTTCATGAAATAACATTTACAAACTTGGCAGTAAGAAAAAGGTGTGTGGAACTTATTTATGTGAATGTTGCTAGACTTTGGTAGTGAGTGCTAGGGAGACCATTGGAGTAAGTAATTTAAACTAGCTCAGTGCTTTTCTAAAGTGAGAAGGGTTTCAGAAATGAGATTAAAAGCCATATGTTACTGTTTCAGGCATGAAGAATCCATTGCTTCAGTTAAAGAATACCGTTCCTGAAAAGTCAAAGAAACGTTTCAAGAAGAAGAATCAGACCAGTCCCATTAAAGTTCAGAGTCCTCCTAAAAATAATTTAACCGTCAGTCCACATAAAGTGTTGCCTGACTTGATCCGACATGAACACCAAGTTGAAGAAAATCTGCAGGTATAATTAGACAGTAAAGTTCTGCCATTAAACTGCCATTATGCAGCCAACTGTTTTACTTGTTATTGTTGTGCTGTTCATTTCTGTTAAGAAGAACGCTTTCTATCATGGTAGTGTTATTGAGTATCAAATACTTCAATGTTAGTAATGATCATTATTCTAAATCATTGCTTTTTGTTTACTTACAGGCTGATCCCGGCACTTCCACTTCTGACCAGCAACATAAAGTGTCCTCACAGTGTGAAATTAGCACTGATTTAGTTTATTTGAGAGCTAACCTTGCTGGAGCCTATGAATTGAAAGATGTAAAATCACTTCTGAAAGAATGGGTTACAACTATTGGGGGTACGTCTAAGTTATTGATGACAGCTTAGGTTGAGATACAGATTTCAAAATGCTTATTACACTTGGAAATAGGAAATATGCTAACTGAAAGACAGCAGCAACTTGCCATTTAAAAGAGAATGATTGATATGGTATAATTGAGGCATTGCTGAACTGGGAGCAAGTGTTGGGTGAGTGCAGAGGTGATAGCTGAGTGGGACTTGATGCAAGTTCAGATGTAGGTGCAGAAATTTGAATCAGTTTAAATTTGAAGATTGAAAATGAAGCCTAACCTGGAACAGAATAGTGACATTTGGAGATAGTGAAAGCATAAACAAAGGTTTCAGCAGCAGATCAGCTGAAGCAGGAGAGCAATTGGATGATGATGTCTGGTGGATGGTGTGAATTTGTGGACATGAGCTGTGTCAACACCCAGGTTGCACATAGTCTGTTTCATTTTCTAGGGAGAGTGATGGAGTTGGTGGCAGGGAGCAGAGCTTGTGATGGAGAATGAAAATGATGTCAGTCTTCCAAATATTTAAGTTGAGGAAATTACCTGTTGCATTACCACTGGATGTTAGGGAAGCAGTTTGGTAGTTTAGAGATAGTTGAAGGAGATAATTTTGAGATAGAACTCAGTGTCATCAACCTATGTCTGGAATTCTTTGTTTTTGAATGTCCTCTAGGGACATCATTCAGATGAGTGCTGGAAATTGCCCAAACGTAAAGCCTTGGGGACTCCTGGCCTAATGTCGCGGGAGCAGGAAGCAAAGCTATTTTTACCTGTGTTTGGTTACGTCCCATAAATTCGCATTTCGTTCTTCACCTTTCATTCCCTAGTGAGTGTGCCTGACTTTTCTACCACCTTGTCTAATGATTCTTCTATGTTCTTATATATATGAATTCGGAGAGAGGTAGGCACTCTGCTTCTCAATCCCACTCCACCGTTTAAAAATCATTGCTTCTGATTGTGCCACATTCTTGCCTAACCCCAACAGCCTTTCAACCACTTAACTACGAAGAATTTACCTCTGTCTTTAAAACAAAATCATAGACTCTGCTTCCATCACCTTTTTGAGAAAGAATTCCAAACACTCATGATTCCCTGTGAGAAAAATAACCTCCTCATCAACGTCACAAATTAACAACATCTTATTTTTAAACAGGGATTCCTAGTTCTAGATTCGCTCCAGGAGGAAATCTCTTTCAACATCTGCCTTGAAAGATCTTGACAGCATCGTAGATGTTTCAATGGAGTTGTGTTCCACTTTTCTTAACTCTAGTAGTTACAAGCCTTGCTGCTCCTCATAAAACAACCTGCCTGTTCAAGGTATTAGTCAGGCAGCTTGCTTGAACTGCTTTGAAGGTATTTACATCTCTCCTTAAGTAAGGAGATCAGTGCAGTACACAGCACTCCAGATGTAGTCTCATGTACCTTTCTTTAACAATATATAAAATGTATAACATACAACGATCAAGAGGGTAGCCAGGGAAAGCGTTGGCCCACATAAGGACAAAGGAGGGAATGTATGTGTGGAGCCAGAAGAGGTCGATGAGGTCTTAAATAAATACTTTGTGTCAGTATTCACCAAAGAGAAGGAATTGGTAGCGGATGATCTTGGGGAAGGGAGTGTCGAGTTTCTAAGGCAAGTTGCTATTAAAAAGGAAGAGATGTTGTGCGTCTTAAAAGATAGTAAGGTAGATAAGTCCCCAGGTCCTGATGGGATCTATCCCAGAATATTGAGGGAGGCAAGAGAACAAATTACTGGAGCATTGACAGACATCTTTGTATCCTCTTTAGCCACAAGTGAGGTCCCAGAGGACTAGAATAGCCAATGTTGTCCTATTGTTAAAGAAGGGTAGCGGGGATAATCTTGGAAATTTCAGGTCTGTGAATCTCATGTTGGTGGTAGCAAAATTACTGGAAAAGAATCTCAGGCACGAGATCTATACATAATTAGAACGAAATGGACTTATTAGCGATAGCATCATAGGAGCAGGAAAGCTTGA